>JAHLJT010009419.1:222486019-222581134 GCA_031308135.1 Acheta domesticus
AAATGGGGTCAATGAGGAAACAGTATATGATAGCTCTTGCTTCTTTCGAAGTTTCGATTAGTTGGTTGTCCCTCCCGGTGAGACCATTCATTTCGATCTTTTCAACTCCTCCTCTCGCCAGTTTGAGCCCAGCTGTTCTTCTGGCGCTGCCTATGTGCGCTTACCGGTAATGCCCCTACTCCACACGAGTGCCTTGCATTCGAGCATTGCACTCGAGTAAGCTGCTGCACCGAAGAGTTCTCCTTTTGGCCGGTGGATGGCACTGAAATGCGACGAGCACTACACTCGGTCGAGTATTTTCTGCAGAATGTAAAGCTTTACTCAAGATGATAGGAAAACAATCATTTGTAGTGGTTCTGGAATCTTTGATATATTTACAGATTCGGAGAGTACACTTATTGTTCTGAAAAATGTCTACAGAGATGATTTTTCTTCCATACTCAATTTAATTAGACGTAGTTGGCATACGTCGATTATAATGTAATCCATGTACCATTAATATGGATTTATGAGCAATGAAAAGGCTGATAGAGAGGCGAAATTGGCTGGGAAGAGTTTCTATTTCTCTGGTGACCCTATTCCATTTTTTCATGCAATTTAATCTTAAAGTTCCGGAGAAAAATAACATCCTTATTGAAGAGGGTAAAAGTAAGAGGTGTTTTTATTTTCAATATTTTTTCGACAATTGTTAGAGTAAACCTTGGTTTATTGGTTTTGAAATTGTCTAGGGAGGCCATTGTAACAGTCAACAGAATAATAAGCAATCACACATCAGTAAATAGTAGTTTAAGGAAAAAATTGCACATATCATTGTATCTCTGTTGCCTTTTAACTATAAAAATAATGTAGGTACATTTTAAATTGTTGTTAATTTTATTTCAAGTATGAAGAGCGAAATTTAATTATAATAGTAATGTAAATGTTTTTACGTGTAATTCATAATGTAAACTAAATGTTTAAGCCAATAAAATTTGCATTCATTCATTCACTCGGTCGAGTGACCATTGGTTGAATTCATCCATTTGATTCTCGGTCGAGTATGCTAGACTCTAAAGCTACTACTCCGCGTGAAGTGCTACTTGGCGTACAGTGATGGAGAGTGAAGAGAAAATATGGTAGAAAACAAACTTCACGGCGGTGAAAACAAGCTAAAGAGAAAAAATGTGAGAAGTGAAGTTTGGAGAGTTTTTATTAGTTGTGAATGAAAGTGAACGGCATGTAAGATATTTGTCGCGCCCTATGGTGTTCAAGGCTGCTGTCCTATTCATCAACTAAATCTCGTCTTGAAAAGCTTGTCTGCAGAATGCATTCCTATAAATCATCAGATGTGTCTCAGGAAGTTAAACATTTTTTTACAGAAAAATGCGTTAAAATGTCTACAGAAGATCAAAAGTACAATTGCGCCGTTGAGAGCAAAAGTAGTGTGAGTGAAATTATGTGAGATTTGAGTTGGATACACTGGTAGATGGTTTGAACATTGTTCCATCACGGGCAAAAATGATGTGACCCAAACTTCAATATTTCTTAGCTAGAGGCCAGCACAAGCAGAAGTAGCCAAGAAGTTGCTCATACCGCTGCATGCAATTGTGGGGTAAGTCACAGGTGGGACGAAACCACAGCTTCCAGGGGCTCCCAAGAAATAGCTTCTTATCTATCAGCACCCATTACAAAAGAAGCATCTCGAAAAACAACATTTAATCGTTTTTAGTGGTACGTGCTTAGGTCAAAATCGCAACTCCAGGATTGGTCTCACTTGGTTGAAAATCATGACAAAGCTCTATTTTCCTCTTTTTTTCCATCACATTACTATCTGAGACGAAAATTGTGCATGCGAATAATTTGAATGTGATTAGTATAACTGTTGATAATGTAGATACGTTTTTTGAATAAAGGATGAGACACTGATGTTGTCTGGTATCAATGTTTTTATTTACAGCTAAAAGATCTTTTTCGGTAGCTTAGCTGTCATCATCAGAGCTATCTGAAAAAAAATTACAAAATTTTGAAAAGAAAGTTGCATTACAAAAGGTTATTAACAAAATTAAGTTTTCGTAAAAAATTGTTGGTACCAGATGCGTAAGCAAGCTGGATCGTTACCTTACAGCCTTTGGGCGGAAAAAAGATCTTTTAGCTGTAAATAAAAACATTGGTACCAGTCAACATCAGTGTCCCATCCTTTAATTTCAATGTGAGTCATAGTTTTCAGAAAAGGCGTGTACGAAAGTGATGAAAGACAACAAAATAGTTAATTACTTAATTAATAAGCAATGTTTCAGTCCAAAATATCAGTAGTAAGTTAAAATAATATCCATTAACACGTTCATAACATTTTAGGTCATTTATTTCTAAGAATTATAGTTTTACCGCATTTTTCGTTTGCACGTCATTTTCTGGAAAGTGTATTTTTTGAGTTACACTGCTTTTGCTCTCAACGGCTCAATTGTATATTTTTAATGCGCGGTCCTGCGCCTTGCTGGTTGTAGGATTTTTGGTGGGAAAGCTCACCTTGCCTCATTGCGAATGGAAACCTTCATTCCCGCCGAGATTCGAACCCGCTGCCCTTCTTGCCCAAACCGCCACTACGCTCACGTCTTAGGCGATCGCAGATTATATGTTGTGTCCTTATGTTTTTGCGCGGTGTTTCGTTGTTTTCAACAGAGGTTCTTACATGTTTGTCAATGTCTAGGGCAACTTTTAAACCTGCACTACCACCATCCAGTCCATGTGCAAAATCCGGGAAGATTGTGTCCCCCATAACATATTAGAAGTTTTTCAACCATCTCACATGAAGGTGGCTTAGAACTTCCGACCTGATAACCGTAGGGAAGCACGAAATAAAGTATAGTTGTGGTTACAGTTATCTTATTCCCAAAATCAAGGTTTTTATGCATGACAAAATAAAATCTTCAAAATTACACAACACTTCCATTTCCATGTAAATGAAGCAACGAGAATCTTCATTTTCTGTTGATTCAATGCTCAGGCTAGAGAAAATTTCGTGCAAAATTTATATCACAATTTCAGCCTGTCATTCATTCATTCATTCATTCTTTCATTTTTTCACAAGGAATTTTCCCAGAAGAACCTTATGAAGTGAACTCATCACTTTATCCGGATACTAGTAAATTATCGCAGAGGACGGAGATTTCTGAAACCCGACGTTTCCGGGTGAACCCTATCGAGGTAGCAAGTGAAGTGGCAACCCTCTTCCAGCCCCATGTCTTCCTGTGTTGCCATTTATTCACGTTCGGTCGGAATCCGAAGCCTTGCTCTTGGTATCGCGTTAATAGGCGTCGCCTTACTGACAAGGCCCCTGATATTTCATTGAGGCGATACTCAGCCAGCCCTTGTTCCTTTCCCGTTGACAAATAGGGTGGCCAGAAATGTTTTCTGAAAATAGTGAACGGAGGGAGGGGGTCTTTGAATAATAATGACACATTCTTTTTATTATTTAAAACATAGCCAGTGTGAAGTTGAGTTTTACTTTTGCCAAAAATGAAATAAATCTTTTTTACATTACTTCAAATAAAATTCTCTGTGTGCATTAGGACCAGCACTCATCACGAGTTCGTTAAAGTAGTATATACATTAAAGGCATTTATGAGATACACATTTAGCTTACGTTGGCAGTGCTGTGTACTTGAACAAAGACATATTCGTACGTATTACGAATAGTTACCCAACTATGACAACTGCATGGGCCTGTGCAAAAGTCAGGCGCAATGGCATCAGAATAAAGCCACCTCTAATAGAGATTAACTAAAAGCTCTACTAACACTTGTTCACTCATACAATATTATTTTTTGTCATTGGATAAAATCTTTTTACGTTTATTATTTTCATTTTTAATTTGTCAATCAGAAATATTAATAGTGAACAGTACACTCAAATAGTGAACATCTGCCAACCCTATTGACAAACTATCAACGACATCCACCCTCTAACAAGGATCCATTTCTTTTGTCTCCGAAAAGTAGGAGTATTTTGAGCGAGTATGTCATGGTTGCGTTTATTTAATTCTATTTTACGTCTTGTGAACATCAAGGATCACTAGCGAGCGACACTAATAGGCTATTGGAACTACTACGTTTTCATTAATACAGTTTTATATTATCACACTGCAACATTGAACGATATGTCATTAAATATATCAATGTATACATAACAATAAGAATTTGTCGCCGGCCCGGTGGCCAAGATCGCTAAAGAAGTCATGTTTCTGTAAAAGGTTTGTGATATAACCTATAGTACTCATGCACTTGGTAGGGTTAATCACAAATCGCTCATGTTATTCTTATTCAAAATCTTTTTGTCCGTTTATATCGCTCATCCATCTTATTTCAAACCCCGCTAATTTAATTCAATAAATGTTCATGGACAGATGGTATTCTAGTGGGAATTTTTTAAATCGTGAATTAAAAATGAAATTTGATGAAAGCATAGACCTATACTTCTTTCAGAATATTGTTTATTTTTTTCTGGTGTTGATTTTAAAGACATAACATAAATAATTCAATATAAATAATTGTTTTAATTTGTTTATTCGATTTAATTTCTTTGAAGGTGGGTGCAATTCACTTGGTAAAAGGTAAATTTGCTGCAAGTCCTTACATTATGATGAAAAGTCACGAAAGGAGCTACATTACGAGACGACGGAGACTCAATGAAGGAACCATATTCACGAAATTTTCCAGAATGTTCTGCGTGTCAGTCCAAAAGATAAGGCAGAAGGCTAAAAAATTTGAAAATGGCGTAATCAGAGAGCTTAGAAACTACGTCAAACTATGATGGAAAGAAAGCTTTTACATCTTTTGATGTATTTGTCAAAAAGAAGAAAGAAACGATATTGGCAAATAATACACGATTATGTACACTGCAGAGTGAAGAGTGTGTCTTATTAGGGTTGGATTCTGTTTTACCTGTGCCAGTATTTCTTTATCAGCTTTGTTATGCAATGAAATTATCAAGTCAGCGCGTTCAGTCATGATATTGCATTGAAAATGCTGGGATATAATACTTTCCCTAGAGTGATTAGTAATTTCAACAAGTTAATTTATATCTTGGACAAGTTGAAGCATTTGAAGAAAATTAGGATTATTCTCGTAGTACAATTAGTACTCGAAATGCTCTTTTGAGCAGGTTAGTAAAATATCTAGATATAAATTTATTATTAAACAGATCGATATATTAATCATTGAAAATAGATTGAAGTATAGTTGGTACAACATATGATAGTTGAGATGCTGCTACTTCATCTCAGGTTTTATTGTATATATTATTTAAAAATCCTCTCCTATATTATTTCAGTAGTGTAGATAAGATTTGCGCACACGCAATCGATCTTCATAAATGAGATCTCTAAAGAAAGAGAACTTCACGGAGACGTGGCGATTTGCACTTTGACCTTGAAAATATGGAGGATTTGTTGAAAAAACGAATCTGAACATTCACATCAAAAGCATCACGCAACTCACGGGCAGCATTATCAAAATCTATTTAGTTCCGAAACAAAGCGTTCTTGGGCATTCCAATTCTTGAAACCGTTGGCCACTAAGAAACTTTTCCTCGCGCCGAAATCTGTAGGACGAGAGCTTCTTGAACATTCTATTATATTTTGCTGGTCCGGCGCTTCTCGATACTACCCCACGTGTTCAGAGACGTGCAGAATCTAGAAGTGTATGTGAAATGAAAACTTGATATTCTAGGCGCTTTAAATTGCACGGGTGCACCTGTCAGTTCAGTAACAAAGTAAAATAATATTACTAAGAGTAGGGTTATGCTTGCCCTATCCTGCATTTTTCGCATGGACAACTTTAAGTTGCTTTCTCGAGAATAAAAAAACGTTTGTTTTGTGACTATCAAGGAAAGCAAAAAGCTAATTGTCAAGGAAAATTGTATAATTACAATGTTTTTAAGGAAGTGTTGTGAATGTTCCAAGAACATGTCTACGTATAATACTGAATAAACCTTTATTCAAAATTTGTTTCAAACATCAATTTCATTATTTTTTATTTAATTTTAAATTCTGTAAGTGTATTGGAAGTTACCTTTTTAATTTTTTTGAACAAATATAGGCGTTTCGTCAAGAACTTTCCCTCTTAATATGGAAAAGGAAAGATAGGGAATTTAACATGCGAGAGTTCTCGCATGGGTACGCTAGTTTTTAAAATAATTGTCGATTTCATTCGATTTCACTTGATTTACTGAAAATTGATGGTGGATTGGGCTGGAAAACGAATGTGAGATGACCTGGAGCAACAAGTTTGATGACGTCATCGATACTCTCAGACATCGTTCCAATGATTTTTTTAAGCCGTAACATATTTGTATTCGTACGAGTTTCTGTGCATGCTTAAAAATATGAAGATTGTATTGAACTCATAAATCAAACAGTAGTGACTAGTTTTTCATACATAATCCAATTTCGCTATTTCCTTGGTATATCATTTCCAAAAATCGTGATTTTTCTAGTTGAACTACAAAGTGTCGGTGCTCATTGAATTATAGACTGGATACTTCCGGGAGTCAATATTGACTTCGGGTGTGAATATAATTCGGGAATCTCGGAATGGAGGGCCAGTCAGAACTCAGGCTTTAGCGCCTGAAATGTCGGTGGCTGCCCACGTAGAAAAAATTAATTAAAATTGCCTCAATTTCAATTACGGATCTCGGGGAATGAGACTCCTTTCGATCAGTCCAGTTAATATGAAAATTGCAGACTCAGAAGTGGACTCGAAATTTTACAATGATCACATTGCAGTCGTTATATTCATTTCTATCATGCAAAAATTGGCTTTATTTCCTGATCTTCTGGAGCCATGCAAGGAATATGCTTCGGCAGAAAATGACCAGGACAAGTTGATGTTTTGAAGGTCATAGGGTTTACTACGTATTTTTCCGGGTAGATTCGGTGCTTGTGTTATGAAAGACACCGGCCCACAATTGGAAGAGAGAAGATAGTGGAGACGGAAGTGGCTGGGACATTATCTCAGTTATCGGTAGCGATATTAAAACGACTTCAGTTTGGTAGTGGAGTATCTTCAATTTAGCACCACCAGTGAATTCTCGACTATGTGAATAACACTTGGAATTTGAATGGATAAAATTTTGAATTTTTCTTTAAAGGTAGGGATCTGTCCTGATTAAGAGAGAACATAATGTTTCGGTTGTAATAAACTGACGACAACTTTGTGCTACAGCTATGGAAGTGTTTTTGCCAATGATGATAGAACTCTGTGGTCGGACTCAAACTTTTCTGAAATACGTCGTTTAATTTATCAAATATCTACAATTGGCAAATGGGTTTTGACACAATTGTATCAGAATGCACCTGCGGGCTTCCAGAAGACCTCAGAAGTACTCATTTTAAGCTTTGGAAATGCTAGTCGCGATGGTACAATGACAGTCATAAGTTTAAGTGGCCCTATATGTACAATATTTTTTTTGGTATTTCGAACAGTATGTGTGTGCTACGGATTTCCTTGCTGCGTCGTTTTTACTGAGGCTTTGAAGTTTGGAGGTGAACGACGCGATAATTGTCGAATTGTCGTCACAAACCCTTTCAGGACCGCTGCCCCTCCGTTTGGCCTCAGGGTTAACGCCACTACGACATCTCCACAACTGCTAGGCCTTCCGGCCCAGCAACATGTTTAGGGCAGGGGTTTTCAAGCTGCGCGTTGCGGCTCCAAGGGGCTTCGCAGTGATTTATTAAAAATGATCTTTACATTTCATTTACTTTAATCCTCGTCTCATTTATGGTCACAAAATAATTTTGTTCTATCATTATACGCGTTACTTGTAATATATACGATTCATTTTTCTAAATAATTGTGGATTACTTGAACCTGGCAAGCCCTTTACCAATAAGCTTCTGTGGCTTCTATAACACCGACGTACATCCCTAGCGCGCATCGCAGCCGGGGATATTTAATCTTTCTACCCACGCTAATCAAGATCCTCCGTGCTAACGCGAGAGCGCGGAGGCGTCAGAAAATGTGATTTGTTTATTTTAATACCTAATTAGAATGTATAAATAAAGTAGCCATTATATCACTTCCTCATTTGTGTTGAATCTTTAGTAGGCCTTTATTAACTCTTATATTTGAATCTTATTATTACCAGGGGAGCCGCGGGAATTTTCGTTAGATCAAGGGAGCCGTGGGCGAAAAAAGTTTGAAAACCCCTGGTTTAGGGAGATTCCCACTTAAACTGCCAGTACTAACATTGTTTCAACGAAAATATGTACTAATAGTTCTGTGCAAGGCATTTCTTTACCCATTTGCCAGTGAGTAGAGGACAATTAACCGCGATCAACCTAACTGGGGATCATCCAAACGAATCTGGAGGAGGGGCTCCCTCCCAACTGCCATTCCATCCCTTTGTAACTAATGACATTGGTCTTATCGATAAACTCAGGAAACGAAATGATTACTTCCAGTTCTCTAGGAGAGCCGGAACAAACAACCTAGTCGCCTCCCCTTTCGATGATATTTTGTACACTAGTGGTACTACAAAAACACATACTTTCTCGCATTATTTAAGCGACTTTTCGAAAATCAGAGGTGAACGAAAATGAAACCTGCACCATTTTTGAAGCGTTTTTGCTCTCTCCATGGAAAAAAATTAAAGAACAAATTTGGAGCTATTTTTGAGAATGCTTTTATAAATTGCATTAACTTAAAGTAGAAATTACGTGAAAACTACTCGTTTTATGAAGAACAGAGTTAACCAAAATCTATAACTTCAATGTTGTAATTGAAGGAAGAAACCGAAAAAACAATTGATGGGTCAATCACACATGGGCGGACGGATGGACAGATCGAGGGACAGACGTTTCGCCATTAATCTTTCGCTGTGAAGAACTGCTGATTCTGACTACAGAACGTATTGGAGTAAATAATTTACTACCTATAGAAACAATATTTTCCCATTTCAAAACGGCGAGTGTTTCCTTCGAATAAATGCGCTGCAGGACTCCAATACTTTCTCTTTACTACATACGCAGTAAGGCAAGAAAGTAAAAAAGTATTATCGAAAATGTTCTCGTCTGATTAACGAAAAAAATGGCTTCTGTCTGCAAATTTTGGCTTCCTACAGGAAAATAAAATGTATAACCTAATATGAGAGAGGAGAACTAGGCCAATTTTATTTTTATAAACAAATTTTAACCTGGATCTTTTATTGTTCATTTGGAACAGCTTTTACCAGGTCTTTCGTTTTTATCACTAGTGAGACATGATTTGATTATATATTTTTGGCTTTCTTTATGCATTTTATTTCGTATTTTGGAAAGATTGACGTTACTTTCTTTGTGGATATTATATTTACAGTGAATATTATGTTTATGACTTTATATTTGTTTTGGGCTGCAGTCATAGTTGTTGAACCGCCTCCATCAACTTAATCATAACCAAAATTCCATAAGACACACTACTCCTGAAATAACCACCACACGGTCCATATTCGAGACGAATTTTAAGATGTGGAAACGCTAATTCTAGTGATAAGATTTACTATTCAGAGTGAAGTTGTTTGACAGTTCTGCAGGTCGATCTCAGATAAGCTTACTCCACACGATAACTGACGTGGTCTCCGCCAAGCACCAGTTCGTGGTGTTCCACAGGGCTCGCTCTCCTGCCGCAGGGTGAACCGCCCTTCCGAGCCACGTGTTCCGAATCGGGCGCGATGTGACTTTTACAGCGCGTCCCTGTGTGGGCGATAACCGGCGCCATCAAGGCTCTCTTATCCCGAGCTTAGCGCCCCGCAGCTCTCGGCGGCGGCCCTCGCCACGCCTCCCCCCACCACGCGGTTTCATTGGGCGTTGTCCGATTCCTTCTGGAAGGCGGAACAAGAGCCCTACATCGCCAAATTATTGGCTGAGGTAACCAGGGCCAGTGGACGGATCCAGGCGTACGGTTTCGTTTGTTAGCCAGATCGCGAATGGCCAAGGGTTTTCGTTTGTTACCCAGATCCCGAAAGGCCCCTAGGGTTTTCGTTTGTTACCTACATCCGAAAAGGCCTAGGATTTTCGTTTGTTACCCACATCCATAAAGGCTTAGGGTTTTCGTTTGTTACCCAGATCCCAAAAGGACTCGGGGTTTTCGTTTGTAACCTTCCTTTATATGGCACAATAGATTTAAATGTTTATTTATATTTAAATTATGTAATTATTGAAACAATAATATTGTATATTATCATATATACACTACAAAAATAATATTCAGTATAATAAAAATGTTTATTATTCAACAAAAATCTACAATGCACCCCTCCAAAAAAAAGTGATCGGCTGGACCCGCACCTTCCCGGGGCATCAATTGCTGTCACTGGAGTGCGCGCAACTGACAGATCCTGGGGTTCGAGTTCCGACGATAACAAGCGTTTGTGACACTAGTCTACCCATGGAAAGCGATTTTGTTAGATTCTCGCGCTTCATTCTAGCGTTGTTCAGCTCCCTCGGGAGAGCCAAAAGTGGTTTGTCAAAATTGTTTTGCTTCAATTGGCCTTATGAGGTTAAGAACTGTAACCACAACCACGACCACCTGAAACACATTGCTAGCAGCACCTCCGCCATCGTCAATGTCATCAGCGCTACGTCACTTCTCCCATCATAACTACGCAATCATTACCTCCAGCACAATGACCGCCATCACAGTCACTGTGGTCTTCCCCTGCATCGCTAACAACACACTCATGATTATCTTGATCATTAATATCGCATTCTGTAAGCAAATGTTAAAGATATATTTAAAATTTGTATTTAGAGATATTCCATTGCTTATTGTAGTTTCACCGGAGAGATGGCTCAGTACATCAACTGATGTCACTGCAATCCCTCTGACCGACAGGTTCTAGGACTCCACTCCCCACGGCGGCAGGATTTTCGACATTAGCTTGTCAGTTAGGTTGAATTCAGTCGCTGTCTGGAGGAGAATTGTAGCGGCCGGCTGCTCTGATCGATCGTTTTCTGTGGTTTCTCGATCAACACTAGGCGAATGCCGGGGCAGTACCCTAACAAACGGGGCACGGACCGCTCGCGATTTTTTCTTCCTCATCCTTGTTCTATCCTCTCCTCTTACATACACTAACATGCACTGCACTACCACCCATGCCGGGAGACCAGTCGGGAGTTGAGAGCTTGCCCGGCTGGGGCGGTACCCCGCTGTGCGAGACACATGATTGAGAGAAACCCGATAGTAATGGTAGGTCGGCGCCGGATCTCGCCATCCAGCGGCGAAGATCACCGCCACCTCCCGATGAAAAAGCATGCACTACACTTATGAGACTAATGACCTTTGCGGTTGAAGCGCCCGGAATCACGAACAATCAATCATTGTAGTCTCTGCGTTGATTTTTGTGCCAACTATGGTGCTCCAGAAGGAAGTCTAAAATGCTTCGGACTCCACCTCTTTCAGTTCGTGCACTCTACGCTCTCACCCTTACTCCGCCCTGCCGCCTCACCTCAACGCGTTCTCTTTCGCTTCCCGCCGTCGTCCCAATTCGTCCGCACACTCCTCTCTCTCATCTCTCTCTCTCTCTCTCTCTCCTCACCGCTCCCCGCTTGCTTCCGGAGAACCATTCCAACCGCCGCGCCCGACCTCACCCCTCCCCACCCCTCCCCCCCTCCCCTCCCCCTCGCGCCACGCCAAGCCGCGCAGGGCCCCCGCCAAAATTGACCTTTTTATTTCGCCGCTCGCCACCGGAATTTTGAGGCCGGCTTGGGAGCCTGGGACTCGGCCCTCAGGACGAGGGGTGGGGGGGCGGAGGGCGGGGAGTCGGTCCGGGGCATTAGTCTGTTCCAGAGAGGACAATTTGGGAACTCTCCGGAAAGAGAACTCCGGAGCGCCGAGGCGCAGCGCGGCGCGGCGCAGCGCAAAAGATCCCTCCGCGTGCCAAGCTCTACAAGCAATGCCCAATACCAAGCCCTGGTACACGTAGAGATGGCGCATTTTACCAAATCATCGATACATCGATGTTTCGATATGTCAGAAACGGTTTTCGATGCTGATGACAAAAAGATCGAAGTTTAAAACATTGATGTTTTATATATAGACTAATAAACATGCTATTTTCTGATTCATTTTTAATACCGTACGCAAGATGGGATATATTTACTGTTTGCTTAGCATAGTAGGCTACTATCTAATAAAAAATATTATTGAATATAAAGAAGGAAAATTAAAATTCAGATATCGTGTTTCGCTATTTTACCATCTTAACCTTTTAATCAATATTCTACATACTATACCATAAAATACCATAACATTTCTTAAAAAAACATAATAATGCATTCCTTTTAAAAACATCCATTTTATATGCCATTCCTAGGAACACGTGTACCCCACTCGAATATCAAGCAAGGTTGTTTTGAAATATAAAAATAACTTACTAAAATATGAACATTTGATTATTCTGAGCAGTTTAATACGTAATGAAAGAGAACTGTAATAGAATTAAGGTACTTTATTCCTGTTTTATTTTATTGCACCATACTCTTCATCAACTACTTCTTTCAAGGTTACTCGTGTTTTAGGCAGCTCATGCATATTTTTATTGTTTTTGGATCTGAATGTTCGTTACACGTAAATTACGAACACTTACTGCATTTGGTTCTACTATTTCTATCTATGTTTCTACTAATTATAAGGAATAAAAAGTTGGTGACGCGGAATACCAAGCGGGGTACAAATACACCCTAGTGCTTATTTTAAAGTAGAAAACGTAAAACACTTTAAAACTATTGCTTTCTTAAAGCAGTCATTGTCAGTGGAAGTATTTCGGACAATGTAACAAAATTTCAATATCACAAAATTAGCAACACGTTCACAACAAGTAAAAATGTGATATTGGGGTACACGTGTACCTCGCTTGGTATGCGAAGGTATCCTCAGGCGGTTTCTGGTTACAGTGTGAAGAAAGGTTCTATGATATATGTGGTGCGCTGTTGAAACGTCATTTGATGGTCGAAGAGATTTAAACTATTAACACTATAAATATTTACAGTGATTGCATATACGTTTTATATTTGCCTATGAAATTTGTCATTTACTACGTTTATTAGAACAATAAAGAAAGGATTTTAAACCGTAAATTATGCTTTGAATAAGTTATAATATGAAAGTTTATGCCACTTGGAATGGATATGGTAATAAAATAGAGAATTAATGTAAACTAACAATAGAATAAATTAATATTGTAATATAGAATAAAAAAATTAAAATTGCCGTATTTACACCTCCGAAGAATGATTATGTAGTTTAACTTTTACGAACACAATCAAGGACGGGTAACATTTTCACAACAATTATCTTATTACTATAATGCGATTTTTCTAATTCTGCCTCTCAAGCCCTGTGGCCACGATGGAATATCACACGGCATTTCACTTCTTTCTCGGCCATACCGCCAGAAATCGCATGATCGCAAACACTGCTTGATACGGTTGCGATCACGTGATATCTAGAGGCACGACTGAGAAAACGCGAAATACCGTGACACATTCCATCGTGAAGACGGGCCTCGAGAGGAAAAGTTAGAAAAATTGCAGTATAAGGGAAGAGAGTCGTGGTAAAAAGAAATGCATGGGAAATGATAGAGTTCCTGGGAAAATTCTACAACTGGGGGAGGAAAGCTATGATTCCGTACCTTGCGTAAATTTTTGAAGTTACGCTTAATAATTGTAATCTCCCATATGACTGGAAACCGGTTAAAGTTGTTCCTATTTACAAAGGTGGAGATTATTTTTAATGTCTCATTGCAAACCAATCAGCTTAACATTGGAAGAATGGTGAGAACGTCAAATTGTCAATATTTGCGACATGTATGGAACAAGAGTAATGTCATTGGTTAACAACACCGTTGTAGATCTGGCTGTTCTTGTGAAATTCAGCTAGGTACCGATTGTCAAGACACTGCCAATTCACTCAACCAAGGACAAGAATTGATGTAATCGTTATTGACGTTTTTAAAGCAGTCGATTTAGTTCCTCATGACAGACTTTTTAATAAAATTATCGAAAGATCCGCGAGCAGTCATCTGATTTATTGATTATTCGTGATTTCGGGCGCGTCAACTATTGAGGTCATTAGTCCCGTAAGTGTTGTGCGTTCGGGAGGCGGCGGTGATCTTTCCCCGTTGGATGGCGAGATACGCCGCCGACCTACGTCGACTAGCGCGGTTTTCCCCAACCAGGTATCTTCGACCAGCGGGGCACCGCCCCAGCCGGGACAAGCTCTAAGCTCCCGACCGGTCTCCCGGCATGTGTGGTAGCGTCGTACATGTTAGTGTAAGTGTATGTGTAAGGGATGAGGATAGTACAAGGAAGAGGAAGGAAAGATCGCGCGCGGTCCGTGCCCGTTTCTTACGGTACTGCTTTGGCATACGCTTGGCGTTTGATCGAAGGAAACCACGGAAAACTACCGAACAGCGCAGCCGGCCGCTAGAATTCTTCTCCAGACAGCAACTGAATTCGACCTAGCTGACAAGCTAGTGTCAAGAATCCTGCTATCTAGGACCTCTCGGTCAGAGGGACTGCGGTGACATCAGTTGATGCACTGTGCCATCTCTTCCGGTTTTCTACCCGACGAGTTTTATGTAACGTCCAACATTCCTCAGGTAAGCGTGTTAGGGTCGTTCCTTTTTCTTACAAGTTATATTAATGATATCGTTACCGAAATTGGAATTACAATGAGACGGCGGGCGGGGACGTGCGGGCGGGAACGTGCGGGCGGGACGGCGGGCGGGGACGGGCGGGCTGGACGGGCGGGCTGGGACGGGCGGGCGGGAAGGACGGGCGGGGGCGTGGGGGCGGGGACAGGCGGGCGGGGACGTGCGGGCGGGGATGTACGGTCGGGGATGGGCGGTCGGGGACGGGCGGGCGGGGACGGGAGGGCGGGGAAGGGCGGACGGGGACGGGAGGGCGGGGAAGGGCGGGCGGGGAAGGGGGGGCGGGGGCGTGCGGGCGGGAACGGTGTGCGCGGAGGCGTGGAGGGGCGGGGGCCAGTGGCAGGGGGCGGGAAACGCGAAGCTGCGCCGGCGAAGGATTGCGGGAAAATGCGAAGGCGCGGAGAGGCACCTCCGGGAATATTTATCGCGGGCGCCATTAGGCCATAAAAGGAACAGCGACGGCGCAGAGCGAGCAAGACGTAGGCGAAGGGCCACCACGCGGTGGGCACGCGGAGCAGGAAGGGGAGGCGCAGCGGGAACGGAAGGCAGGACGAGAGGCACAGGAACACCTCAGGAACATCGTGTGGAATGCAATAGAATATTGGTTTTGCTATTTAGGAATACTTAGAATATTTGCGGTAGTTGTCTTTTCTACGTAGTTACTACAAATACAAAAAAAAACTACAAAGAAACAACCAAACATTACAATATTTACATTACAATATTTATTAATAAAATTGTGTGAAAAATAATATATTAACCCTATCATGCTAAATCTAGCCTAATATAAATAACAATAATAATACAAAAAAGGTGGATGAGGCAGCGGCGGCTGAGCCAAATGCCGTGGGGATAGAAGTTGCAATGACATTTGACAGAGGTTGAGGTGGTGCAAGTTACATCGATGGCGAAGGTTCCAAGGGGGCGGGGCCAACGCGTTAGAGACGCACAGAGTGGCAATAGCGTTGCTATCTTTGGAACAGTAGTCACTCTCCGCCTTGTTAAATGATGTCAAACTGTCGCGGGAAAAAAAATGTTTGCTAGTTGGAAACTTGTTTAACGGTTCATGTAAAAAACTGCGGAGTCGTTACAAACAATGCGAGATAATGCATGTACTGTGGTAGCACCATTAGTTTTAGAAACGTTTCCATTTAAGACAAAAATTTTTCATCAATATTGAAGTTTTTCAATGTTAACATTTTGCAATGTTCGAAAACATAAAGAGTTCACCGGAAATGGGACTAGTACAATTTGTTTTATCGTTTTTTTATACATACGATGAGTATATTTAAAGAAACAATTTGTAGGTTTCTTTTATAAAATAATTGTTTAAAATTTTCTACATTTCACCAATTGCGCCAAACTACTCGTATTTCGAAAAATTATACATGACGTTATTTTAAGATCTGTTTTTGAAGAACAGATTTAACTCAGGAAAAAAATCTCTATCTTCAATATTGTAGTTGTTGGAAGACGCCGAAAAATCGAAATTTTGCAATTTCTGAGAATTAAAAAATTTCAACGAAAACAAGACATGTGTCATTCTTTTACGCGCCTTTTACGCTATCTCAGAACCAAATTTGATCAAAAAATTTGAAGGCATCTTTGAGAAAATTTTGAAAATATTTTTGAGGCTTCATAGAAAGTAACCCCAAAATCAAAATAGCAATTTTAAACTCGCAGACTCGAGATCCTTTACAATGATTGGGGTGAATCAATTTTTGAGAAAATCGTGTGAACTGTTTAGGCGCTATCGTTGACCACAGACTGACGGACAGACGTGTGAACGGAGAGACAGACGTTTTGCTACCAATCGATTTTTCGGTATCAAAACATGGATTCTGACTACAGAACGTTTTGGATAAATTCCCTACATATAGGAATAACATACTGAAGACAGGGCTAATACAGCTACATGGCGATAATCACGGTATGACACCTTAAAATATGGCGGCCATATTTCACGAATATCCCCTTAGGAGCGTTGGAAACAAACCGTTTGCCTCTCTACGTAATCCAGCTCGTTGGGCGGTGCCAGAAGGGATGGCGTAGGAGGGTAGCCGACCTAGCAGAGGAGCCACTGGAGGCGGCGGCGGCGGCGGTGGCTGGGTGGAGGTGGGAACTGCACATATGGGAGGCGAGGCGGAGGAGGCTGAAGGTTTGGCTGCGGTGGGGGCGCGGACGTGATAAGAAGGAATGGCGGAAGGACCAGAGACGAGTGGACGGTGAGCGGTGGCTGGGCGTGGGCAGCGGGGCGGGGGAGGGGGTCCGGAAAGAGTAGCGGGCGTTCGCCAGGTGGAACGACCCGCGCTCCCGGCAACACGAGCACTAAAGCCGCACCGCCTGCAGAAAACACGACAGCTTCAGACTCGCTTGCCGCATTCGGGGCCAGTGGTGCACGGTTGGGGATTTTATCACTCAATTTGGTGTTTTTTTGCCTTTAGAGGAATTTTTGGGCGGAAAAGCTTTAGAGATTTTTGTTGGGGATTTCATTTTCATTGTGCTTTTTTCAAAAACACATAGAAGAACTTAAACGAAACTGAATAAACGAGATTCATTCAAATCAAATTCTTTATCTCTGTTTGAGTCATTAGATTGAGTAATACAAAGATACCTCTTATCTCTGAGGCTTCATAACTCTTACACTACCTCTTACTCAGTAGCACCCCTGTAAATGTATACCTGTATCATTATGTAAATTGTCGTAATTCATATTTTTATGTAATAAAAATATAGGTGTTGCTTTAAAATGTAAATATAATAATACATGAATAATATTTTTCGCATTTCTTTAATTTCCCAACCTCCTCATATATTTTAAACATGAAACAACCAAAATTAAATTTGGTGTTTTTTGTCGTTTTGCTGACTTGCGTAACGCGGAATGCTTTAGACAACCTGACAACATTGTTCGGTGCCAGGTTTCTGCTTACACTGCAATCACAAAAACTGTGCTAACTACCAATATTAACCCTTCAATGATCTAAAATGCAATGTAGAAAGTATCCGTTTTTAATGTTTTAGACAGCTTTTAACTAATTTATTAATTCGTTAATTGAAAAAGTTTTTGTTAATTTATGTAATGAAATACTTAAGTTGTAGAAACTTTAAATGAAAGAAATGAGGTACCTAAAATTTTATATAACTCATTGAAATGAAAACCAAATAATAGAAGGACGAAGATACCTACAGTCGATTAGACAATGGTAATCACTAAAGTACCATGATAAATTAACACTATGTCACGGAATTTTGAATTTTTTTATTCAAAACTTCAGTTTTGAATACTGGTAAACATAAGCAATTTTCTTGTTTGCTACATACTCGTAGTTACCACTTGTTTCAAATTCATTTTGTCGGGCAATTTTAGAACTACGTACAACAATGTGTATGATGCAGTGAAATAAGCGATTGAATATTATTGCCTTCAACTCTACAATCACGCGAGAAAAAATATCCGCTGTTCGATGCTGTTACCTCAAGTCCCATAGACGGTAGCTCACGTCACCTGGAGTTTATCACTGTTGAAGGAATCAATGACTCTTGAAAGGTAATTTCTCGAGATTGTCCCTAACAGACATTTGTGTATTTTGCCGCTGATTGCATCACGACACATCCGCAGTTATATTGATTCATCGTATTGCTTTTACGACTATTGGTATAGTGTTTATATAACCGGTTCTGACAGGACTTTCACTTCAGCATACGCCGTCAGGAAATCATAGGATTGCATATGAATAGGTGATTTCTACATGCTTGATTACCCATAAGAAGGTCATAAACATGACATCTTTTAATGGCATCATTCACGCGGGTTTCACTATTTAAGATGTAGGAAGAAAGTGGAAACTCAATTACTTCTGTGAATAACGTTATCTGATCGTATTTAATGAAGGTTTTTGATTACGTAAGAATGCTGAAGTTTTGTTGACATTATTTCATCAGATTTGGATTAGTTTAGAATCTCTTTTGAAGAATAATTGCGCTTACTCACACATTCGTTTAACTTTAAACAGGTTGTTTGTATTTGAATGGGTACACGAAACAATTATTCGTCTAGCATGCTAATTGGGAATTTAAACAATTCTAATAATTATTTCGACAAGAACAAGCAGATGAACATGCCCAATGACTTTTTATGACGTGTCATTTTTATTACATGGGATGTGTGAAATTACAACGAATCAAAATAATTTCTTGCAAACAGAACTCCTCCAAAATATTGTTTTTATTATGTTTTTTCAAATACACTACGACATATTTTGCTACAATCATTCTCTAATCAAAATAAAATGTCAGCTTCCGATACATACATTTCTCTTCACACAAAAGTTCCATTATATTCTTGAAGACAGCGCTAATGTGATGCCCTCCCTTTAATTCTCTTGCACTAACTTTCAATAATAACAGTTTTGATTAAGAATTAGTACATTTCCTATTTGCCTGCAAAATACGTGGACATTTTTTTAATTACGATGGAAAGGGATCTTCCATTAAAATGTAATAAATTCACTGATCTGAAGCACAGTTTTGTGGGAATGCGTCTGAGAAACCTTGTGCAATTTGACAATCGCCGAGAAACATAAAAACGTGCATAAAAATCTGTACGTATAAAAACTCAAGACATTACAACTGCTTTTATCAAAGTGCCCAGTAGAGACTGCAGTCCTGTGCTTCAACAGCACAGACTTTCTTGTATTATTTGTGACAGTAACGTAACATCTGTAATTTTTGAAAATTCGAGGGTTTTATTTAAAATGGCACTTTTGTCATTGAATTCTTTTAAAGTGCTCCATTCTCACAGACAGTCCAAAGAGAGAGAATATTTCACCGGGCTTGGATTTGAACTCCAACGCTCAGGGTTCCCAAGCTAGAAGTTTGCTTCTAGGCAGCTTTTGTTTGGTGATTTTCACCTACTACAATTAATTATCAATGTGATTATTACATCTAAAATGCAAAATTGTTGGGATGGAATTTAAAAATTACACAAAAAAAAACTAATATTGTTTTCAAAATTTCAGGAGTTAGAGTTAGGGATATAATATTGAAGAATAAATGGCATTAAGAAAAAATCTATCTTAAATAAAGTAGTACTAGAAGGGTGTAGAAAAAATTATAAACATTTAGAATTTTGCAAACATACGTTTAAAAGCAATTTATTGGCGTGAGAGATTCCCAAACCGAGTATTTGTTACAGAATTACAATTCTTTCTCTATTTTCGAGAAAGTAAACACACGATATTGAAAAGATTTTTGTAGCATTCTGATGTCTAGAAAATCGTTGTGAAATGAATGTTAATCATGAAACGAGGAGACGATACGAGTGCTCACTCAATGTATTATACTCACAATGTATTAGACTCCACATAATACAGCCGTTCAAAGTACATTTTTTCACGTTTTTTTGACTTTTCAGTTTCCTAATGGTACAACAGAAATTTTAATTTTTAGAATATTAAAGAACACTAAAATTCTTCCTAAATGGCAATTTTCTAGGAAAAACTTTCAGCCGTTTTTAAGAAAATAGCGTTTAAGCGCTACTAAAAATGCAAAAATTTAATCTCTTTTTCACAGAAAATGTTTGAGTTTTCGAAAAACTTCATGTAAAGTCATTTGAATAACATTAACTTACAAGTACAATAGTGTTTACAAATTGCTGGAAATGTACATATTAACGATGTGAGAGATCTTTAAAAAAATTACATTTATGTAATTTTTGCAAAAACAAAATATTACCCCAAATTGAACATTACGTCATAGTAAAGAGTCCAATGAACACTATCTGTTTGAAAACCCTGAAGAATAAATATGGAACAATTTGTGAGAAAATTGTGTTTGAGTGTTACTGAAAATGCGACATTTTGAGCAAGTTTTCACAGAAAACGGATGAGTTCTCGAGAAACTTTACTAGACATTATTTAAAGCAAATGTACTCGTAAATACAATAGTGTGAACAAATTGCCACTAATGTAAATATTACCACAAATTTCAATTACTTCAAATACTTTGAAACTGGGAAAGCAATACAATGACTAAACAAAATATTTAACTACAAACGATTCAAAAATGATGAATGCAAATTATAGTTTTATCATTCATTGTCAAATTTCACGTAAATTTGTCAAATACAAACGAACTTTTTAGTGATTTCACTTTCGGCACAGACAGCAAGCGAAGTTTTCAGTAATAAAATTATTCGAAAAATACACGTGAAATAAACCCACAAAATAGGTAATACACTACGATGACCCTAAATCCCTAACACTAATATGTATTTTGACTGATACACACGCATATACTTAATATTCATTTTACATTTCAGTGATAAAATTTCTATCGAGGTCATTTATGAATCGAGAAATAAACACACATTGTGTAATGACAACTTTCTTATCATGGTAATCAATTTAATTTCAAAATCACTCTGCATTTGCCTTTGTCAGCAGATACAACAGGTGGAAAAAAATCACATTTGCGGTAATATTTACAATAATTCGAGAAAATGTTATGAAACAAAATATTTAGAAAAGTTTTCAATTGACGCGATTGTTTACTTTTCGTTTCGGTGCAATGGATACTTTTCATTTTGGGTGTGATTAAAAAACACCTACATTTTTCAACATTATTTTGAATTTTGGGCCCCAAATATCTTGGACGACATCAAGCTTCTGGACTATGGGAGCGAATTGAACTCTTTTCTATTGTTGAGAATTTCAGCGAAAAATTTCAATAATTTTTGAGAAAATTTCGTTCGAACATTTCAAAAGTTTTGCCAATTTCTTCCTTTATTATGGGCCACTTATGGACATTTCAAAACCATCATTATACTTTGAAGCTTATGTGTAAACAAACTCACTGGACAATAAATACACCTATAATATATTTGACGACGTGAGAGTGTAATTTTTGAAAAAAAAACAACATATAGCGCAGTATAACGTTTATGTCATCTGATAGAGTATATTTAGCATTATCCCTGCCAAAAGTTTAAAGAAAAAATGTTTGAGCCGTTTTTGAGAAAATCGTTTTTGTAATTATTTAAAATTGCACATATTGCACGCAATATTGCGCGAAAACTACTAAAATTTTCAAAAGAATTTACATGATTTTAAATAAAGAACTCATTTTGGAAAACATATTTTATTTGAAGGACTCACTTTGGACAACAAATATTATTTGAAAGAAAAAATCTCCGTCTTCAATTTGTAGTTCCAGAAAGACGTCGAAAACAATTTAAACTTTTGCAATTTTCGAAAATTCAGAGTTATCCGTGAAAATCGGACCTATGCCACCTATTTTGCTCTATTCTTACAAGAAATGTAAAGAAAAAATGTTGGGCCGTTTTTGAGAAAATTTTGAAAATGTCTAGGGAGCTTCATGTAAAGTATCCCCAAGTTTTGAAGAATCGTTTTGAAAATCTCAAAGATTTGACTCAAACCAGATCGGCCAGGGAATATGCATTTTGAAAGAAATTGTAACTATGGTTTAGGCGCTAGCAGTGTTGATGGACGGACGGACGGACGGACAGACAGACAGACAGGCGGACAGACGGACGTTTTCGTATCAATTGGTTTTTCTGTAACAAGGACCCACACAACAGTTTTTCTGGCTACACCACGTGTTCGGATTCTTTTCTTAATTCAGCAACAGGTTTTATCCACTTTTTCGTTATCAGCGCCCGGCAATAATTTTTTTCCGCCGAAAATTGGCCATTCTTTCACGCAGCATAACATAACTTTCCCTATACTACGTATATCACTCCGTGTATACGTACGTATACGGGAAAGTAAAAAGAGGATAAAAATTGGTAGCTAAATAAAGAAAAAAAATCCCCTAACATGTGGTGTAGGACAGAACCCCACTTTTGTGGGTCCTTGATACCGAAAAACCAATTGAAAGGAAAACGTCCGTCTGTCCGTCCGTCCGTCTGTGAACACTGCTAGCGCCTAAACCATACGTACGATTTCTTCCAAAATAGACATTCCCTGCTCTATTTGGTTCGAGTCGAAGCTTTGAGATTTGAAAAAGATTCTATAAAATTGGGGGGAACTTTACATAAAGTTTCCCGGACATTTTAAAAATTTTCTCAAAACGGCTCCACTTTTTTCTTTAAATTTCTTGCACGAACCGAGTAAAATGCACTTATCAGGTTATGGCATAGGTCGGATTTCACAGTTAACTCAGGATTTTCGAAAATTGCAAAAGTTTGAATTTTATTCGGCGTCTTCCTACAACTACAAAATTGCAAAAGAAAATTTTTCCTTCAAAAAATTTTTGTTCTTCATAGTGAGTTTTATCTTTAAGGTCACGTATATTGTTTTGAGAATTTTAGTAGTTTTCGCGCAATATTTCGTGTAATATGTGCAGTTTAAAAAAAATACAAAAACACGTTTTTCTGAAAAACGGCTCCAAATTTTTTCTGTAAACTTTTGGTACGGATAGTGCTAAATGTACTCTGAGATGACATAAACGTCATATCGCTCTATTCTTTTGTGTTTTCAAAAATTGGAAAAATGTTAATTTTTTGACTTGTCTCTCACGTCGGTAATATTTACATTAGTGGGGATTTGTTTACATTATTATATTTACCACTACATGTGCCTTAAATAATGCCAAGTAAAATTTCTCGAAAACAACAGTTTTCTGAGAAAACTATCTCAAAATTCCGCATTTTCAGAAATGCTTAAACTCCATTTTCTCATAAATGGATCCAAAGTTTTTCTTTAAAATTTTGGAACGGATAGTGCTAATTGCACTCTTTAATATGACATAAAGTTCATTTTGGGGTCTTTTTTATTTTTTCACAAATTACACAAATGTAATTTTTTGAAAGATCTCTCACATCTTTAATATGCACATTACCAGGAATTTGTAAACGCTATTGTATTTGTAAGTTAATGTGCTTTAAAATGATTTAAAATAAAGGTTTTTGAAAATTCAAAAATTTTCTATGAAATAAAAGAGCTTCAAATTACGCATTTTAGCATCGCTTAAACGCCATTTTCTTAAAACGGGTACACATTTTTAAAGGAAAATTGCCATATAGAACGAGGTTTATGTGTTCTTTAATATTCTAAAATTAATATTTCCGTTCTACTATAAGGAAACCAAAAACTTAAGACAATGTCGAAAAATGTAATTTGGGCGGCGATAGATGGCAGCTGGCACGAGAATGTGACAATTCCGAATAGGTAGCCCAGACGCAGGAAATTGAAAACTAAGACGGGAAAGTCTATGCCATTCTGTAGAACCACTAGTTTTGTTCATCACAATATTGTGATCAGTTAAGGAAACTACATCAGTTGCAATATTTTCTAAGACGAGGGAGTAATGAAAAACCGCTAGCAAGCTTCTATATTTGTGATAGCGACTGTCGAGATATGGAGAGATAGGAACGATTTTCGTTCTTCATGAAAACTACGGTAGATGTGACATACGATCTATTGCGGTTACGACGACATGCCGGCTGACTAGAAGGGAGCGTAGGGCTTTATCCGACTGGGGAAATCCTCAAGCCAACGTGTAGGTCGGCATCGGGTTCTCATCGTTCAGCCAGAATAGATCTCCGCGTTTCCCGTGATAAAACATACCCTACTCTTACGGGAATAATGACCATAGTAGAGGCGCCTCTAAACAAGAAATAATCATTCAATCCAAAAAACAAATCGAAAACGTAACTCAAGATTTCCTCACTACGCGTCGTTGAAACTTTATTTGTGTTCTTCACCTTATTTGTTCTTCACTTTTTATTCACAATTGGTTAAAAAATCGGAAGTTTATGGTCCCGGTTGCTTTGACTCGAAACAAGTCGTTCACCAGAAAGGAGTCCGGGTAAATCGCAAGATTACGGCACCAATTCCAATGAAACAAAATAGCAAACATGCGTTGTCCACTCCAACATACAAATGACCCTCCATCAAATCAACAAATTCAGTCACTCTTGCCAACCAATTCAATCAACATAGAACATTTATACACGTGAATAAAAATTGCCCACGAAGGAGTTTCATTATCTATGATGATGCCATTTCTGCAAAAAAGAAATTTCGGAAACGCTGGACGTTTTGAAAATATCAAAGGCAGAATATATTGGCTATTTAGAATGATGTTGTTATGGCTTCTCGTAAAGTCCCACCAAATATTTGAAATTCAAGTAGCCGCAGCATCAGCCAGATCGATCGGGAGAATTAATTTAAGTAAAAATGTTGGCTAAGGTTTAGCAACTAGCGTTGCTCACCAAAAGCGGACAGCCGGACGGTCGCGTGAACAGGCAGTAATTTTTCCAAACAATTTTCGGTATCAAAATCTCACAAAACATGGATTCGGACCATACAACGTGTTAGAGGAAGCAATTTTTCTATATGGAGGAACACGTTTTATCCACATTTTGTATACCAGGGTACATTTACAATACGAGTTTTTTTAACGAAAAATTGCAAATTTTGCCGCAGCATTACAATATTTTTGCTTCATTATGTAAGTATGTGGTAAGCTTTGAAAGAAAAAATAGTGCTATTGAATGCATGTCTTAACTACGTTACAGCCTTTGGGAGAGAAAGATATGTAGTAAATCCAATTATAATGGATTGTAATGATTTGAAATTTTAATCATTGAGTTTTTTTCTAAAATACGAAACCTTGTGCAAATTTGAGAAGTCAATAACGTTTCGGTACTCATGCTTTTCATTCATTAACGAGTTCCTTTGCACCCTTTGACAGCCGAGATCTCTAAGGCTCGTGTGCAAAACGAGGTCGGTGCGCGGGGAGGGTGGTTGGGGTCCCGCGCAGGTGATAAAACTGGCATTGTCAGTCTCTGAAACTGAACACTGGCTTCGGACTGCTATTACGTAAGTGAACGCATGTTAAAAAGATCACGAACAAAATTTTACCATCGCATCTCCTCACTCTTCCACTTTTCCTCGAAAGCTCTTTGTATATTCACAAAAACTTGGATAGTAAATTTTCAAAAATTGTTGTTGTTATTACTATTATTATTATTATTATTATTATTATTATTATTATTATTATTATTATTATTATTATTATTCGTGGACGTTATCATCCTACTTTTCCTTCTCACTCGTATTTCTTCTCTTTTTCTTGCTCTTTCTCCTCTCACCTCTCTTCCTTTCTTCCTTTCACTACTCCTCTTCCTTTAGTCCCTCCTCGTCTTCCTTCTTCTTTCCCTCCTTCTCCTCTTCCTTCTCCTCTCCTTGTCTCTTCTTTTTGTGGTCCGCCAGTCCTTCCTGCGCCATCTCCTTAACATTCCCCGACTTATCCTCCGCCTCCTCATCATGATCATTCTTTCCTCCCCTCCTCCTCACACTCCTCTTCCTTTACTCACTCTTCCTCCTCCTCCTCCATCTTCTTCCATTCCTTTCCCTCTTCCTTCGCCTCTCTCACCCGCCCTTCACTTCTTCCTAAGCCATCTCCTTAACTTTCTTCGAATTATCCTCATTACTTTCATGATTGTTATTCTTCTCCCTCTCTTCCCCCACTCCTCTTGCTTCTCCCACTCCCTCTTCCTTCACTCACTCTTACTCGTCCTTTTCCTCCATCTTCTTCCTTCTTCTTTATCTCCTTTTCCTCTCCCTCTACACCTTCTTTTCGCGGTCCTCCACTTCTTTCTTAACTTTCTCCGACTTACCCCCATCATCCTCATGCTCATTCCCCTTGCCCCCTCCCCCCCCCCCGCCGCCGCTGCGTCTTTGTCTCCACGGCCACCTGCGCGCCTGGAAAGCACCGCGCCGCGCCGCGCCGCGACCCCCCGCGGCTTCCGCAGAAAGCGATTGTCCGGTAGCGCACCGCGCGAGGCCCCCAGACGCGGCCGCCGCCGCCGCCGCCGCCGGCAGCCAATTACACACGCAGGCGTTCCCGCGCTTGGCGGCATGCGCGCCGCTGTGACACGCATACAGCGCGCCAGTCACTCCTAAACATAGGTAATATTTACGGCTATTTATACAGTTGAACAACGCCCCGCGCGCCGCGCCCGCATCCGCGCCGCTTTACGACGAGCGCGCCTGGCGCGAATGTGTTATTTTCTCTCCCGCATCATTGTCTTTGTGTAAACTACCCGATAGGATAGCAATAAACGCGCCGGGATTGTCTATTGTTTTGTTCTTCCGCGGGGATCCCCGCCGCGTCGAGCGGGAAGGACGTTAAGTGTAATGGCAATATTTTTAGCGTTATCCGCCGCCCCATTACGATGGATAATGGGTGGCGGAGAGGAGGAAATTAGCTCGTAAGAGGAAGCCGTAATGTCGGGGCCGTGACGATATGCAAGGCTGCCTTGTCGCGTCGGCGCGGTGCACGGTTGCGCCGACGTGCTCTACATCGGGAGATCGTAAGTGTGTGTGTGTGTGTGTGTGTGTGTGTGTGTGTGTGTGTGTGTGTGGTGTGTGTGTGAAGGTGTGTGTGAGAAAGAGAGAGATAGTCTGCTTGTGTGTTTGAAGTGTGTGTGTATGTGTATGTGTGAGGGTGTTGTGTTTGAAGTGTGTGTTTGTGAGGTGTGTGTGCGTGTGTGAATATATGCGTGTGTTTGTAAGAGATGTGTATGCGTGAGTGGGTGAGTGCGTGGATGAGTGTGCGAGTGCGTTTGTGTGTGGATCTGCAAATCTGTGTGTCTAAATAACGGTGTCGCTCGTCTCTGTCTGTCTGTCTGTATCTCTCTGTAAATATAGCTTCAGTATATGAGCATGTTTTCTTGAGATCTGAGTGGTGAATCTGAACACTTTGTGAACCGTATCAGCAAAATAATCGCTTCCTTCACGTAGAGCAGGAAAAGGAGTGTGCTAAATCTCTAATTATATTGTCTATTTAATAGTTTTTTATGAAGGCAAATATTTAGTTTACATCGACATTTAGTAAACCCGCTCGTCGCTGCGGGTATTCGTTATTCACATGTTTGGAAACAAATGCTGTCAGGATGCCGAAACTCGAAAAATCCTACAGTTTTCACTCTCTTCTATAAGTCACACAAGTTTTAAACTATTTTATTTTTGAGACATTCGGTAAGTAATATCTCATCTTTGACACATAAACTTGGAAAACACCCACAAACTAAGGGGTCACAACATCAATCAGATCGATCAGGGAAAATCAGTTTTGTTCAAAATCCTTCTTACGATTTAGCTGCTAGTGTTGTTGACAGAAATATGTACAGAAGTTTTGCCGTAAACCAATTGTTTTGGTATCAAAAGCCTCAAAAAGCTTGGAACATTACATAATGTGTATAATGTGTACTCGTACAAAAAAAACGTTCAATTTTTCTGAACGAGTGACCTACAATTTGACATATTCAACCAAACAATCGTAGTTTTTCGACGCAGCATTAATAGCATTATCTTTGCTCCGAAAGTAGTAGCCGAAAAAGCAAATACAATAGTTAATTATGTTTATTTGAATAAAAAATAGGTTAACCAACTTTAAATTTACTTATAGGACTATAAATAATTGCCATCTTTACTTCGGAGTGGGGGTACGTAGCCGAACCCCTAAAAAATGTAGTTGGAGGTCTATTTATGTATTATAGTGTGGGGAACATAACTCGTTACCGTACGTTTAAGTCTAACACACCGTGACGCACTGTCGATCTCGGGAAACAGACCGTTGAGGGCAACTATTGTTGGTTGCATCTGAAACTTTTTTATCACAAGAAACTATTAACATCACACGGCAGATAACACAGGCAACAGACGCAGTTGGATTTTGCTCTCTCGGCCTAACGACGTTAATAAATGTGGATGTTTCGGTTCCGACTGCGTAGGAAGACTCGGAATTACTCAGATCTCGAGCAGTGCGTGTGTGTTAGTGACACGACATCGATAACAAAACATCGATGTTCACAATTCAAACATCGATTTTTGTAATACATCGATTAAGACCATCGATGTTTTCAAGCTAGTTTAGTAATCTATCACATTGAATTCGTGTGCAATATTTTTTACTTTCCGGTATACATATTGTGATAAAACAACGAATGATTTATTTTATCTAATTTAATTTACTAGCTCAGTTCTTTGGGATCTATATGTTGACACACCTGCACGCTTACCTGCAGGCTGGTTGTCACTGGATTGCCCTCTATACAGAGAAGCCTGGAAGTCTGAAATTGTTTATGCCCGAAGGAATTACACACAACGTGGCACAACAATAATTTTGTTTATTAAGAATGGAATTTGAGATTAAAAATATAAAAATTCTCTTGCTTAATTTCATGCATTAAGTTCACTGTACCAAATTGTCTGGCGTTGTGAAACGGTGGCCCCGCAGTTCGTAGCCCCTTGACTTCCGCGCCGAAAATCCGTCTGCTTCTTTCTTGCTGCTCACTTCTTGCACACTTGTTCCACAATTTGTCCTCCCTATTCGCGTCGATGTCCAACTTTAATAATTCAGGTTACATACGCGCCGCTACCACCAGGATGCCAGTCAACCACCAACTCTCCCTCGTCCAGGGCCCCCTTCTCGCGCGTCAACAACCTTCGTACCTAGTAACCGCGACCGTCCAGATTGAAGCGCGGCGTTTGTTTTGTAATATTTTTGTATATTACAGCTCCGTCCGTCCAGATTAACGCGCGGCGTTTGTTCTGTAATATTTTGTATATTACAATATGTATATACGGAGTAATATAAGGGTACTTGACATAAATCCCCCCGGACATTTTCAAAATTTTCCTCAAAAACGGCTCCAATTTTTTTCTTTAAATTTCTTGTAAGAATAAAGTAATTATTCTTATTATAAAGTATATATAAAGTAAATATTCTCAAAGTGGCTTAGTTCTGATTTTCACGCTTAATTCTGAAATTTCAAAAACTGCAAAAGTTTGACTTTTTTTCGCCATCTTCCTCCAACTACAAAATTGATGATAGAGATTTTTCCTTCAATAAATTTTTTTCTCTAAAGTCAGATATTTCATTAAGGTCATGCCCATTTTTTGAAACGTTTAGTAGTTTTTGCGCAATATTGCGAGCAATGTGCGAGAAAAATACAAATACAAGATTTTCTCAAACACGACTCCAAATTTTTTCCTTATACGTTTGGCAAGAATAGTGTCTAATGTACTCTACGAGATGACATAAACTTCATGTTGTTCTATTCTTTTGTTTTTTCAAAAATTACAAAAGTTGGAATTTTTGGACTAGTCTCTCACGTCGTTAATACAAATTCCGCGCATTACGTTAGCGGCAATTTGTTCACATTATTATATTTGTGTTTTGTGTTTTATATAATGTTAAGAAAAGTTCCTCGTAAACTCAAGTGCTTTCTGTGAAAACTAGCTCCAAATTCCGCATTTTCAAAAACGCTCAAACACCGTTTTCTCTTAAACGACTCAAAAATTTTTCTTCAAACTTTTCGAACGGATAGTGCTAATTGCACTCTTTTATATGACGTAAAGTTCATTTTGGGGTATTTGTTTGTTTTTTCAAAAAGTATCTCCCACTCCGTTAATACGCACGTTTCCCATAATTTGTAAACACTATTGTATTTGTGAGCGAAAGATTCCTGTAAAAAGAGCTTCAAATTTTGCATTTAGAGTACCGATTAAACCCCGTTCTCTTAAAAACGGCTCCAAAATTTTCCAATAAAATTGCCATTTGGAACGAGGTTTCACTGTTCTTTAATATTCTTAAAATTATATTTCCGTTCTACTATTAAGAAAGCCGAAAAATTAAGAAAATGTTAAAAAAAGTAATTTTGGCAGCTGGCAAGAGCTGTCAAGTCCGAATTGCTAGCCGAGAAGAAAAGAAATAGAAAACTAATACGGGAAACTCTGTGCCTTGAAACTCCACACGAAAATTGCGGAGTGTCGTAACATGACTTGTAGTTCCTTATTTGTTGCTATTCTGTTTTATAACACAAGCATTTTTTCCATGAAGTCTTGTTTTTTGGAAGATTTTTTGGTCATTTGTAATTTTGAGGATTTGTAGAATTTCCACTCAACCCTAAATCAAGCCTTCGTCTTGTTCTTCCCACAATTCGAGTCGAACCCTTTGCACTTTCAATGTTTTTCAGTTCAGTACGCTTCAGAATCACCTCAATCTTCCTCTTCTTCTTTGCAGAAATATCACTTTTCTTACCCATGACACCAAATTACATTTACCTTTAAAACCACCAATTTATTGCCGTCTAAAACGACGAATTGAGCTACAACAGCACTTCTTACTACCACGAACACAAATAAAAAGATGTATCCAATCTTCCTACTTGTCAGATCGAACAACTCCTTATCAACCGAAACGCAGGAATGAGAGGGCAGTCGCGCAGTGCTTGAGATCTAGCGGACGATTTGGCAACTGAAAGGACAACAGATGACAAAAATATATTTTCCAGCATTGGAAGAACTTTATCCTAACTTATTTTCGAGCATTCTTAACATCGATTAAGTGATACAGAACAGGACTTTTGAAAAATTAAAAAAAAATTCTAATTTCATGCCCACCCACTGTATGAACTAGCAGTGTTACCATCTTTTGTCCTTCATATTTTAACTTTTACAGTATTGTGGTCTTACACACACTTATTACTTTCCCGTATACTTACATATATACGGGCAGTACGAATAAACGAAGTATAGGGTAAGTTATGTAATGCTGCGCGAAAAAACGGCGGATTTTCCCTTATCCCCTAACACGTGGTGTAGCCAGAATCCTTCCTTTATGGGTCCTTGATACCGAAAAACCAATTGAAAGCAAAACGTCCGTCCGACTGAAAGAAACCCCTGTCGATCTGTCTCGACTTGAAACTTTGAGATTTTGAAAAAGATTCCGTAAAATTTCGTGGTACTTTATATGAAGCCCACCGGACATATTCAAAATTTTCTCAAAAACGGCTCCAAATTTTTTCTTTGAATTTCTTGTAAGGATAGAATAAAATACACTTCTAAAGGTGTCATAAGTCCGATTTTCACGCTTAACTCAAAAGTTTCGAAAATTACAAAAGTTTGAACTTTTTTCGGCGTCATTCTAGAACTACAAAATTGATGATAATGATTTTTCCTTCAAATATAATTTGTTCTCTGTAGTGAGTTCTTTCGTTAAGGTCATGTACATTTTTTGAAAATGTTAGTACTTTTTTGCGCAATATTGCACAAAATATTTGGAATTTTAAAAAATTACAACAACCAGATTTTCTCAACAACGGCTCCAAATTTTTCTTTAAACTTTTTAACGGGATGGTGCTAAATGTGCTCTGTGAGATGACACAAAGGCTACATAACTCTATTTCTTTGTTTTTTTCAAAAACTACAAAAAAAAGTTTTGACTTGTCTCTCACGTTGTTAATATTTACATTACCGGCGCTTTGTTTACATTCTTATATTTATGAGTACATGTGCTTTAAATAATGTCAAATAAAGTTTATCGAAAATTGAATAGTTTTCTGTGAAAACTAGCTCAAAATTCTGCATTTTCAGAAATGCTCAAACGCCATTTTCTAAAAAATGGCTCCAAAATTTTTGTTCAAACTATTCTAACGTATAGTGCTAATTGCACTCTTGAACATGACGTTAAGTTAATTTTTATATATTTTTTATTTTTCAAAAATTTCACAAATGTAATTTTTTGAAAGATGTCTCACACCGTTAATATGCTCATTTCCAGCAATTTGTAAACACTATTGTATTTGTGAGTGAATAACTTCTAGTGAAGTTTTTCGAAAATAATCTTCGAAAAAGAGCTTCAAATTTCGCGTTTTAGTAGGGCTTAAACGCCATTTTCTTAAAATCGGCCTCCAAATTTTTTCCAAGAGAATTTCCATTCAGAGCAAAGTTTTACTGTTCTTTAATATTCTTAAAATAATATTTTCGTTTACTATTAGGAAACCGAAAAATTAACAAATGTCAAAAAATGTACTGTCGGCAACGATAGGTAGCAGGTGGCAAGTCCGAATAGCCAGTCGAGAACAAACAAAAAGAAAACTAATACGGGAAAGTCTGTGCCATTCTGTAGCACCACTAGTTTTCCTATGTACTACACATGTGACGAGACCACTCGGCAACTTAGAGCTTGTCCCCGATGGGGTTCAGACGTTCTTTTGGGAGATACCTGGTTAGGGAAAAATCCCCGTAAACCAACGTTGGGCGTCGGATCTCGTCAGCGATAAAAATTTGCCCTACACGTACGCATTGCAGTTGCCGTGCCCTGGATCACTCATCAATCAATAAATCAATCCATCAATCAATCGCTTACTTTTCGTGGTTTCTGCGAGGCGTGGCGCTTCGTTGTTTTTAGCCGAATGAAGGATGGTAAGAGTGAATGATGGTAGATTAATGATACCTACGGAAGAACACGGTTTACACATTTGTTTGCCCCTTACTTTGCGAATACCGAGGAAGTACCTTAAAAAATGGCCTACGGACAGCGTGCATTCAATCCTTCCTCATCCTTGTTTGTGTCTATCCCCTTACAGCATTCACTTACTCCAACTGTACTCAGATGTCGGGAGCATTCCCCAGCTGGAGTGGGGCTCTACTGGTGGAGAGATCTGGAGTGAGACATCTTCGTCATCAAATCATCACAACACTCTCCAATCCGTTTGTCATCTTTGAGAAAATCCCTACTACCCCTACGTTCACCTCTCTACGTTTCATATCCTATGTTCTCTGTGCTGGCATTCATCTTCCATTTCCTTAGTCGCCTTTCTCAACTGGGCGGTCACGGTTATGTGAAAGGGAGTTAGCTTACAACTTTAAACGTCTATAACAATGAAATAATTTATTTCAAACATTTTACATTCTTAAGAGATCATGTGAAGAAAATAGAATAATGAGATAGTTATATTTGCTTATCAACTAAAAGTTAGGTAAATCTATGTTATTATATATTACAATAACACTTCACTACAATAAAACGGTACTGTTGTTTTTGTTCAAACGATGAATGTTTAAAACGTATTCAATATGTTTGAAAATGTACTAATTCTCTGGTCGTGGATCTAAAAACGTTGTGACTTAGACTCATCATCATCCTAAAGGGCGGAAAGTGCCTTGTAGTTTCGGCCACAACATTCTGTCTTCCGCAGTCATTTTCATCTCTGCATTGTTTTTGAATTGTAATTCGGTTTGGAGTTGTTATCACATGTTCATTCTAGGTCTTCTTCTTTCTCATTTTCGAACTATTTAACAGTCCGAAATTTAAGAATCGGTTATTTCTAAAAATGTGCCCAAGGAATTTTGCTATTCCAAATGGTTTTTAATAAGAGAACTCTTCTCCTTCACTTTTTTTTATAAAATTACGTTATTTAAATTTTTTCAGTCCAGGAAACCTTCAGTAGTTTTCGCCGCAAGCACATCTTACAAGCTTCTAAACTTGGACTAAAGAAAAGAATCTTAAAACTCCTGAGCGGTTAGCACGAGTTTCATGTCTCCCCTCCCCACTCCCTCGCCCTCACCACATCATCATCCCCTTTCCCAAGTCTTCTCCGCCCCCCCCCGCCGCCCCGCCCCCTCGCTCGCGTGCGCGGGTGGGAGGGAGGCGCCTGGAGCGCAACCCCTCGCTTCGCGCTCCATCCCTCATCTGTCTCGCCGCCCGTGATAGGGCGCGCTCCCTCGGGCCCGCTTAGTGCTAGGTCCATTTATCGTGATGGCCCTAGTAATTCAGCCCGCCCGCGCCCGCTCAATTTGCACTCCGCGTCTTCTCTCCCCCACTCCCGCCCCTCCCCCGCCCTCCCCCCTGCCACACTCCTCCCCTCCCGGCGAGCGGTACAGTCCGCGCGGGGAATTCTCTCTCTAGCGTAAGGGGCGAACGCAACCCGCCTGAAGTTCCCACAGCGCATGAAGGTAGGGTTACCAGATGAGAATCTGCGTAAAGGACAGATTAGCTTAAAAAGGACTTAAAACAACGGCTAATAACAGATAAGTACGTTCAGGATTTGCAAACTAAACACATTGCTTTCTCAGCAGTGCTATCCTTTTTAAAGATTTCGTATATCACCTCCAATTCAGCAGTAAACGTACTAGGTGTATGTTTTTCATTATATCATGTAGGGAACACCACTATTTCGATAATGCATAAACTATGCTGCAATTGACACACTTTTGTTCATTCCATACGTGAAAGTGGGGCTTTGTTTCTTCCTTTTTATTTCTACTAGTCTAACTGTGAAATCTAAAATTCCCTTAGAAAGGTAGGCTCACGGCTTAATAAATTAGACGTGTGAAACGAAGCTTCGACAAACAGAAACTATCGATTTTAAAACATGCTAAAAGGCACGATGAAATGTTGACACACGGTACACTAACTTAATGTCAAAATGATTGCTGTAAAGAAAGTAATCAAATGTAATTTTAGAACAAAAATATTAGTTTACATTGCTTGAAAAGGCAATTACTATTTGTAACACAAAAAACAGACAATTTTCTGAGATTGGAAAGCAAGTACGGACATGAGGAAAATCGCTAAATATACGTACATGTCCTGCTAACTACGGACTGGTAACCCTACATAAAGGCCCCTTCACAATGTAAACATAAACACAACATAACACATAGACATAAACTTTAACATAAGACTGAAGTATTCACAAAGTCCAACACAAACATAAGTAAAATACGATTTCCAATTGTCTGTGGGACATTCTAATTTCCTATTTGTTGGATGTGAGAATCGATTTCAAAATATCGACTAAGTCCATGGCCTATGGGTTCGATTTATAATATATTTTAATGTGAATTAAATTGAAAACTAAATGATACTACTATTAATACAACTAAACAATACTGTGAATACTACAACAAAACTAAATTACAAAAGATCGAACGCTACAAGACATAGCAGAAAACCGTCGAAAATCAACCCACAATCTGGAAGTCTTTTGTTCGATCTATCGACTTCGATTATATTTCGATACTCGATTTTGAGTTACCGGACTGTGGTTGATTCATTTCTTACTTCTTACTTAAGCATAAACACATAAGCTTGAAAGTTTCACGTTTTAAAGTTAACGTCTTACGTGTTATGCTTATGCGAACGCATTGTGACTGAGTCTGCTTATAGACGAAGTCTTATTTTTTTCTGTTAACTCCATGCCTATATTAATGTTTGCATTGTGAATGAGCCTTACGAATATCTGAGTGGTTCTTCGACATGTGTTGTGATGCGCGGTGTGACCTGATTACGAGCAATCGGTCTGTGAGGATCAGTGTTGCCACTCATCTTACAAACATGAAGTCTTACGATTGACTCGCAGAGACCTGACTTTACCAGTATCAATTTGAAAGACGTGTGACACCGCTGATGCATGCCGAGGCAGTTTGTGCAGGAAGGTTCAGATGCCGCAGGAGACATGAATGTGACTTCAAGCTGTGTCTACGTCGTAATGTTACAAGATTTCATCCATTTTCCGTGTTGGTACAGCCCTGTTCGAGCAACTGCGCGTCGAAATTGTCAGATGTAGCACCCTAGCTATTGAAGTTCCGCAGGGTTCTAAAATGGTTGAGTGCCGTAATAATTTCTCACGTTGATCAGATTTACATCCACTGTAAGGTTTGCATCTTTAGATCCTCCCTATCCAGGCGAGCGATCACAGGCGTAAGTTTCCTTTGTTTTTCGCCGAATGAGGATGATTTGGGTGAATGATGGTAGATGAATCATATTCAGAGGACAGGGAATACACATTTGTCTTCCCCTTTCGGGAGAAAGGGATAATAGCGGCAGTTTGCTATTGCCTTCCACTTTACGGAGGATAATAGTTGATCTTGGCGAGTCAATGATGAAAGTTAACTGCTTGGGACGATCTTCAGATAGAATGTGTAATGGTATATAAGAAGCCAGATATGTCGCAATCACATGGTAAAAGCATACTCACATTTTTTAATATAATGAAATGAACAATAATAATTGCAAAAAAGATTATTCCTGCAAATCGCGAAATAATTTTGAAATAAATATCCACATTGAATTGAAGTAAATAAATAATCATAGTTCCAAGTATAACAAGATTTTCTTACGTGTACAAAATTGTTTGAATGTGTACGTTACAATTTGAAATTACTGTGATTTTTCTATGATATACACTCTGCAATGTATTTTCATACTGAGTACATAATTTAATTCGAAATTTCAGAATTTGGCAAATCGACTAGTAATTTTAAAATTTTTCCTTATAAATCACTTTTCCAAGGAATAACTCTTATTAGCAATGTTAATGCACTTTAAAAATACACTTTTACACGTGGTTAAAACAATGTCGAAAAATGTAAGGTTTTTAAGCTTTCATTACTAAAAGGGAACTTCACGTACTTAAAGTTGTATTCTTTAAAATTAATGATCCAAATGAATTGTGAAACCCAATCCTACCTACATAGCCATTACGCGATATTAATTTTATATCAGAAGGGAGCGGAACGTTTTTTTCATCCTCGAAGGTAACTAAACGCTGCATAACAACTTCCCCTTCTTAAAAATTAACTTCCACAGAAATCTCTTTAAGCGAATCGTTTTCTCCCCGACGTATTAATTACAGGGGCTGTTTCACCTCGAAAGATTTTTCAGGAACTGTACTCGAGGGAGAAGCGCCCCACCCCTCCCGTACCGTACGCGCAGGCGCGAACACTAGCGAGTGAGAGCGAAAGAACGAGAGTGTGAGAGAGAGAAAGAAGGACTAGAAAGAGAAGTGAAAGGAGAGAAAGGGAGAAGGAGAGAAAGAGTGAGAGAGAGGAAGAAGGAGAGAAAGAGAGAAAGGAAGAGGGAGAGAAAGAGTAAGAGAGAGGAAGAAGGAGAGAAAGAGAGAAAGGAAGAGGGAGAGAAAGAGTAAGAGAGAGGACGAAGGAGGTAAAGAGCAAGAGAAGGGAAGAAGGACAGAAAGAGTGAAAGAGAGGAAGAAGAAGAGAAAGAGTGAGGGAGAGAGAAAGAAAGAAGGGAAATAGTGAGAGAGGGGAAGATGGGGAGAGAGGGAGGGGGAGGGAGGGAGGGAGGGAGGAAATAGGGCAGTAGCTCCTCAAGAGCAAGGCGGCGGCGCTTAAAAGGGCCCCGTGCACTTCATCTCCTGCGCCCTCCATTTGAGTTTGGTCACGGCTTATCAAGCTGTAACAAACACCCGCCCTCTAATGGGATTAGCGCAATAGAGCGATCAATTTCCAATAATGTCAGACGCGCGCGCCGGCGCTCCCCTCGCTTTCCGGGGAGGGGAGACCCCCTCCCCCGCCCCCCGGCGCCGCAACCCCTCCGCGACCCTTTGTCGCGCGCCCTTCGCCGCCACCCGCTGGGCCGCCCTTCGGAAGGGCGCCGCGCAACACGCTGATCTAGGGATGTTACGACGCTCAATTTGTTATTGTTGGTATTGTGGCCGACGAGAGAGCGATCGCAGTAGCGATGAGGTTAACCTCGCCGTTACTCGCGCATATTTCTCTTACGCGATTATTCCAGTGTTAGATTTTATCTAGACAAGTGCCTATGTTGTATTTATTGTTTTATTGTGAATCAAATTCTTGCAATAATATTCCGAGATATGTGTTACTGACTTATGTAAGTTGTATAGGTATAATACTGCAGAGAAATGACATGCTGACTCATAATGTTTATCATAAGCACTCAAATCAAAATCAGTCATGAAATGAAGACTTATAAAAAGCAAATTTATTTAAGAAAGGTAAATTGTAGAATACAGTTAACGCAATAAACAATATAATTTCACCGCATTGAAACATGCAGGGACTAAAATAAGTTTATCAGAACTACACTATGTGATCAAAAGTATCCGGACACGGAGGCGGTGGTGTTATGGTGTGGTCGTGTTTTTCATGGAGGGGGCTTGCACCCCTTGTTGTAGTGCGTGGCACTATCACGGCACAGGCCTACGTGTTTTAAACACCTTCTTGCCTCCCACTGTTGAAGAGCAATTCGGGGATGGCGATTGAATCTTTTAACACGATCGAGCACCTGTTCATGCACGGCCTGTGGCTGAGTGTTTACACGACAATAACATCCATGTAATGGACTGGCGTGCATAGAGTGCTGACTTGAATCCTATCGAACACCTTTGGGATGTTTTGGCACGCCGACTTCGTGCCAGGCCTCACCGTCCTACATCGATACCCGTCCTGAGTGCAGCACTCCGTGAAGAATGAGCTGCCATTCCCCAAGAAACCTTCCAGCACCTGATTCAAATTATGCCTGCGAGAGTGGAAGCTGTCATCAAGGCTAAGGGTGAGCCAACACCCTATTGAATTCCAGCATTACCGATGGAGGACGCCACGAACTGGTAAGTCATTTTCAACCACATGTCCGGATACTTTTGATCACTTAGTGTACATTCATTGCAAAGAAATAGTCTTTATTGTGTGTTCTTTATAAATGGGTTTTGAGCAAATATTACAACAATATTGCGTGAACCTTCGTTTGTCTTTTCGGACAATAAGCGAATCTTCTTTTCTCTCTGGTTGCTTCCCTATATACCATTTAACTCTAGAAAGAAAACAAAACCAAGTAATAGAACGCATCAAAGACACAAAACAGTAAATAACTGGGAGGAGAGTAGACGCGATAATCGTATCGAAATATAACGTCATAGTTCGCTTGTGAGAAAATATGTAACACGACGCGCTGCAATAATCAGTGCCGTGTCATATTGTTTCCTTCGCAGAACTGAAAAGAAACAGGAACGGATGTGGAGTTGAATCGTGCGGGAAGACATTGCTCAAGCGTTATCTCCGTGCGTTGAAAGATATCAATGTTATTGAAACAAATCCAGAATTGTTATATTTGTTTCTAACAGCGCGAGTAACTGAGGGTTAAACTATCGAACGGGGATCACTCGCGCCTTTCGCCCTCGATCTGTGCACCAGTTCCTCCTCTCTCTCTCTCTCTCTCTCTCTCTCTCAATTCTTGTCTGGAGCACTTCGCTGCTGAACCTGGCCCGCTCCGCCGTCTTCTGCCCGCTCCTTCGGTCGGGCCATCTGTTGGATCAAGCTGAACAACGAACATACGATTACTTTTTCCAGCGCTCAAAGAAGAACAAGACAAATCATCAAGAGGACAGCCCTGTAAGTTAATTAGTTTATTTAAGTTCAAAACCCTCCACCACTGCAACAGCTTAATCGGCTGCAGTAAAAACTGTTATTACGAAAAAATAATGAGAAACAACACCTATCTGAATAAACACTGCGGTATCGAAATAAGAAATGGAGAGACCTCGGAAGTCCACATAAGAGGAGGACGTTCTTTTAAGCCTTTTGAGTCACCAACAGACGATAGTAGCTCATACTGTAAATAAGAAGAGGGAAAAATTAAGAAATTTCACGATTGTTTTTCTTTGTGAAGACACGACTGTTTTTCTTCATGAAATATGCTTATCAATAATAGATCTTTAAATAAGGTCATGTTGAATTTTTTGAAAATATGAGTAGTTTTTCTAAAATTTCCTGAGAAACATAATAGCCCGCTCGGAATTGACTGCGCTTCGTTTTCGTCGTTTTCTTACAACTGCAATTTTTAAAATAAATTTTTTTCTCAATTACATGTTTTCTCATTACTCAAAACAATCAAATAAGGCCATGCTTAATTTTTTGAAAATACAAGTAGTTTTTCTATAATTTTGTAACAAACATAATAGCCCGCTGTAAATTTACTGCGCTTCGCACAGCTGGGTGCGTCGTAAATTAGAATGTGCAATTTTGTATATTATTTCATTCTTCGTTTCTTACATTGGAACTTTTTATACCCTTACGCATTAATATTTTAGAAATGGTTTATTTTGAAATATTTGAAATAAGTAAAAAGAATTATTAGCTCTCAGAATAGCGACAATGTAGTGTCTGCAACAATAGAATTCACTTTGAGCTCGCGAATATCTGAGAATTACGTATCATTGTTGTGACCTGATGCTGTATGAAAAGGGGTTATAATTGTCTAAGTTATGTTGATATTTGCATGAAAATATTTAGTTTTCGCACCAAATGCTGTATCATTTGTAGTGAGTAGAGTATTTGTTGCATGGTTTTAGAATACTCTTCTCTAATCATGGACCTATGGAATGCATTTCCAGGGTATCAGGGTTCTTTTTCCAAAACAGGTTTACAAAACTCTGTATTTTATTTTTGTGCAGTTGTAGAATTCACATAGTTCTGAAACACTGCGATGGAAACAGAGAGTTGTTCGCTTCTTGGTTGAATTAGACGTTTACAAATAATAGCTAAGGTGTTGGTAGCGCATAAAGTGCGATATTTCAGTACTACGTAGCTGTTTCCTCTAATACGGGAAAGTATGTGCTGTCGTAGCACCACTAGTTTAAATAGGGGTTCCTGCCCCCAAACTTCACTCACTTGATAACTAAAAATATTCACATATTTACTTTTACAAACATAATTAAATACATTCACTCACGTATTATTTTTGGGGACTTTTAGGAATTATTCCCATACTATTAATCTGTTGCCACATCGTAAAATTATTTTTTTAAAATATTTTCTCTTATCTCGTTAAAACCGCGATTATAAAGAAAACTTTGAAACTGATCGTTGACCCCACGCTGAGCCAGTTGAAAAGCAAATAAAGTGCTTTTAATTGAACTTGAAAATGCGTTCTAGGGTCCTTGTGGCGTACGAAAATGGAACATTAACCACTTATATAATTATAATATCTAAAAATTTCGATAACGGAAAGTAGATCCCGTACACATTGAAGAAATAGTGGTCTTAGACAGTAGAGACTTTGCACTGATTTAATCTCTTCCATGACGTCTGTAAGGTCTCGACAATATCAGAAAAATTCAGTTATAAAACTTGTCCTGAATATTTGAACTTCAAAGTTTTAGAGACAAGTATGATCTTCCACTGGCCCATTATGACTATTATCGCCAGAAGAAGTTACGAGATACGCTCCTATCTCAGTCGTGTCGAAAATATCAACTCGTGAATAATATCCATCATTATATGCTCGTATGTATACTATCCTCTAAGCAACTTAAGTGGCTCAGATCATCAATTAATGTCATTGCCTCTGACCGCGAAGTTCTTCCGGTTCGAGTAGCGAATATGGTAGGATTTTCTGCACTACGTAAGACCAATTCAGTCGCTGTCTAGAGGGAGACTTCTAGTGGCCGGCTGCTCTGATCGGTAGTTTTCAGTACTTTCACAGAACAACACCAGACGAAAGCCGGAGTAGTAACCTAACAGAAGGTCACGTACCAAGTGCGATCTTTCCTTCCACTTCCTTGTCCTTTCCTCAACCTTACATGCACTCTTACATAACACTCACATTACACTCTTACATGCACTACCCTACCACACAGGCCGGGAGTTCGGTCGGGAGCTTAGAGCTTCTCTCTGGCTGGTGGGGCGCTGCCCCGTTGGTGAGAGATACCTGCTTGGGGAAAACAAGCAAATCGACGTGTAGGTCAGCTCTGGATCTCGCACTCCAGCTAGGAAAGATCACCTCCGCCGCCACCTCCCGCGATAAAAAACACGCAATACACCTACGGGACTAATGACCTTAGCAGTTGACGGGGCAGGAAACACCAATTAATCAATCAATCAAAAACTAAGCTTTTCGTGCTCTCATTGGTCATAGGATCCTTCTCTCCCCCTTCCGCTGACGTCACGCAAACCCGACTCTCTGGCCGGTATTGCACTGTAAATGATCTTTGTCAAAGAACTTTTATCAAAGAAATATGACAGTGTAATAGCTAATATTTTATAAAAGATTTCTTTTATAAACTTTCTTTGATAAAATTTAGCCTGAGACGTCCAAGTTTTATCTTTTTGGTTACGTGGCGTCCGATACGTGGAGAATTGCTTCAACCAATGTTTAAATACAGAATATTAACAATTAGAATGTTTATATAATCCTGTCCATCTGGACTACACAAATAAAACCACCCGAATTGAAGCATGATATGGAGGAATATTGTATATTATATTCCTATTCCTCCATGCATGTTTCCGGATAAATGGAAAATGTGATGTTTGAAAAATGCCCAATTCATGAAGTTAATGCTTTTTAAATTTCAAATCAGAGGACCCAATTCCGAAAGAAGGAAGGAGAACGACAAAGAAAATTGAGTGTTTTCTCCTTCATCCTGAAATAATTCGTTTCGAAGTTCTTTAATTAAATAATGCTTCACAATGTGCGACTCATGGCTTTACCTTCAAACGTTTCCTCTTCCCCTTTTACTTCTTCTGCATTAAACATAGATTCGTTAGTGTTCAAGTACTCCAAACACAGCTTTGTGCATCATCCATCTTGAATCGCGAGGAAATCTTCATAAAATATAGGACGAAATGTAACACATTCGTCAAATTTCTTTGTCAAAGTTTTCTTCGTCAAAGTTCAAAGAACTTCCACAAGGTTTGTATACGTAAGCTTCCGCGGCGCGACGCTAACTTCTTGGCTGTCCGGGAGACGCCGCGCCGTTGATTGAGAGGCCGACGGACGTTTCGCGTGTCATGTCGCAGGCTTCCTCACTGCCCTGAGGAAACCTGTGACATGACAGGCGAAACGTCGGCCTCTCAGCCAACGACGCGGCGTCTCCCGGACAACCAAGAAGTTGTTTCCACAAAGTTTTTCATCAAAGATATTTGTCAAATATCTTCCGCAGTGTAATACCGGCCTCTCTGTGCCCTGGAAGGATGGCAAGGGGCGGGCCCCCCTCGCGCATCGAGTGACCTCGTGACGAAGCGAAACGACCCGCGCCCCCCGCCGCGAGGGGTTGCGTTGCACAGTTAGGGGTTGCGCTGGGGGCCGTTGCTTGCGGCGGCACCACGCTCCATTTAACGCGTTGCCCCTCTATTGTTCGCGGATTGAGCCATTTAAACGGACCCTTTTCTTCGCAGATAGCGCATGACATCGAATTGATACTGAACGCCGCAGTGACCTCAAACGCCAAGCAATAACCAGAAGGGCATCGTGAAGGAAAGCGCAGTTAACCCGCCAACGGATGCGTTGGGTCTGTGAGACCCACGACGTAACAAAAACTTCAGCCAATCACATACAGATAACACCAGACGCCTGTTCGTATCTGTACCTCTCTTTTATTTGCAAATGAAACGTTCGTTAGTGTAATAGTTATTGCTGTAAAGGGTGTATACGTGATTATATGCATAATTGCTATCCTGCTAGAGTCTCTCAGACCCTACTCATCCGTTCGTGTGACTGTAATCGAGTAGGTGCGTATTTGTATTTTTAGAATTATTTATTATTGCGATGCTATGTTATTTTATTATAGTATTAACATACAACTAAAGTCACATTGAACTGTAATGCCACAAATGAGTAAACCATTCCACTGACATGACAAGGGTGATTTTAGGGAGAGGTTCATGGCGTTCCTTCTTAAATTTACCTAATATTTCTTGATAAAAATAATTAATACATGATGTATTAACAATAATGCTTTCTTTTATATCAAGCTAGGAAAACCCGGCAGACATTGTTCTGCCTTTCATCTCCCTCTTTCCCCTTCCATCTCCGTTTCTCACTCTCTCTCCCTCCCTCCCTCCCCCCCTCCCACCCTCACACCTGTCCCTGTCTGTCTCTGTGTGTCTCTGTCTCTGTCGCTCTCTGTCCCTCTCATTCACATTTACTTGCAGATTCTGCACGTCTCTGAGCAGCTGAGGTAATATCGGGAAGCGCCGGACCAGCAAAAATGTAATAAAACTTTGAGAAGAGCTCATTCTGTAGATTACAGTGCGAGAAACGTTTTCTTTGCGGCCTCCGGCCACAAAAGTTAAGTTCTAATGCCAAAGAACGCCTTGTTTACGAGTTATTTAACAATATAGATTCAAAGTGCTGTCGAGTGTTGCAGGTTGCATTTGACGTGAATATGTAGTGGATATGTAGTGAATATGTAGCGCCATGTAATGGAGTTACAACAGAATTTACAACACATAAACCTTTTTACTGAAAAAATACTTAGAAGTGCAAAGTTTCATGGAGATCGGTCCAACGGTGTTGGAGTTTTGCTATTATTCACATACCAAAATCCTGTTATATATATATATATATATATATATATATATATATATATATATATATATATACTACATAATGAAGTCCTCTAACAATGATCTAAACAAAGTATTTGCTATGTAACTCTTGCCTCTCAGACCAGCTCATCCGTTCGTGTTACATTTTTTCTCCCATCCGTTCGCCGTCTTAAGCGTTGAGCAAATGAGAATTGGTGGGACTAAATGTAACAGTGGGACGTGCCATTTGCATTAGACTTTGATAGCATAATATTTACGTAAGCGGGAGTTGCTGCATGTCAAATAATACCACAAGAAGTTAACTAACCAACGTGAAATGAAAAACAAAATTCAGATACTTGTGAAATGTTTGCCTTTAACTCTTTTCAGGGTTAATACAAGTAATTTGAGGCGACAATAACGAGACATTGAGTATGTTCGTGCAAACCCTTTATGTAATGAAAAATTTTGTAAAATAATAATGTAAAATTTTCAAAGGGACACGTGGGTCCGGACATACTCTTATTGAAGCATCAGTCCTTTCAATATTTCATGGAGTTCCATTTTCTCATGTACTGATATGTTCTTGCGTGTCTGGCTTTCTGCATTTTGAAAATGTTTTATTGACGCTGAGCAGGTGCTACATTCTTTGAAACAATTAAAATGGAAAAATTCTATGCGAGAATTGTACTGCCGTTCAAATCACTTAATAAACTACATACTTTTAACAAGCTATTTCTTTTGAACCTTCAAGGTCTTGAAAAATGCATATTAAAGTGTATTATAATTATATTAAATTATTATTAATATTATAATTATAAACACAACAAATTAAGAAAACAAAAATTAGTAACAAACTGTACAGAGATTGATGCACATGCCCGATTTAGCGTAAGCAAAATACAAAGCACCTTCGTATTTTGCGAGGAAGCGGGTTTAAGTTTCTATTTTCAATCAGAATTTGGGAGGACAATCTACACAGCTGTTTCAGATGTTACAATTGTCTGGGTGAGAAAAAGAAGAGGCTTACTGCTCTCTTTTCGATTATATCCGTGATTTTTTTGGAAAAATTCCAGATAAATGCCTGAGGATTAGTTAAAAAAACGGACCAGGAACTGTACGATCCTTCCTCATCTTCTCAAGATGAGGAACTTCTCTCCATAGAGTGTGATTTCCCATGCTGAAAGTATTTATTTGTCTCTAATACAGACACAGTTAACACATTTCTAGGTACCAGAATTATTATTTCTACTTTTTTTAAAAGAAATATGGTTAGAAAAAATCGAACAGAAATGTGGTGTTTGTAGATATAGATTTATTTATTTATTTGTCAAAAAACAGTAAAATCTGTATATGGACGTGTGGGGAAAGAGATTTATCTGCGCACATTTTCTTGAGGGCCAGAATTTTAAAAAAATGTTAGAAAATCATTATTTTAGAAAAATAAAAATATTTAAAAAACGTTTGTTCCCGAGTTATAGAAAATCAATATCAACGGTAAATGAACTACAAGCAAAAGGAGTGCTCAACAAAACGTGAGCACAGTGAAGCTACATTTACGTCCAGAAGCAAAACAAGGGGCCATCTCAGCATTTGCTCAATGGATCAGGGAAACTGGACAAAAACCTGATCGAGATGGGGGTCATTGACCCGGAAGCTGAAGTACATTACTTGTTACAGGTGTATTAAATATTTTTTGAAAATGTATACAATGCAAACGTAAACTAATTCATTATATATCTTTGTTTTGTTACATTAACATTATTTTTCTTTTTCACGATCAGTATAGTCTCTAATTGTGTAGAAACAGTTTTGCAGCAGAAAAGATTTTACTTTTAACTTAAATTTGTGTACCGACGTTAATTGTTTTATGTCATCTGGCAATGCGTTGTAAAGTAACGAACATGTATTGTATGTTGATTTCTTGTACTGAGCTGTTGATACTGACACTTGATGCACGTGATTTCTACGGCGTGTGTTGTAATTATAAATATCAATATTGCATGAAAATATGTTCCCTCCGTTAAGTAGGTCATTTTTGGCAAACATTACAGATTTGTAAATAAATAGACAAGGCAATGGTAAGATTCCAAGCTCAATGAAAAGAGGCTTGCAGGAATCACGTGGAAGGCATTTTTTCATTATTCGAATAATTTTCTTTTGCAATCTGAAGGTCTGAATAATGCAGGATGAGTTTCCCCAGAATATTATGCCATAGATAGGAATGCTTATTGGCCTACTTTTATGGCATTAGAGGTGATGAGACGGTACAGACACACAAAGATACAGACAAGGAACAGACATACATCCACTTGTCGAAAAAGTGAGAGGTTAATATATGTATATTATTAATCACAACCAGTTATTAAAACGGGTGGTGCTGGAGAATGGCACAGACTTTCCCATACTAGCTTATTTCCTTTGGTCTCGGCTAGCTATTCGGACTTGACACATACTCTTGCCAGCTGCCATCTATCGCCGCCCAAAGTACATGTTTTTGACATTTTCTTGATTTTTCAGTTTCCTAATAGTAGAACAGAACTATTATTTTAAGAATATTAAAGAACAGTAAAACCTTCTCCTAAAGGGCAATTTTCTTTGAAAAATTTGGAGCCGTATTTAAAAAATTCAAAGTTTTTGCAATTTTCGAAAATCCAGAGCGAAACGTGAAATTGGATATATGCCACCTTTATTAGTGTACTTTATTCTAGCAAGAAAATGAAAGAAAAAAATTGGAACCGTTTTCGACAAAATTTTGAAAATGTCCGGGGGGCTTCATGTAAAGTACCCCCAAATTTTACGGAATCTTTTTCAAAATTTCAAAGCTTCGAGTCGAGACATATCGACAGGGGTATTCAATTTGAAAAAAATCCTACGTACGATTTAGGCGCTAATAGTGTTCACAGACGGACGGACGGAAGCAATGGGGTATTTGGCCGATTTAGGCGGCCAAAATTATTTTTGCTGTTTAATTGCATCTAAATGTTCCACCTTTCTCATGGTGGTTTTTTAGGTAATATGAAATAATTTTTAATACGATAAATGCTGTTCTGAACTGTTTATTTGTATATAAATACAACCTCGAGAAAAGAGCTCATTTTAGGGATGCCATATATTTGGGTGCTGAACTAAATACAAAATATAATACTTTTATTAACAATAAAATGAAGAAGCAAAAAATATAAAGAATACAATGAAGTATTAGGAACACAATAAAAATAAAGAAAAAGCGTACCAATCTAAATTTTAAAGTGAATAATCTGCGTCTAAATATTTTATTAGATCTTTGGTAAAATGCAATGATCTCCAGTAATATAGTTTAAGTAATTACTTTGAAGTGAAAACATTGAATTTCATCTAGAACACAAAATGTTGCAAAAATAGTGATAGAAAAATTATTGTAAGAGATATGATTCTTCATCCGAAGATAATTCCATTTCTTCTGAAGATTCATTATCTTCAGCTTGAGTAGCATCTAGATTCTAGATACAGATGTGTAGTTTCAGCTGGAAGTAACATTGTCAAGGTTTCCTTTAAAAAAGTTCTCTTGATTTTTCGAGGGTATTGGCCTTATACCAGTTATGAGAGGATCAGAATTTAAAAGTAGTCTGTTAAGCACGTCTAGGTTGCAAAATACCCTGGAAAATTTCTTGCGTAATTTTGACGGTAAAGGCAAACTTGTTCATTACGAGCTTCAGCTGCCTCTTCGAAAAGTAGACCTTTTGGCAAGAGGGCATTCTCTAGAACCATGAATTAGTAGATTGTGAACTGTTGGTGACATCGGATGCCTTGGATATGACTGAATATATTGCGTAGCCGTCTCCATGGTATATTCTGAAAATTTTCCTATGTTGATGTTATGTCCAGAAGATATGGTTTCCAATATCACTTTGAAGCGATATATTAATGTGAAATCAATGCCGGTAATTTCTTATGCTATTGCTGGGTCCATGAAAAGCCGCCTACTAGTGTTACCATCATTGGTACTGCCCAAACCAGGCTTAGGTGCATCTACAAATAAACCCATTTTATTTTTCAGTTCTCTTGGATGTATGACTTTCTCTGTTTCACTAGTGCTTTTTCATTGTCTGATCTAATCTGCCATTTTTTTAACAGGCAGTTTATATGAAAGGTGCAATAAACTGCAATAGGCGTAAGATGCAGTAGGTGAATTCTTGCATCTAAGATCGATATCCAAATTTCAGTGTTTCTGGTTTAACCTGCATTTTGATTGATTAATTTTTGAAATCTTTACTGGTTGAACTGATTGAACCACAAATATAACATTACATGATGGAAGTTGTTTGGGTAGCTGCATTACATACTTTAGCGTCGATCATGGTGAGCATCATAGTGTGTTTGACTGAGAATAATTTGTCTCCCAATGTGACTTTCATGTCCTGCAGCAAATTTATTGAGTTTTCCACAGGATGGATTTCTTCATTTGTTATGTCCGTGGAATGTTTCGCAAATCTTATTCTGATAGGTCGACAATAACGTGGTGAAGACGGTTTTGGGTTCTGCCAGATTAACTTCTTATTTGTATTACAAATTAGTCGAAGTAGAACAAAAGAACTCTGAAATATATGAGCATCAGAATAAGCAACATTCTAGAATTTCTGCTTATATTGAGCCTGTTGTGAGCCATCCAGTGGCGGCGCGTGCTCTTAATCACAGGGGGTTCACAAGTATTAGAATCGTAAACCTCAGGGACGGTAATCGTCTAAGGTAATATAAGCAACAACAAAAATATTTCAAGAATAGGAATGGTATAGATTATAAAATATATACTAATAATTGAAATCAATCATTTTTGGAAGACAAATAATAGCTCTTTTACATAACTTTCAATAAAACTCCTGTTAAAGATGCAGATAAATCAACAACAGTGCTGCTTGTACTGGAAGTCTATTCTTCTTTCTTTCTTGTCCGCGAATATATCAATTACTTTTTCATTAAAGTCTCTAATTTGATTTATTATGTCCTTTTCAACGGACAACATGGCAAGAGCAGTCAGTCTTTTTTCACTCATTGTACTTCTGAGGAAAGTCTTGATTCGCTTCAGAGTTGAGAAACATCTTTCTGCTTCCGATGTTGTCATGGGAATTGTAGCAACTAATTTAACTAATCGAATCACTTCACTGAATGACTCGCCGAGGTTATTTTCAATCAAGAATCCAAGAAGAGCAGTCACGCTAGCGTGTTCCTCAAAATCATCCCTCGAGTAAATAACTTGTAATTCTGTTTTCAACTGATGCTTGTTGAAAAATGAATACGTTTCCATAAGTGCAGAAATATATTTCTCTGGAAATTTTTTTCTGAATGATGGAAATTGTACATTATCAAATAACATAGAAGATATGAAGTGGTTGCAAAATTCAAATCTTTCTTTAGAATGGTTCACAATTACATCACAGACTTCCTTCGCTGCAATGGATCTCGATGAACTTTGGTCTTCTCGTCTTCGTTTTTTCTCGACCTTCTTGACTTCCTGCACCTTCTGGACTTCCTGCACCTTCTGGACTTCCTGCAGTAGCAATTTGGTCAACATCCTCTCTTATTTTTGTAATTTCTTTTTAAAAAGATGTTATGCTTTGTTTTATAGAAAGAAGATCACTAGTACAGCGTTTGTAATTGATTGTATAAAATGTGCACTTGGGACATAACTCGATAAAAAAAAATTAACCAGAATTCAAACGTACGCTCCTCCAATTTAAGTCGTAACCCATGGGCCTGGTTGATAGTAATTGTTTGCATGCTGCTTTCTTGGATTCTTGTGAGGCATTCCAATATAGATTCTCGGTGTTCGTAAATTGTCAGAACGGATCTAGATTGAAAATTCCATATTGTGGCAGACCTATGTGGTATTCGTTTACCTACTGCTTCATTTAATACAGAAACTCTCTGAGGTGAATGAGCAAAGAAAGATGATACTTCACCTATTGTAGAAAACAACAATCTTACTTGTTTATTCTGACTTGTGGCCTGGGAAAGAATTAAATTAAGCTGATGTGCATAACAATGAACGAAGAAAGCAAATTGACATGCTTGTCTTATTAATGTTTGCACGCCAGAGTGACGACCGCTCATTACATTGGCACCATCATAACTTTGAGAAATCAATTTATCTTTATGTTCTCCAAGAACTTCGTGAAGTATTTCTTTCAGGGAAGTGGCCAAAGAATTTACATCTGTACTAGAGGGATTTAAAAATGTCCAAAATCTTTCTACATGTTTCCCAGTGGATAGCACATAACGAAATACAACTAGTTGTGACATTGACGAAACATCTGTTGTTTCGTCTGCTATTACAGACAAAAAATCAACTTTCCTTATTTCAGAAACAATTCTCTCCCTACACACGACCAACATACATTCTAATAAATCATTTTGTACTTCTTTCGATGTACCTTTAAACACGGTAGCAGAATTGAGGTGCTCCTTGACAATTGAATCTAATTTTGATGTAAAATTAATTAATCCTCTGAATATGCCTGGGTTATTCGACACAGATGTTTCATCATGACCACGTAATGGAAGTTCGAACTCGTTGTATTTAAATATTTTTCTTTTCTGCCTATATTACGTATTATATATTACAAGTTGGTCCATCATTCATAAGACAGAAATCATTTAATCAGCTTTATATACAATTTTTTTTTTCACAACGTTTCGGAAACATATGGTTTCCATCATCAGGTGAGAAATAATTATTTCTCACCTGATGATGGAAACCATATGTTTCCGAAACGTTGTGAAAAAAATTTGTATATAAAGCTGATTAAATGATTTCTGTCTTATGAATGATGGACCAACTTGTAATATATAAGTTCGAACTCGCCACAAAACTTTATGCAGTCAATGATTTTCGAAAGTATGTAGCGATTTTTTCGAAAGTTATCATCGTGTTTCTCAATGTTTTGTCGGAAGGCACTGCTGAGTTGCTGTCTGATGTCCGTCCTCCCTAATACACAAACATTTAAACAAGAATTTTTATGGGCAGCAGATTCTTCGTGCTTCTTGATTTTTGCGACAAATGACTCAAATCATCTACTCCAATTTTTGACCACGCCACATCCTTATTTACAGCAAAAATCAAGCACGGGAAACAATATAGTTTATTTGTAACTTCACACCCGCATAACCAGCTATTCCTCCTATAAATATCCCGCTTAAATGTTCTGCAAAAGTTCTTACCTCGACTAGTTTTTTTAGATTTATTATTAATTCTGCAATGAAGTATCATTACTTGGTGGCAGAATATTTAAATTACAAGAGAGTACTTGATTTAGAAAAAAAAACAAACAATAATTAAGAATAATGGTACATAATTTCACAGCGCAAACCTTACTCCAATTCATTTTACTCCACTTCACTTCAGTTCACTTCACTGCACTGCACTTCACAACACTTAACTGATATGCATCTCTTTCGCATTTCTTTCCCTCCACTACACAACACTGCACTGCACTGCACTGCACTGCACTACACGAATATAAATAATAATAATAATAATAATAATAATAATAATAATAATAATGACAATACTACTACAACTACTACTAATAATAACAATTAGACAAATTACTTAATAGGAAATTCTACTTATTTAACAGTAGAAACTTAACAATAATACAATGACATAAAATATAGATGAATAGCTAGGAAACTAATTTATTTTTAAATTTTCTCAGGTTTTGAGGAAAGGGTTCAAAGATTGTCGCAGGCAAACTGTTCCAGTCTCTAATAGTTCTGTTTGTGAATGAAAATTTCCCAACATCCGTTTTCTGCACTCTTGTCTTAATTTTGTGCTTGTGATCCGCTTACCGAAGTAAGTAGGTTTTCCTAGACGACGATTAATTTCACCCCAAGCAGGATAACCTTTGTATGCTTTGTACATAGCACAGAGTCGCAACTTAATCCGCCTTTTTTCGAGTGACTCCCATGCACCTTTATTTTTTGTACCCCTGAAAGTGAATTTTAATGCTCTGCGCTGGAGCCTTTCTAGATTACCTTGCTGCGATATTCTGTACGGGTCCCAGCATACCGCGCCGTATTCTAACACGGGTCGCACTAGTGACATATAAGCTAATTCTTTACTTTTCACCGTACTCCTCTTTAGAATCCGCATAACGAAATGTAAAGATCTCCAGGCTTTCCCTACAACGAAATTTACTTGATTTTCCCAACTCAATTTACTGTCTAACTGTATTCCTAAATATTTGCAAGATGTAACTGTAGGTATGACATTGTTATTCAATTTGTACACTGTTTCACCATAACATCGACCCCTACCAAACGTGATGGCTTTGCTCTTCGAACTGTTTATTTCCATGCCGTTTGTTTCTGCCCAGGAGTGTAATTTGTCTGTGTCTCGCTGCAAAATATCTACATCGTCCTCTGATTTGATAACCCGATAGATGATACAGTCATCGGCGAAGAGTCTTACATTTGAAGCTAAATGTTTTGGCAAGTCATTCACAAAGGCGAGAAACATGAGAGGTCCAATGACACTTCCTTGTGGAATCCCTGACCTAACACTAGCGGAGGTTGATAAAAAGCTTCCTATTCGAACCTTTTGTTTCCTATCACGTAGTAGTTCGTTTATCCAAGCCACCACCCTTGTGTCTATACCGAATCTATTAATTTGTTTACAAGACGATCGTGTGGAAAAACATCAAAAGCTTTAGCAAAATCTATTACTATCGCGTCTACCCTTCCCCCATTATCAATTTCATCGGCTAGGTCCTGTAGAAGGGAAACAAGCTGACTTTCGCATGAGAAACCGTTCCTGAAACCGTGTTGACCTTGATACAGCCATTCCTTGTCCTCCCATTCTTTCCGGATGTAGTTAGTAATTAATTGTTCCATGAGTTTGCATACGACTGATGTGAGACTTATCGGTCTGTAGTTACTAAGGACTGTTTTATCACCGCTTTTAAAAACAGGTACTACGAGTGCTAACTTCCAATCTTCCGGTACGCAAGCGTTATTGATAGAGACATTAAATAATCTAATTAGATACGGTAGAATAGCCTCACCGCCTAATTTAATGATATCCGTGGAAATACAATCGGGCCCTCGAGATTTTCCGCTTTTCATTAATTTTATTCTTTTCAGTTTGTTTTTGTTCTAACTTTAGTTCAAGCAATGGTCTGCCCAGTACCTTAATTCGTAACTTGTCTTCCGCACTGAGATTCGCAAAATTAATATTTAAAAGGGACTGTACACTATTCATCTTCAACCATAATTCATTCCACACGAGTGCCTCAAATTCGCATATGTATTCGATTACACGACGTGGGAAGATTCCAATTTTAAATCAAAAATGAAGCACAGTTATCGTTCTTGATAACTCGATTGGAATACAAAAAATATACACACTCGCACACATTCGACAAACAACGTTCAACGTTTAACAACGTTCAACACATACCGCAACAACGTTCATTACTCAGATCCCGGTATAGTACGAATTCACGTCGTTCAGTCAGCCAGACCAAGCCAGCACTGGCCCACAGTGCCTACCGATCAGCAGAAGAGATTTCTAAACAGTTGTCACAGCTAACAGAATAGCAAACCTTCGAATATAACTATGACGTAAAGAATGAGAAACTCTAAAAGATAAAGCAGAGATTTGTTCAATACATTAAACTCACGTGTCTTGAATTATTTAAATTTATTTGATATATTTTTTGAAGAAGATGCAGCACAAATAATGTTTTATAAATCACAGAATTATTGTACTTGGTTAGCACGAACCCGAAGAAAGCTAAGAGATTCCCCTGAGTCTCTGCATCTCTTGTTCTTCCTTGGCAAAGAAACCGTTGTGGCGGTCGTAGAGTTTCGGTACCTTTCGGTGGTCTTCGGATTATGCGCTGGCGCGGTGACCAGCGCACAGCCCATGTATTCGGCCACATCCCCACTCTTGCCTTCCGCCGCTCCTCGCCCTCATTTCACGCCGCTCGGGGGTTCTCTAGCCCGCTGTGAACCTCCAAGCTCGCTGCGCGGAAGCACGACTCGGCGCTGAAGCGACGCATCAAACCTTCCCACTCTCAACTGAATATTTGATAGAAATCGTAGATGAAAAGCCCCACCAAAGACAATAAAATACATTTATTAACTCTTCATTCAGCAGAAATAAAAAAAACTCTGATTTCATGGAATTTTATAGGGATTCACTGAACCACTGAACCCCTGCACGGGCCGCCACTGGAGCCATCACAACCCCACTTGCAAATTAACTCAAATGAGTTACAATCTTCTTCTCCTAAGGTTTGTACAACCTCTTCCAAATGCATCAACAATCGAGTAACGGTATGATCACGCAAATTTCGTAAATTGATGGCAGCACAATTTTCAGTCACATGATACAATTCCTTACCTGGATAACAATCAACCTATGCCTTGTGAAGTATATTATAACAAGGATATAGTTTACTATTACTGCTTCTAATTATTTCGTATTGCTTCCAGGAAAGATCAGCTTCAACAATGCTAGTGTCCTGAATGTCGTTAGTTGTGTTTTCCTATCCTCTAAACTAACAGAATATGCTTCCTTATATTTCCCAGCTCGTTTTGGAGAACTAATGATTTCCTTGGCCATTTTAGAAGCGTCTCCTTTTCCTGCAACGCCTAATGTTACCCGGGTAGCATAAATCGGTACTTCTGAATCTGTTGTTTGGCGTAAATCTTGTTCTTCTCTTGCTTCTCTCCCTGAAATCTTGAAATCTTTTCTTTGGTCTTCCTGGTTGGGTCACTAATTTAGGTACATCAAATGTGCCATTGAGCCAATCAATTTGTTTTTCACAAACACATTTTCTTTCTTATGTGCTACGGACCACTTTTCGTTTCACATCCGATTTAAATTATGAAAAATTTATGCTTTATTTCCTTATTTGTTCCTCATAATAATTTTCTTTATGTATCAAGTAACACAGGCCAAAGACCAACAAACTTTTTGTGTGTGTTCACCTAATTCTTAACATTTTAAGCTTGCTGATTCCATTAAAAATGCCGTATCCAAAATAACATTAAAAATGCCGTATCACCCATTTGTTCATATTTTAGCATTTTCTGTCTAAGCTAATGCAGCTCTGAGTATCTAGTGTGTATGAGATATAAACAGTTAAAATGATGAGAGCATTAAGACGACAAAGAGGGTAGTTTACTCATTGGTAAGATGTTTGACAAGCAGTACCGTGTTTGTTTTATTAGAGGGGCACGTGTTTGCATTGTTGCTGTCAAGATAAGATAGTAGTTTAGCAGTTAGTGGTCAGTCACGGCTAGTCATGGTTGTAAGAACAGTTTCTGACAGTTTTGTTATATTTGTGATTAAAAACACTAACGGAATATTACAGACTTCCTTAGAAATGTGTATTTTTCATATTTGGGAATTAAACTTGGTGATCAAGACAAATTTTTGGCGCCTCATTAAATATGTTCTATTTTTTAGAAGACCTTCAAACATGGTCAAAAAAGGAGAAATCGTCCTTTAGATTTGCCACCCCAATGGATGGAGGGGGCAAGGAATCATTCGGATAATTGCTACATTTATTGCATTGATGTTACTGGTTACAAATCAAAAAACAAGAAAAGTAATTCGGTACCCTAACCTTCAACCTGCAATTCGTTCAATAGGCCGTAGTTCGAATCTATCTGTACCTGAACCACCATGAATCTATCTGTACCTGAACCATCTATCTGTACCTGAACCTGGCTATTGCAACCCTTAATCTGGATAATATGTCAAGTGATGAATCTTTGATGAAGATGAACCAGCTGACAAGCTTAGAGATCAGCAATTTGCTGCAAGATTTAGTATTTTACTCGAATATTGCCAATCTAGTGAATGAGTTAGGAATTAAATCTTAAAAAATTGAGGCTGTTTATAGATTGCTCTAAAACTATTTTAAAATCAGTTCTATTAAACAATGGTGACACATACACATCATTATCAGTTCTTTATAACGCTCTTTTGGTATTTGACAAGACGTTTATTTTTCACTTTAATTGCATTTAAAGCATATTTGCCCATATCTTTATGGATCAAATTCTAACTAAACTGTGGGTAATGGAAAAAAATAAGAGTTCAGATGTGGATTCAATAGCCAAAAAACCATAAAAATCAGCTATCAAGATTTAAAAAGTTTTTTGAAACCCTTTTTTTGTTGGCCAGTGTAATTTTCTACAAATCCAATTTTTCGTTAATAGTTTGTAAAGTGTATTGCTGCACCATGTTCAAGAACTTTCTTCTAGTCATTATGTTCATACCCGAATGCCCTAAAACAAAATTTGAAGGAAATTAAAAAGTAAATACACTCATATAAAAAACGCAAATCGGATTCTTAATAAATGGTTGTTTATCATGCAAAACCGTACGAATCCACGATCAATTTTTATGAAATTGTAAAATAGAAAACTTGACCCTTCCATTGCACTAAAAATTGTTACCCGGAAACACCCGGAAGTACACTAATTTACATACATGAATGAAAATTTGCTTCATTAAAAATTGAAAACCTCTCTCTTGGCTAAAATAACTAAAATCTGTTCGAAAATATACATGTGTACACACTTACCTGCTTCATCAGTCTCCATTGCTCTTCGCTTGAAAATCGGACCTCGGAGGACGCAAATCACTGAGACTGAAGCTCGCACGGGAGTCAAGAACCAACAGGCGCACTTCGCGAGCGAACTAGTCCAGACACGATGCGCCTACCATTAACATCTGTTTAGCTGGTTCATCCCTGACCTTTTAGCTCTAAGTTATGGTATGTTTTATTTGTCTGGAGTGAAATTTGCAAAATCGACTTTTGGCCGCCTAAATCGGCCAAATACCCCACAGTGGGACGGGTAGACAGACGGACGGTCGGTCGGACGGACGGACGGACAGATTGCTTTCAATGGGTTTTTTCCGAATCAAGGACCCACAAAAGACGGATTTTGGATACACCATGTGTTAGGGAATTTTTTTCTTAATCTAGCAACCGGTTTTATCCTCTTTTTCGTTATCACGGCCCGACAATGAATTGTTTTCCGCCGAAAATTCGGCTTTTTTTCGCGCAGCATTACATAACTTTCCCTATACTACGTGTATTACTCCGTGTATACGTACGTATACGGGAAAGTAAAAATGCTGTAGATTAATGCCATTCATTTCTTGATATTCACTTCTTTGTATTTTTTGAAATTCCCTCCTGGAGAAACGAAAGTGCACATCCTCCCACCTACCTCCACTCCTACCCTTCAGGAGGGATGACAGGCTGTTTCAGCGTTCTCTAAAGAGCCATCTCCGGACTGAAAAACTAAACACCTGCGGTATTGACAGTAACTGCGCTAGTGGTCTCACCAAGATTGGGAAGAATTTTTTAAAGAGGAAACTATAACTATCTAATAAGGAACTTTTATATCTCGTACACAGGCAGATAAGTGGAAACTACTGAGAATTATTGTTGATGACTTGAACCTCATTCGAGTTGGCAGGCTCTTGAAGAAAGCGGGCTCCGGGCAGTGCTGGCGTCAGCGTCCTCTTAGCAGTGGCGCCATGGTTCAACTGCGACCCCAGACTAATTGCGGCAGAGGGCAACCAGACCTCGCCCTCCTCACGGGTCAACGCGCAGTCCCCACCCGCCCCCCGCCACCCACATCACCCACCACACCACCCACCACCACACCACCCACCACACCACCCACCACACCACACCACTCACCACCACACCACCCACCACCACACCACCCACCACACCACCCACCCCACCACACCACCCACCACCACACCACCCACCACCACACCACCCACCACACCACCCACCACACCACCCACAACCACACCACCCACAACCACACCACGCACCACACCACGCACCACACCACGCACCACACCACGCACCACACCACCCACCACACCACGCACCACACCACCCACCACACCACCCACCACACCACCCACCACACCCCGCGGCCTCAATCCGCCCCGCACCGATCCTCACCGCAGCTTCCACCCCGTCCCGGCCCGCCCCGTCACGCCCCGCCCCGCGTATTAGCACACCTCATTCGGAACCAGAAGAAATTTAGGGCCCGTGATTGGTTGGCATCTGAAAATGGCCGAGCGCGGCAGATTCAAAGAAGATTCACTCAATATACAGAGTCTAGACCGAGAGCTGACTTTGGTTATGTTTCGATATTGTATATCTTCGATCAGCAAACCAAATAAACCCGTGAAAATTACGCCAATATTTTCTCATTTTCGTAAAAGCCCTCTATAACCTTGAATACTAATTGCTGAATTTAATGTATCTACCACCACGGGGCGGCATGTTGGTGAACCTTTTGAAGCTGTGTCCAGGACACGAAGTTTAAAAGACTGTAGACTTCATGGTTCAGTATGTGTTGATGTAGTGGGTAAGACATTTGAAATTTCGAGTCACTGTTTTATTTTGAAGAAATTCTGGTGTTTGAATTGTACCACGTATTATCGTGAAACATCAGCAGTGTGTTTTTAACCTAATTACAGAAAACAGATTTCAAATAACAGTTCATTTGACTAATTATTCATGATGGCAAAATTATATGTATTTTAGAGTGACATTGTACATTCATTTTAGCATATGTAATTTGTTTGATCACTTTTTAGCATGTGTGTAGTTATTTAATTTTTATGGGTGAGAAATATTCTGTTTCTAACATTTTTTCTGTTGCTATTTGACTCGTGTTCTCAAATGTTGACTGATTTTCATAAATTCTTTATTACATATGTGTGTGTTATTATCACTCAAGAAATATCTATATTGTCACACCCAACGTTCGTTATCGAGCCACACGGTGGCGTCGATTGTCAACCACAGCGTCGAGCTCCGGCGGCGTGGGTGTGCGCCGAAGTCAACGAGGGCGGCCCGGGCCTAGCTCAGTCGGCCAACTTTGTCACCTGCTTAGAATCTAACTCGGATGGAAGGAGTCGTAAGGCGTTTGCTAACTACAGAAACAATTCAGTGGTTGGTAAAGCAAATAAAAAGGTTTATTCCCGCCTAATAATAGGCCGGGGAAGTTACAGTGATTCAAAGAGTTAAGAAAGGCCCTGCCTGATGAGCTCAGTTAGAAACGAAAAAAAAAATGAGATAAAACTTAAATCTAAAAAAAAATAAAGAACGAGAATTACAATCAAATTCCTTTACAGGCCCCAACAAACTCTAGGCCATTCGCCTTCTGGCTGACAATAATGAGGAAACAAGTGCCTAAGCGCGGCACCGTAATGCACAATAGTTCTTTGGCGGTCGTTGACCGAAGTTTATGCCTGAATGGGGCGGCGTGTAGGCGGCCCTCGGCGGCGGCGGCGGGGGTCGCGGCGGCGTCGGCTTCTCTCCGTCTGGGTCGGCGGCTGAGATGGCCCTGCCAGGCCGAGAAACGTCCTTCCACAATAGCTACCAAAGGAGCGGCGGCGGCGACAGCGGCCTGCGGCGGTGACGGCGGCGGCGGCGACGGTCAGCTGGCCCGGATCGTGAATGATCGCGAATTCCGTTCACACAAATCAGCAGTTCTTACGGAAAGTTCTCTGGAGTTTTCACGGTCACGAATCTCGGAGAAATCTAGTCACCGGTCACTGCCCACGGCAGAGCCTCAGAGTCCACGAACTAAGTCCCAAAATAATAATTCTCCCTCGAACGCGGCGCCGGAGCTATCACTTACTCCGCGGCGCTCGCCACCCAAGACAAGTCGAGTAAACGTAGTGTTCGAACGCGGCGCCGGAGCTGTTACTCGCTCCGCGGCGCTCGCCCCCCCCAGCTCAATCGAACAAGAAGAAGTGATTTCCTCCCCTACGCCTCTAGCGTGGAGGTGCCCTCGTTCCGCCACCCCGAAAATTCAAAAGTGCCCCAAAATCGCTCCCACCCCACGGAATTTTGCCCCTGATTGGCTAAGTGCTACTACGCCGTAATTTTGTCCTCGGCCAATCAGGTCCGGTGATTCTAGGAATTTTCCGTAGCCCTATCTCTGTCTGGAAAACGCTCTCCGTCTGACTTCGGAAGTAGGTCAGTAAAGGGTACGCGGAATGTCCGTTGGGACCCCCGGAGAAAGCTGCGAAGGACGGCCTGGGTACTCAGTGCGCATGATACCCGGAACGGCGGGATCGGCACACGTCTCTAATCTCTTCTTCGGCGCCCGGGTGCGTGACGGGATGAGGGTCGACTCGCGGACGATGGCCATAAACTTTAGAGGGGCGCGTGCTGTCATCCCTTCCATTAGCGGAGGGGGCGCGCCGACCCGGCTGGCGGCGGCGGGAAGTGGACGCCTCGCATCGACAGTTATTTGTGAAATTTAAAAAATATTAAAAATAGCGTACCGCTACAATATTAATGTGCTCTAAAACAGTCAATTTAATACAATCGGGCATTCCTTATTCCAAATAGTCCACTATAAGTTCCTTATTTCTTAAATATGTGTGATTATTGTATTGAAGAAATATTCATGCTTTTTTGTAATCATTGCTTTTTTTAACTAATTTTACTTGTGTAATAAAAGAAATGAAATATGTTATGGACTGTGATAAGATCAGAGAGGCATTGTTGAAAGGTTGAAATATTTGCTTTATTTCTTAAGACTATAAAGTTGTCAAAGGCCTCGAGGAATTACAAACTTCACTACTGTGCTATGTACTAATAAATAAAATATTAAATTAAATTAAGTAATATTATAAGCAAATCCGCCTGTGCCTGTCGGAATTTATGCTGGGCTGTTCGACGTACCTGCGATGGCGGGTGCGCTGAGCAGCGCGGCGACGACGGACATTGCCGGTCGCAAGCCCGGACAAGGAGGAGGGTCTCTAGTGTGGCATTGCTTCCACTTACTTGTGACACACTGCTATCTTCTATCCTATTTTATCACTCTAGATATCTTGTGTTTTTGACCCCGACGCTATTAGGTTTCGAGGGCTAGGGAGTCATTCATTTTCTATTCTTCTCTTTTCCCTTACTTCTCTACTCTTCTCTGCTATCCATCTTCATTTCTCCTTCACGATCAGGGTATGAGGGTCTCTTTAGCCATAGAGAAGGCAATTTATTTATTTATTTATTTATTTACGTCAAAAACAGTTAAAAAACTGTGTGTGAAGAGCTATGGGGAGAAGTGAATTTTGTGCACGTTTTCATAATTCTATGATCTCTATCCTAAACCATATTCTAGTCGAATTTGAATACAGAAAAGAGAGGTTTTTTTCGACCTTCCTAGGGCATGGAAAGCCTGAAGAAAAATTCCTGGCCCTCCAGGTGGGGGGTTGAAGCATTGGGTCTGCCCCCCAATCTTTGTAAAACCCTGTGTTATCACAGTCATTGCAAAAATTCCTAGTAACTTGCCTCGGAATAAACCTAACAGACGACTTAAGCAAAGAAAAAGGAAAATGATTTTTGGAAACTAGAATATTCAAGGTCTAGCCACAAAACAAAAAGAAGGACTTGAAGAGGTACAGAGATTTAAATTAGATATTATAGTTTTAACAGAGACAAAAAAGAAGAGAAAGGGATGTGAAAAATTGGATAATTAATATCCATATATCAGTGGAGTTAACAAGGAAGAACGAGCAAAGGCCGGTGTCTCAGTTCTGATAGATAAAAAATGGTCAAACAACATTAAAAGATGAAATCAGAAAAATGAAAGATTGATGTTAGTGGAATTAAAACCGAAAGGATACGAAGTTGTAATAATTGGCGCGTATGCTCCGACAGATGATAAAAGGGATACGGAAAAATTAGAATTTTATCAACAGTTGACTGCTGTTTTAGAAGAGATTGGAAATAGAAAAGAAATAATTATATTAGGGGATCTGAACGGTCGAAATAAATGAAAGTCGCAATATAATTGGGAGATACGGAGAACCAGTAACAAACGATAATGGGCATTGATTGATAGAATTATGTAAAGAATATAATCTTCGTATTCTAAATGGATTATTCAAACATAAAGACATACACAAGTTTCCTTGGGCACAAACTACTAGACAGTTAAAGTCAATTATCAATTATGCCATTTGTAAAATCTCCACTAAATTAAAATTTGAAGATGTCAAAGTATATCGAGGAGCAGAATGTGGCTCAGATCATCACTTGCTGAAAGTAGTACTGTATTTTCCATACTCCAATGACAGCAAATAAACTTCGACGATAGACGAAAATATGCTCCAAATTGATACAAAACAATATAATTTAAAAAAATTAGAAAATATTTCCATTAAATTTATGTTTAAAATACAACTTTCAATAAAATTAAACTAAATTTCCATTTTTTTTCCGCTTTGAATATGTATGAAGAAATAAAAAATAAAATTCATGAAGTAGCAAACGAAATCTTGGGAGAAAAGGAAAAGATAGAGAGTGATTTCAATAAGAGTTCCTGGTGAAAAAAAGATATTAAAAAACTAGTAGATATTAAGAAGAACCTGTACCACAAATGGCTTTCAACGAAACAGACAATAGAGAAAAATACATGAAACTAAACAGAGAGGTGAAAAGAAGAGTAACGAAAGTAAAAAATGATGCATGGCAACACCAATGTGAAAGAATAGAAAAGTACTTAGGCGCCTCTCGCTCAAAAGAAGCATGGAAAACGCTTAAAACCATGAAGAACAACTGGAACGAAAAACATCAATTACAAATAATACAGGTTCAAGAATGGAAGGAATATTATCAAAAGATGTTCCGAGAAGATCGGACAGATTTCTTGAACGAACTGACGTAGATTGTAATGAAAGCATTAATGAAATCAGTGTGAAAGAAGTCCAAGAAGCTGTAAGATCGATGAAAAATGGTAGATCTGCTGGACCAGATGGTATACCAATAGAATTAATAAAAATAGCCCATATGTATTATTCAAGCAATTAGCTTTTATTTTCAGCAGTATGATAAAAGGTGGAGATGTCCCTACAGAATGGAAGACAGCGTGTGTCACAAATATATATAAAAAAGGAGATCGTAAAGAATGTACAAATTACAGACCAATAAGTGTAACAAATTCTGTTTCTAGAACTTACGGGAAAATTATACAGATGAGATTAGAAAACGCAATCAAGGATATTGAATAACAAAATGTTTTTTCGGGCAGGAAGATCTTGCATTGATGGAATATTTTGCCTTCGTCAAATAATAGAGGCTGGCACATCATTTAGAGACACATATGGTCTTTATAGATCTCACAAAGGCCTATGACAATGTTCCATTGGAAAAATTGTGGGAAGTTCTCAGACATCAAAATATAAATATACAATTAATAACAGCAATTCAAAACCTGTACAATGATATGACAAGCTGCATCAAAATTGGAAGAAAGGTAACGAATCCAATTAACATCTAAAGGTCTGAGACAAGGATGCTGTATAGCACCTACTCTCTTCACAATATATTTAAACGCTGCTCTTGAAAATTGGAGACGTAAATGTCGAAACATGGGGACAGAAGTTGACAATGATAATTGTTTTACCCTTCACTTCGCTGATGAGCAGGTTATTCTTGCCGAAGATGAACAAGATATAGATTACATGCTAAGAAAGCTAAATGAGGAATATACAGCTTGGGATTTGACTATGAATCCACTGAAAACTGAATATGTTGTTGCGGAAGCACAAGGGACTATTTTAGTAATTGGAACAGGTGTATTAAAAATACAGCAGCTCATAAGTACCTTGGTGTACATATATCAAAGGAAGGCGGATGTGCAGAAGTAAAACAGGAACTCTCAAGGAAGAGTAGTGACAAGACTGCTGAATAATGTTTTGTGTAGCCAAATATAACAAACAAGACAAAGATAAGAATATACAAATCATTGGTTGAAAGTGTATGTACATATGGATCAGCAGTTTGGATTCTTAATCAGAGCGAAGAACAAAAATTAAAATCAATGTAAATGAACTACTGGAGACGCTGTTATGGCCTTACACTCTTGGATAAAGTACCCAATGTTGACATAAAAAGTCAAATGGGTATTAATATTGATATAATGGATGTAGTTGATGCTAAAAGATTGAGGTGGTATGGTCATATCCAAAGGATGACGGAAAGTCGGTGCCCTAAGAAAATTTTGAAATGGTTACCTCAAAGAAACTGGAAACGTGGCAGACCGAGAAAAACATGGGAAAAGGAGATAGAAAAGGCAATGAAGGAACGAGAGAGGAAGATTGGGAAGATCGAAGGACGTGGCGACTAGGATGCGAGAATCGGCGTCAGCTGTAAAGAACCTCACAAATACTATTTTATATATATTGTGTGAACCTCACAAATACTATTTTATATATATATATATATATATATATATATATATATATATATATATTGTAACGGTACGATGTGCCGCGAACGATATATCATTGATATTAATTTAATGTTATCTGAATTTTGATTCGATCGGACGAGGAACAGCTGATGGGGTGGCGGTCCTGCTTCTCGCGCCGACCGAGACAGGTAACTTTCAAAAGAGGACGCGGTGTGGGATTTTTACGACCCTATTTCCTTCTGCCGAGGAGTTTCGGGACGCCGCTTTAGAAAACCGACCGGCACCGACGACCGCCGCAGCCCGGGTGAGGGTAAGCGCCAGCTCCCGCGCGGCGCTCCCGTCAAAGCACCGGAACTGAGATGACACCCACTCGATGTTTTTACAACTAAACGAACTTCGTCACACGTGCTATCCCTGTAAGGCCCTCATTCACAATGCAAACTTAAACTTAAACGTAACGTAGACGCAAAACCTAGAAATGTGTTATTAAGGGAGACCATTCACAATGCCTTCACGTAACCGTTGACGTAAGACCGTAAACTTACGAGTTCGCAAGCTCCAAGCTTTTACGTTAAGTTTACGTCGGATTTCTACCGAAGACCAATCAGAGAGCAGCATGGAAGTTCAATTTCAGATTGTGATCAGGTAGTTTTGTGGTTATGTCATTGTTATTGTAATGTAGAGAACTAGTTTACGAATGCTTTTGATGCATGTAGTGAATTCAATGTAAGAATTTGGACAATTTTTATTGTGACTTTAATCTGATTGGCAAATAAACTAATTATGTCCGACAAATTACTCATGAATACTCATGAATTACTCATGAATTACTCATGAATTACTCATGAATACTCATGAATTACTCATGAATTACTCATGAATTACTCCATGAATTACTCATGAATTACTCATGAATTACTCATGAATTACTCATGAATTACTCATAAACCACTCATGAATTACTCATGAATTACTCATGAATTACTCATGAACTACTCACGGCCGAGACGTGGCCGACATTGACCGCAGTATTTCGTCCGTCTGCCCGAGACCGCTCACATCTTTAATATGCACATTATCCGCAATTTGTAAAGATTATTATATTTTTGAGTGTAAGTGCTTCAAATTACTTCAAATAAAGTATTTTGAAAACTCAAACATTTTCTGTGAAAATGAGCTTCAAATTTCGCACTTTTAGTAGCGCTAAAACGCCATTTTCTTTTAAACGGCACATAATTTTTAAAAGAAAAATTGCCATTTATGACTAGGGTTTTGCGTTCTTTAATATTCTAAAATTAATGTTTCCGTTCTACCAATAGGAAACCGAAACATTAAGAAAATGACAAAAAAAATGTACTTTTAGCGGTGATGGATGACAGCTGGCAAGAAAGAGTTCGTGGCAATTCCGAAAAGCTAGCGAAGACCCAAGGAAATAGAAAACGAATACGGGAAAGTCGTGCCATTCTGTAGCACCACTAGTTACTTTCCCGTATACGTACGTATATACGGAATGATATACTTAATATAGGGAAAGTTATGTAATGCTGCGCGAAAAAAATGGCCAATTTTCGGCGGAAAAAAAATTAATTGCCGGGCCGTGAAAAGGAAAAAGTGGATAAAACCAGTTGCTAAATTAAGAAAAAAACCTTTAACACGTGCTGTAGCCAGAAACCCTGTTTTCTATGTCCTTGATACCGAAAAACCAATTGAAAGTAAAACGTCCGTCTGTCTGTCCGTCTGTGAACACTGCTAGCGCCTTGTTAGCACATTTTGCTCGGCGCGGACAAGTTCCTGCGACTTCCGCCCACCTGGGCACTCTTTGGAGTGCTTCCCGCTAAATTATGGGAGTTCCATGCTAGACCAGGGTGTCATGGGGGCGCCAATTCCAAAATTCGCGCGTCCCACTTAAAAAAAATCCATCATCAATCAATCAATCCATCAATCAATCAATGAAATGGAATGAAGACATTAATTTAATCATTGTTTTCCCGCGCCTTGATGCATGTGACAGTTCTTCCGCCACCCTGCCAGGTTGCAATCAGTACCCTCGCCGCCGACAACCGGTGATGTCACTACATCACCACCGTCACCGCCGCCACCAACACCATCGCGCCGTCGCGCCCGTATCTCTCCCCCCGCCTACGTCCGCCCCCCCGCCGCCAGCTAACCGGCTGCCCGCCCCTCTGCGCCCTGCCCGGGGTCGGAACCCGGGGCAGCGCCAGAACATGCGCGGACAGCGGGCGACACAGCTGGTGGAGTGTGGGCCAAGCGGATGGAGCTATGGTGGACCGGGAGCATGAAGCATCCACGGCGGTGAAGGGCATTTTCACGATTTCTGCATTTGAGACCCTCTACTGGACAGCGGTGTGATTTGTAGGAGCGGTGGTGCTGTGACAGTGGTGTGGTTCGACAACCCGGCCATGTGTGCCTCGTAACCTTTCAATGTTACATTCATTTGGTTTTTGCTTGCTGTGTTAGTCAGGTAGCATCGCTTGGTCAGTGTGTGCCTTTAATTTTGTGTTTCGCAACACTGCAAGAGTTTTGTGAAATTGTTAAAGTTTTTTTTTTTGTATTCTTTGACACGCCTAAACCATACGTACGGTTTCTTCCAAAATGGATATTGCCAAGTCGATTTGATTCTAGTCGAAGCTTTGAGATTTTTGAAAAAGATTCTTCAAAATTTGGAGGTACTTTATATAAAGTCCCCCGGGGATTTTCAAAATTTTCTCAAAACGGCTTAAATTTCTTGTATGAATAGAGTAAAATACACTTATTAACATGGCATAGGTCCGATTTTCACGAATAACTCTGAATTTTTGAAAATTGTGAAAGTTTGAATTTTTTTTCGGCGTGTTTCTCCAACTACAAAATTGAAGGTAGACATTTTTTCTTTAAATAAAATTTGCTCTGCATATTGAGTTCTTTCATAAAGGTCATGTAAATGTTTTTCAAAATTCTAGTAGTTTTCGTGCAATATTGCGTGCAATATGTGCAATTTTAAAAATTACAAAAGCAAGATTTTCTCAAAAACGGCTCCAAATTTTTTCTTTAAACTTTTGGTAGGGATAGTGGTAAATGTACTCTATCAATGACATAAAATCCTTATTGCTCTATAGGTTGCTTTTTTCAAAAATTACAAAAGTATACATTTTTTCACGTTTTCTCACGTCGATAATATTTACACTATCGGCGATTTTTTTACATTATTATATTTACGAGTACATGTGCTTTAAATAATGTTAAGTAAAGTTTCTCAAAAACACAACCATTTGCTGTGAAAGTAGCTCAAAATTTCGCTTTTTCCGAAACGCTCAAATGTCATTTCTCTTATATGGCTGCAAGTTTTTTTTTCAAAATTTTGTAACGGATAGTGCTAATTACTCTCTTTAGTAATGCGTAATGTGTTTTTTGAGGTTTTTGTTTTTTCAAAAATTACATAATTGTAATTTCTGAGTCTGAGACGATTATGCAAGACCCCTGGAATTGGCTAGCCATCGAGCCTGGGGACGCCGACAGCATGATGCCGGGTGGGGGAGACTGGAGTTTATATAAGGCGGGCGCTTTCTGCGCTCTCGGGGGATTCAGGTAGATTCGTAGAGCTTCTTGTTAGCTGACGGGCTGGGCGGGAACTCCATTGCACTCCAGCACTTGGTTTACGGGGCGGAGGACCGGTTTTTCGCGCCAGGCCATGTAGGTACGGGATACCGGGGACTTAACGTCCGATTGCATCGCATCAGGCGTTGCACCTGCTTTCGAGCAGTGGCGCTGGGCTGTAAGCTTAGGGACGGTAGCGGGGTTTTCGCGGCTAAGGGGAAGAAAAATGTTGGCCGGGTTTATTTAGTATTTTGTAAAATGTATTTAATTGTTAAGTTCTTGTAAATAAATGTACATATTGTTATCTTCAACGCAGTGTCTGTCATTCACTCCAGTACGTCACAATAAAACAGCAATATAGATAGATTAGATATTCCTTCATCATAATAATTACACATATTTTATGTATGGCTTGGTATTCTATGTATGTTGGAACTAGGGATGCCAGATTGTATAAAATCGAACATTTTTAAAGCAATAATGTAATATAAATTTGTTTCAGTAGTAATATAATATACTTATGTAATGGGGAACTTACAGAAGTCATTCCACATTTGAGAACAGGAGTCAAATTGCAAAAGACAAAAAATGTTCTAAACAGAAATTTTCCTCTCTGTAAAAATTTAATACATAGACATGTAAAAAATAATTAAAAAAGAAAAAGAATAAGCAAATTACTGATTTAAAACTAGCAACATGCTAAAAAATCCAAAATATAACACTTTTGGTACAAATAATGTCACCTAATGAACACTTATGCAAATGAACTAATATTTGACGTTTGTTTGTAAGGCCCGATAAGGTCAATAAACTGGCGAAACCTCACAATTTAACCTGACACAATAAACTAGTAACTTGATGGTTAACCTACTATCAAAAACTCTACACAGCTTTGTCATGGTGTAGCCATATACCATCCCACAATGGTAGACATTAGAATTATTGTAATAATTCAGTGATCACAATTCAAGTTCATTAACTTTACTTTACAAATCAATAATTATCATACAAGAGTTTAAACTAAATAATTTATACCAATGTTTACAGTATAGTATGAACCCCCTGGAGATTAATGAAATATTAGAGGGAGGTTAAACTATTATTTAACATAGTTATCACTAAATCAAGAGATCGACTGGGGTCCAATAGCCAAATATACATTGGCCACTGACTGGTGTATTCAAAATTCTATTGATTACAAAAATTATTGTTAATTGTTTATATGTAAAGGTTTAAAACATTACTAGGTTATATTTCCAAAAAATGATCATTATAATAGTACTCAAAATAATAAAACATGAACCTAAAAAGCAATTTTGTTCAAAATGTAGGTTTATATTTTTGTCTAATTGTTATCAAGTCATTCATGTGGAACTATTTACGTTATGATTACTTTGTATCTTGTATTTTACAGAAATAGTCATTGAGGTTGGTGAAGCAAATCATTCTTTTAGAAGGGATCGATGCCAGAGAAAGGTTGTGAATACCTGATTTGTACAAAAGGCATTATTCAAGAATAAGTTTTATAATCGGACCTAGATAAGTGAAAGTGCATGGTAAAATATTAACAAGTAAAAAAGATTCAACCCCATTATCAGTATCTTACTACAATAAGTGGTAACAACATTAAAGTAAAAACATTACGTTAAGTATAATAAAATGTTAGTAATAGTAAAATAAAAAGCAATATGTTCTAATCGTATACAAAGTATAAAATATAATTGGTAGTACATCATTAAAACTGTCACATGTTCAACAGTAAAATAAAGACAATGCAATAAGCAATATAATGAAATACAGGAAGTAAATTACAAAGAAAACAATTATATCACATGAAACATAACACCATTATAACAAACAAATATTGGTAAATACAAAGGAAAATATTTATTAACATTTCAAAATATAAAATGTAATTAATATTATAATTTATGCTGCAACATAAAAATATATAAGGCAAATTCCTTGCCATTAAATGAAACAAAATTATTCATATTTCCATTATGTACTGAACGCGTGAACAAAAATATACCTCCCATCAATAATTCCTTTTAAGAAAATTGAATAATAATATTTTTAATATGTCAATGCCCATATCCAAATAATCGGGCAGAAGTTGGTTGTACAAATGAGGAGTCAAATGTGAAAAAAAGGCTGTGAAAATAAAAATAAAATTAATAGAAAATTTCTTGACATTGTGGCAAATGACTTTCTAGCAAAATAAAGAGTATATATAGAGGTCTGTTATGGAAAGAACAAAATATTGGGATAATTTTCATTAGACTATGGTTTTTGTTTGCTGGTCGACGAAATTACAATATCAAAATAAAACCAAGGTAAGCTCTTAGCTTCCATATGTGAATTTTATTTGAATCAGCTGCGTCGTCCATTTTCAGATGTCAACCAATCACGTGCCGTAATTTCCTTCTGGTTCCGAATGAAGCTAAGGAATGCTAATATGCCCCCGCCCCACATCCCTTCACACCGTTCCGCCCCGTCCTGCCATTCCGCCCCGCCGCCTCGACGCCATCCCGCCCCTCCATCCTGCCCCTCCATCCCGCCCCTCCAACCCGCCCCTCCATCCCGCCCCTCCATCCCGCCCCTCCATCCCGCCCCTCCATCCCGCCCCTCCATCCCGCCCCTCCACCCCGCCCCCTCCATCCCGCCCCTCCACCCCGCCCCTCCATCCCGCCCCTCCATCCCGCCCCTCCATCCCGCCCCTCCATCCCGCCCCTCCATCCCGCCCCTCCATCCCGCCCCTCCATCCCGCCCCCTCCATCCCGCCCCTCCATCCCGCCCCTCCATCCCGCCCCTCCATCCCCGCCCCTCCATCCCACCCTCCATTCCCCTCCATCGCCCTCCATTCCTCCTCTCCATTCTCCCCGTCCATCCCGCCCCCTTGGCCGCGCCTCTCCATCCCGCCTCTCTATTCCACCCCTTCATCTCGCCCCCAACCCGCCTCTTTATCCCTCGCCTCCATCCCTCCCCTCCATCCCGCCCTTCCATCACGCCGCGTCTGCGGATTCTCGACCAGCCCTTTCACTCCACCATACCTGACCACTCTTATCCCCCTAGTGCTCCGTCCCTCCGTTCCGCACCACCTGATCCCTCACGTCCCCTCCGTCCGTTCATCCGTCTGTCCATCCATCTCTTCCGACCCGTCCTACCCGCGTCCCGTCCCGACCTGTCTCATTCCTGCCCCACTCCACCTCCGCCCCTCCCATTCCCTTCCAGACCGCGCCTTCCCCGCCCCGCCCCGCCCCACCCCGCCCCGCTCCGTCCCGCCCCCGTCCCGCCCCGCCCCGCCCCCGCCCAGCCCCGCTACGCTCCTCCCTGCCCCTCTCCGTCCCGCTCCGCCCCGCCCCACCCTACCCCACCCCACCCCGCCTTCTTCCTGTCCCAACCCGCCGCTTCGCCCTTTACCCAGTCACCCACACAGCGCTTCGCCTTTCACTCAACCACTCCCCGCCCCACCCCTCCCCGCCACGCGCCCTGTCCGTCTGCGCGAGGCCAGACGCCGTATCTCGAGGCGACGCCTATCATTACATAATGACACATAAAATGCTAATGAAAATAAGATAAAACCATATCTGTAATTGCGCTTGCGTCTATGTTTTTATTAGCTTGTCGCTAATGACGTTATTTAATGCGATAAACTTGTGACTTTCTGTCTTCATATTATTTCCATGCCAATAAAATATTTTATAAGTTACACAGTAACTCTCATTAGTGATAAAATTTATGGGCTTGTTGTAGCGCCGGATACGTGCAAGAGGTTTTACAAGGCCATCAGGATTAAGCTGACAGCTATTAAGTTGGAAAGGAGAGAGAGGGAGAGAGAAAGAGAAGAAGGTTTTTATGAGAGAAATAAATGATTGAGAGCAGATAAAAATGAGGTAAGAATGTATGCTTTGCAAACTGTTATCGTTAATGACAAAAAAGTACGCTTTGAAGAAATTCGGATAATCTTTAATTATAAGTTTCAATGTCCGGTTCAAGCGACAAAATGTTGGAGCTAGTTACAATGACAACAACCACGAATTAGATAAGATTTAGTTTTGGTTATTACCTACAGTTAATTATCTCACAAAGCATTGTAGGTTACTAGATCTGTGGAATTTCATTGTTAAGAACGTTTTACATGTGCAGCATTGTTAAGAACGTACATGTTTAAGAAGCGTGTCAATTTTTTTTTCTGAGATGAATCCTCGTGTTTGGGATTGGTATCGTCAAATCGTATGATGCTTTGCGTAACGTCCATAAATCACTTCTGTTCTAGTAAAAATAATGAGCATTCTTCCCCCTTCCCATTTAATGGGTGAAAAAAGAGGTATCGATATCATGTCGTTTTATAGGTTAATTACATATATTTATAATGTATTGTGAGTTGATTGTGCACTTTAATTCAAATTTATAACTACCTTCATTATATTTCATCCATTAATAGATTTTTGCTCGGTTATATGCAAAACTGGGAGTGCTACAACGTGACAGGATTTCTAATACTTGTGATGGTTACATAACATAATATTGTATTGCAACTTACATGTTTGATATTTTGTTACGTCTACTGCACTCTGCAGTGATCTCTTCATTTAAAACTACTGTCAAGAGGGAAGTTTTCATTTGCATCATATGGCTAGCCACCCGGGAATTTGCAGGAGGATTTAGTTTCATATTTGTGTATTAGTTCTTTGATACCTACGAACGACATCGCGTATGCTGTGTATTTGTGTTTGGTACTTTTCCTCGGTGTTGTTTCACTCTTGGCGTTGAACTCCGTAAAAGTGAAACTAATCTAATGCATAAGGAACAAAAAAAATTACTTTTTCGGTGTCAGGGTCACCAAAACGTGTTTGACTACCGAATGGGCATTTTCTTTATGCAGCATTACACAACTTTCTCTTACTACGTAATAGAGAGTAGAAAGTAAAAATTGTATTTAGTATTAGTCCAAGAATTATGTTCTTGAAATAATAATAATAATAATTATTATTATTATTATTATTATTATTATCATCAACCGAATTTTTCACTCTGCACTATGTGCAGGAACATTCACTTGGCCATTGCTGTTCTAGGCTCAGTCGATCTCGCAGAGACAAGACACGCACGAATGTTACTCTCATGACATTTCAATCAATCGTGTCCCAATCAGCCGTACATTCCAAGAATTCTCTTACTATTCTGCAGCTGTCAATTATTACTTCTTTCTGCATTTGCTCAACGCATGAGAATGGTAATTCCAACACTTGAATTGCATGCACTGTGTTTTGGTATTAATTCTGTGGATATTTAAAAGTTAAGCATTTTTTTTAGAGGAGTGGAACGGCCACGGAGCCATTTAAAAGTGGTGTAAAGAGTCAAAATGACACGGATTTTTACTTCCAGGAAAAGTTTTGTAATGCTGCGCGAAAAAAATGGCGAATAATCGGCGGAAAAATTTCATTGCCGGGCGCTGATAACGAAAAAGTGGATAAAACCATTTGCTAAATTAAGAAAAAAAACATAACACGTGGTGTAGCCAGAATCCCTGTTTTGTAGGTCCTTGATACCGAAAAACCAATTGAAACGAAAACGTCCGTTTGTCCGTCCGTCCGTCTGTTTGTCTGTCTGTCTGTCTGTCTGTCTGTCTGTCTGTGAACACTGCTAGCGCCTAAACCATAGGTACAATTTATTCCAAAGTGCATATTCCCCGGTTGTTTTTTCAGAGTTTTGAGATTTTCAAAACGATTCTTCAAAATTTGGAGGTACTTTACATGACATTTTCAAAATTTTCTCAAAAATGGCTCCAAATTTTTTCTTTAAATTTCTTGTATGAATAAAGTACACTTATTAAAATGACATAGGTCCGATATTCACGAATAATTCTGAATTTCGAAAATTTTGAAAGATTGAATTTTTTTCGGCGTGTTTCTCCAACTACAAAATTGAAGATTAAATTTTTGTTCAAATAAAATTTGTTCTGCATATTGAGTTCTTTCATCAAGGTCATGTAAATGTTTTTCAAAATTTTAGCAGTTTTCGTGCTATGTTGCGTTCAATATGTGCCATTTTAAAAATTTACAAAAACCAAGATTTTCTCAAAAAGGCTCCAAATTTTTTCTTTAAACTTTTTGGTTGGGATTGTAGTACATGTACTCTATCAGATGACGTAAAAGCCTATTGCTGTACTCTTTTTTTCCTTCAAAAATTGCAAAAATATAATTTTTTTGACTTGTCTCTCACGTCGATAGTATTTACATTAGCGGCGCTTTGTTCACAGTATTATATTTATGAGTACACGTACTTTAAATAATGTCAAGTAAAGTTTCTCGAAAACACAACAATTTTCTGTGAAAACTAGCTCAAAATTCTGCATTTTCAGAACACTCAAACGCCATTTTCTCATAAATGGCTAGAAAAACATTTCTTCAAACATTCTGTCGGATAGTGCTGAATCACTCTTTGATATGACGTAAGGTTTATTTTGAGTTACTTTTCTGTTTTTTTCAAAAATTACACAAAAGTAATTTTTTGAAAGATCTCTCACATGTTTAATATGCACATTACCAGCAATTTGTAAACATTATTATATTTGTGAGTGTATGTGCTTCAAATGACGTCAAATGAAAACTTTGAAAATTAAAAAAATTCTGTGAAAAAGGGCTTCAAATTTCGCATTTTTAGTAGCGCTAAAACGCCATTTTCTTTAAAACGGCACAAAATTTTTAAGAGAAAATTGCCATTTAGGACTAGGTTTTTGTGTTCTTCAATATTCTAAAATGAATATTTCCGTTCTACTATTAAGAAACCGAAAAATTTAGAAAACGTTAAAAAATGTAGTTTGTGCGGTGATAAGTGGCAGCTGGCAAGAGTATGTGGCAATCCCGAATAGCTAGCGCAAACCCAAGGAAATAGAAAACTAATACGGGAATGTCTGTGCCATTCTGTAGCACCACTAGTGTAAATTAAGATGTTCTTGTGCACGGCCTGCTTTGACTGACGTGCTTTTAGCAAGGTCTAACTCCACAGCGACAAGCAATATACTCCAAAAGAAGAAATCAACAACTGGATTATAAGGAGACCCCGCGACTGGGCATACTAAATGGAAATGGATCGCCGTCTGGTGGATGACTGGGCGAAAGGATGCAATGTACGTTCCTAAGACGCATTCAGCATATTCAAATCTAAGGAGGAGCGAACATACGAATTGACGATAAAGAGTAAACTGAGCATTGTTGATATTGGAAGGTCCGGAATGAAGATGTTTAATGATTTATGGATGCAAACAAGGTGTATACGCTGAGACGTGAATGAAGCAGATTTTGGAATACAGTATGAATGAAATGTAATTCAGAGAACTATTATGTTTAGATTTGTTTTGTGTTTTATGTTTTTTTTTTTGGTTTCTAGTTGTGATTTGTACAAAGTTCCGTTATTTACTTCATTTTATTCTTGCTTTGTTATTAAGTATAAATGTTTTTGTTCTGATTTGAAGCTTCAAAATGTTTTCTAAATGTAATTAAACGGTACGTTGCCATTATTCAGGTCCACGGTGTATGCCGTAGAATCATCGGCATAAATGGATATTTCTGTTTTTTTTTCTTGATAGTGATTTTGATTCATTAAAGAGAAAAGATTAGAACCATCACAATACGTTAGATTGTAAGTATTGTGCTTCCCGTTGCCGTAATAACGAAGTACGGCTGCAGAATACTTTAATTACTCCACCCTGCATACTATTTTACACATATGCATGCATCCTACATAATGCATTAACAAGCTACAATCATCTGCACGCGCAGATTATTCGGCCTCGAAAAGTCCATGAAATACTGCGTCGCTAGGGTAACCAGGAGTACTGGGAACCTGAGAAATCGAAGCACAAATCAACGTTCGGTGCATGTGCATTCAAATGTCGTGACATCTTTGCGACAACTCGACGTTTTGCTTAGATTATCAGATAGTGCAAAGCGAGAAAAGCATCTAAATTACATTTCAGATATTAAATATCATTATATTCATTCCATTGTATCGTAAATACATTTTATGGTTTACTAATTCATTGCTGAAACAAAAAAAACCTAATGGTAAACTCAATACCCTTGCGGACCTAATAGTACCGTTCCATCAGCGCAATTAACACTGTCATTCTCACGGTAACATTCTTTCATTTTGTACGAATAAATCAGTCCTATAACGATTATTCAATAGTAATTACACACACTGTTTTGTTTATCTGACGTCATATTGTCAAAGGACTATTACAATTCGGCTTTTCACTTTAAACGCAAGAAATATTATAAAATGTTTCGAATTCTCGTTTTATTCAGCAATGAGGTAGTAAACCATAAAGTTTTCTATGCACCACGGGCGTTACTAGATGTTTTTGCCCCTCCGGCGACTTCCAAACTCTCGGGCCAGAGGCTCTCAGGGTGGGAATTCGCCCTCGGGGCAAAACATCTACTTAACGCCCTTGATACATAAATATTTTCTACTCCCTTTGTGTAATTCTCTCATTTGATGGCTGCAACCCGTTGCATAATGATATTCATTACGATACAGTTTTCATTATGATGCAGGTTATTGACCAATCACAGAGAATCTTACAAACGAAGTATTGACACTTCATTAATCATTGAGAATTTTTTTTAGTAAATGTTTTGTTCCATTTTGAACATTAACCCGTAACTACAGCTATGAGTCAAATGGACTCCAACGTGTTAATTTTCTACGAATTGCGAGAAGTCCGTGAATCTGATTAAACTATTTCACGCGTCTACCTTATCATTAATGTCTCAACACATTGTTGTAATTTTTTAGCGAATTGCATTGGTCTGTGTTTTGCTATTGTGATTTTTTTGACTGTTGGTGCAAGTGGGAGACATTTTGACTCAGTGTTTGCGTTTACGCTACTGGTTTTGTAAGTTCTAGTTCTCCTGTTATTGAACGATTTGAAGTTACAAAAGTACTTAACTGATGAATTTGTTAAATAATCATGTACGGAACTCCAAGCCCATCATCGAAGAAAGTGTGTCCCTCTAGTAGTGACCTCATACACACTATGAACAGGTAAATGCGTAAAAGCTCTTATATTGTTTACGAAAGAGACCCAAAACGAGAAAATATTGTTTGTTGTTGCTTTTTTTAGTTTGGCCAAGAGCCTTGTAATGGACTATATAGAAAAACGAATACTGAATATTCAGCTGCGACAAAAAATGAGGAAAAGCTTTTAAAATGTGCTAGGGGATGAGAAAATAGAATCAAATGACAGCAAAGAGGAAGAAATTTTAACATGACGCAAATACTGTTCCGATTGTTCCAGAAACCTCAGGAAAAACAGTCTCACGTCTCTGTTGTAAAAAAAGTCACTGTCCTAAGTGCTCTTCTAATATTTGTTTAATATAAATACATTATACCATTATACACACATTATTATTATTATTATTATTATTATTATTATTATTATTATTATTATTAAAGGTAAATTATAAGTGATCAGAATAATAAAGTTTGCATTGCATTTATGTTTGAATTTTCCACCAGGTTTTTTTTTTTTTTTCGAATTATCAAACATTTTTATGAAATTCTGTTAGCAGACAAATACAAATAATCTATATTACAAAATTACAAATGAAATTTTGAATCGTAAGATCATGAAGATTAAAATATTATGAGAGAAGTCAATTTGGCTTCTGTCTGTTTTCGTGTTCCTGAATTTTATGTCTGTAGTTAAGGGTTAACATTGTATTTAATGTTATATCCTGCATCTCAGTGTTAATTTATTTTACTAGTAGTAATTTTTAACGTGAAATATTATTTAAAATAAATTTAATCGTTTCACTTTGATCCTATTTGACTAGCGCAGTGGTTATTGGAGAGAACTTAACTAAGGTTAAGATCTGAACGCAAGTGATTTTGGGTTATAAGTTGCTGCCGTTGTCTTTAAATAAGTCTAGTTTAAAATGTCTAGTGAATCAATGGTGAACATGACACCTCCAGAAATGAAAGAGAAAGCGAAAATGATGACGTCGGAATTATTGCCGCAACTTCTGTACTCCCTCACAGGCTGTCTGGCAAGACAAAGCCACCTGCGGTGGGTAGGGAGCTGTCCGCTAGGTGGCCTTGGCTGAATACTGCATGCCCAATGCCACGAAATGATTCAATGAAAAGTTCAATTTATAAAAGTTACCATAAGTCGTAGAAAAAGTACCGCATGAAACTCGATGTATACACTCGTGTGAAGTTTATGATTCTTGCTCGTATCGTAATATCACACTCGTGAATTAATACCCATCATTACATCATCGTTTCAAAATGTACTAACATCATATCAAATATCAAGCATTTGTAATAATAGCAGGAGATCATTGTATACTAAAATGGTGAGTTTCTAATTTTATTATTAAAAATTTATTCTGATAAGTTTCAACTTCTCTCTCATTTCAGTTCTAGTCTAGTTCCAAGGTTCTGATTTTTTTTATCTAGAATTTTTTTCCAGTCCTTGATATTTGCAGCATATTGATATTTTGTTATGAAATTATATTAAAAAGGATATTTTGAGAATATTATTATATTTTTATGTACATTTTTATTGTAAAGGATGCAAAAAACACAAAAATTCTGATTTGTAGGTTTTCTTTGAGGTAACATATATTTTTGTGATTGTCATGAGGAAATAAAATTATTGATGGCATCGTATTTGCATTATACAAACTACGTGTTTACAAATATATTGTAAACAATTTTATACATATAATTCTACAAAATCATTTCGCGTTATATTTTGAGCCATTATCACTGACCTCTTGTCCCGATAACCTAGTTTCTAAATATCTCTATATTTAAATATAAGTTTTGTTTAAAAAGAAGTGTAATTTTTGTCAAAACATAGTGTTAGGAGATGATGAGAAGGGGTAAAATTCACGCCGTTGTCGAAAAATGAAAAAACGATCAGCTGAACACTTCCTTGTGTATGACGAATTGGGGATAAAAATGTGTGTCAAGGTTGAAGAGACAATGTTAATGTCTCGACGCATGTCTCTCTTATTCTCGTTCTTCTTTATTTGTAGCGAGGGAGAAAATATTTATTGTTCTGGTGGACAATAACAATTATAAATATTACCAATTTTCTACACATTTGACATTCTTATATAATCTTAAGTGGGCAGTATTTTAATCAAGCTATTTCTGTCATAAAGTCACACTAACATGCTGACGTTTTATCCTACGGTAAATTTGTATCATCATTTTATTTTGTGACGAACCGGGTGATTCTGCGGCATGCACCTAAATTCCAGCTGCTACTCATAAGTGTAGGCATAGCCCGCTAGTATGCATAAAAGCCTCGGCGCTCCGACCTGCTTCTTGTTATAGCTAAAAGTTCCGCTGGTGCGCTGGTGCGCTGCACGCCGACCATTCGTCGATCGGAGGCTGCATGCAAATATACGGTGATCCGCATTAAAAACACAGAAATTTTTGACTTACAGGCATTGAATTTAAGTATTTAGAACTCTCCATTAGTGCATTAATAACGGCAGCAATGTTCTTCACGATCACTGATACAAAATGTTCACAAATTATGTCAATGATCGTCATTGGATGTAATACGCTCTCGTTACACGCAAGGAAAATGTTTTTTTTTGCAAAGCTGCCTTAATATATTTTTGAATATTTCTTTTTACAACAAACCTTGAAAGTTGTGGTACAGCTTTCACAATAAATTGCTGTACTACCTTATAACTTTCAGGGATATTTCAAGATGAGACTGATTTATTTAACACGTCGAGAACGGGTCAGTGACCCCCATCTCGATCAGGCTTTTGTGCAGTTTCCCTAATCCATTGAGCAAATGCTGAGATGGCTCCTTTTTTTGCTTCTGGATGTAAATGTAGCTTCACTGTGCGCACGTTTTGTTGAGCACTCCTTTTGCTTGTAGTGGTAGGAGTAGAACTGATGTTCGTTACTATTTTGTTAGCAATGCAGCAGTTCATTTACCGTTGAAATTGATTTTCTATAACTCGGGAACAAAAAATTTCTATTTTTCTAAAATAATAATTTTTCTAAATTCTTTTTCTAGTTTTTTTTTTTAAATTTTGGGCCTCAAGAAAATGTGCGCAGATAATCTCTTCTTCCATACGTCATACACCAGGGGTCCTCAAACTTTTTAAATGGGGGCCAGTTCACTGCCCCTCAGGCCGTCGGAGGGCCGGATTATATAGTGCGATTTTTCTAACTCTGCCTCTCAAGCCCCTTTGGCCTATCACACGGCATTTCGCGTCTTTCTCAGTCCTGCCGCTAGATGTCGCATGGTCGCAAGCAATGCTTGATACGATCATGCGATATCTAGCAGCATGAATGAGAAAGATTCGAGGTACCGTGACATATTCCATCGTGAATACAGGCCTTCAGAGGCAGACTTAGAAAAATTGCACTATAGTAAAAAAAAACTATCAACAAATTCTTATACACACTGCATGTATCTTATTTTGAAGTAAAGAATCAAAACGGGAACCAATACAATATTTAAAAAATAATTTAAAAAGAACATCGATGTTTCTGGTGGAGAACATCGTTGTTTTAAAACCATCGATTTTTTTGCCATCTCTAGACACCCTAACACATAATAAAAAAATGTGCCGATAAATGTGCTGCGGGCCGTATAAATGTCCTCGGCGGGCCGCATGTGGCCCGCGGGTTGTAGTTTGAGGACCCCTGTCATATACAGTTTTTACTGTTTTTTGACCAAATAAATATATAAAAACCACCTATGCTAATTATCTTCACATTAACATGCATTCTTAATGTTTCTAGACATTATTAAAATATATAATTCTTACCTTGGCTACCTAACAATTCAGTTTATTCTCAAAATTCGATACAAATTTTAAAAATATATCATAAACAACTTCTGTTTACGTTCAATGAGAACACACCGGGTCAAGTACTGGGAATGATCATCTGAGACAGCTTTGTGTTTCTCGTATTGTAACACGTTGCATTCAAAAAGCGATACATTTTCTCACAAGTATCATTGAGGATCACGAGATGTGTGATTGTTGATTTTTATTTCTAATGACAGATACATTGATTTATCATTGTTGTGTAAATTGGAATGGCATATGCAAAGGATTAAAAATAATTTCTACATTGTACTTTCAGTTGTTTTTTTTGAAAATTTCTGATAGTTTTTTCTTGTACGTCCACGAGAGCGCCGATATGAATTTCGCTAGTTGTAAGTAACTTTCTGATTCTATCTCTTGGTGAGAACGTTTTTGCCAGGGCAATAGTAATTTGGAGTGCTTTTTCATTAGCGAACTTCTCTGGGTGTTATTTACAGCAGCGTCAGTATTTATTTATATCAGCGTCCCTCATCCGTTTTAGCACAGCTTCTTCCAGTTATTTAGCAATTTTTTTCTTTAACAACAAACACTTTTTCTATTTTGAATTTACATTTTTTGAGCGTGTAATATAGAATTAAGAACCAATACAATTTGAAAATATAAAAATAGATGGTATAAGGACTGATAAAATAATACTTTGCCTTTTTTTTCGTTTTCATCCATTGACTTTAAAAAGTTTAAAGACATCATGTGCATTGTACTCCTCTATAAACACCTGAAAATACAGGTAAATGTCATAAATAATTAAGAATAAATATTGAATTTTATACGTCAAAAATAATAACTGCTGCGTCTCTAACCAAATAGATTTTGCGCATGCTATTTGAGGGTTAATTTGAAGAATTCACTTCGCAATTTTTTTAAGTAAACTGCACAGAGATATACAACTTTAGTATTGTTTAGTATTACCACCAACATGAGTTTGCAATGCCTCATATCACTGTACGTGACCAAAATTGCCAGAAATACGGGCATTTTCACATGTATTAAAGCGGTCTCGCGGTCTCGCGAATGTTCGTTGACCAGCGTTCCTGCAACCACAATGTGAAACTTGGTCCGTTCGCTAACTTCCATAAGGATCGGCGAAGTGCCGCGGCTGTTAGACATACTAGCGGGCTATGATGTAGGCAAGGAAGGCAGTGTCAACCACGGTGAAAACATACATTAATTCATTTCACACATAATGCAATTTTGAACGGTAAATATAAATTGGACATTTCATTATCGCTGAAAGAGCTACATGGTCAAAGAGAATTGTTAGAGGCGACATGTGGAAACAGGCTTAAGAGGAAGAATCAAGCCAGAATCGGAAGCACTTGTAATAGCTGCCCAAGATCAGGCCTTGAGAACACGACATTGTGATAAAGCGGTTCTCAAAATTTCCCAAGATGATAAATGCCACATTTGCTAGGGACACGTAGAAACCATTCATCATCATCATATGTGTCAGCTTGTCTAATCTTAGCAAAGACCGAATATTTGAAAAGACACCACAGGGTGTGTAGCTACCTCAACTGGCAGATCTGTACCACCTTCGCAGTTTCAAACACATGGCCCAAGTACTTCGAACACTGACGTCTGTTGGATTGTGTACGATATTGTACGACCGACAAATCCAAACTGATCGCACGATACCGGCAAACAAACCGGATATAGTTATCCGGGATTTGGAGAAAAAATCGTGTTTACTTGTGGATGTTGCTGTACCTTGCGATCGAAACGTCGTTACCAAGGAGGCAGAGAAACGTCTTAAATACAAGAGTTTGGAAATCGAGATCAGCCGAATGTGGGGTGTAAAAGCACAGGTCGTCCCGATAGTTATCGGAGCTGTGGGATTTGTTCCGCAAAATTTGAGTAAGAACTTGTCTAAACTCCCAGGTAGTTCAAAAGACTGGGAAGTGCAAGAAATTGCTTTATTTGGAACAGCCCACATTTTGCGCGAAGTATTGTAGAGGCACCGACAGTCCCTAGATCTGTTCCTTAGGTAGTTGGTTGCAACCTGGAGTAGATTTGAAATTCAGCCTACTCATAACATCTTTAATCGTGATATAGAGGAATAATAGTAGTAATAATAATAATAATAATAATAATAATAAGAAGAAGAAGAAGAAGAAGAAGAAGAAGAAGAAGAAGAAGAAGAAAAGTAATATAGTTATTTTAAGCTGCGTATCTCACATGTAACTGATAATATGCTCTCTCTGATGCTTACTCAGTGACCGAGGTCCTGTCTCCACCTGACCGGCGGACGGGCGTGGGGGTGGGTGGGAGGAAGCTGATGGGGTGAGGAGGGAAGGGGCGGGGCCGCGGTGGCCGAGCAGGGGGTAATGGTAGCGATTAGCTCCCGCCCGTCCCCCCTCGTCGCAATTAGCATAGCCACCGCGCCACTTAACTAATTCTCCCTCCATTTTCGCTTCTAATTTTTGTTTGCGATGTAATTTCCCGACGCGGCTGAATTCGGTGGCCAGATAATAGAGCGGCATTATACGACTGTTATTCGCCGCGTTATTTGAAATTATAATATCCTTTATCCTGCACCTTCGAATTTGTTTTTCGGATGATGGAAATTGTAACAAGTTTTTCGGACGTAATAGCGCAGTTTTGGGGGTCCATTGAGTGCTCTTGCAATTACCTGTCTTTCCTTTACGTTTTGTACTCGTCCTTTTTGGGCTCACTTTTCTCTGGTAAACTAATTTAATTGAAAGCTACATCCGGAGCGAGTTAAAATTTAATGAAATGAGATACATAAAGTGGTACCCGCCGTATAAGTACGTCTGAATTACAAGCTAGGCGATATTAGAAGTCGTTCTCTCAATAGGCCTATGTTAAATGCTTTATCATTATACAAATATTCGGAAAAAACACTCCCTGTGTTACGTTTTTGGTAGAGCCTGTAAACGGCGGGAAAATGTAGGTATCCTCCATTGCCTTCGGCGTGGTTCTTACCTAATACGGGTTGCCGATCTTCTCTCACGCGTAGTGTGTTAAATATGTGATTTGATTATTTACTTGATGTGTTTCTTAATTATATACGTAGGCCTACTCCGAGACTGCTAGTGGGGCTATTAATATGTATTAAAAGTCTCACTTATGCCCCGCGTTACCTGTTTCGAAATATTATCGACATTTACGATATTTATTTAAGTATACATAATTTGTATGGCTTAAAACTGGAGTTTATAAATAATTCATAGCCCCCCTCCCCGAAATGTGCGTCCGAGATTAGGAATGTGGCACCATATGCATTTAATACAGGCGCGCCGATGAATATTCAGTCACTAGGGGCGCAGTACATCAGCTGGGGGACCTGGCTAGCATTCACTCCGCCCACCCCCTCTCCACCTCCTCCTCCCCTCCCCCACCCCCGCTGCCACACCCTCAGCTGCCGATCACTTCGGGTATCGAGAACATTCGCTGCCAACCGGCGAATTTTAAGGGGAACCAGAATGCACAAAAATGACGAAAATATATTTTATATACTTTTCTGAATCATTAATTACTTTGTAGTTTTTTGTGTTAAATAAGCAAGGTTTCTCATTTCTTGGAAGGTTCATTAATTTTCCAGGCAGACACACAATACAACAACATTTATGTAACAATCTTTGTAACATTCTTGGACCAACGTTTCGAAGGTCAGTGCCCTTCATCATCAGGGTCTTCTATTATTTTGATTTTTTGTTTACGTTGCTATTAATTATTTCACAATATTTAATAAATAATTAATAGCAACATAAACAAAAAAATAAAATTGTAAAAGACTCTGATGATGAAAGTCAATGACCTTCGAAACGTTGGTCAAAGAATGTTATAAGATTGTTAAATAAATGTTGTTGTATTGTGTATCTGCCTGAAAAATTAATGGACATTCCAGGAAATTAAAAATCATATTAAAAAAAGGGCAGTCTTCAAATAGTTTCATTTGAAATTATCTTGCGCAAAGTAAGCCAGATTTCAATTTAATATATCATATCTATTTTTTTAAATTTTGAAGTTAATGTAGCATGGAAGTGGGGTGGTCGTTTTGACACATTGTGAGTGTTGCTCGAATGTCGTGGCTGTTGCCTTTCTGATTTCGTTACGAGAAGTGGTTAATAGTTTGCTTCCTAGAGTTGGGCACACTGTTTCTGATAAAAAAAAAGAGGGTTGAATAGCGTCAAATGTTTCGATGTTTCTGTTTGCTCAGCATACGGACTAGGAATGCACTGAAAACTTTAGGAACCATTTCCTGTAAGTTTAAAACTTCAATCTTTAGGGAACATTTTCTCAAAAACTACTAATAGGAGGATGCTCAAATTTTAACGGAGCATGTAACATACCATTTTATACACTTTAACGGGGTGGATTTGTAAAATGTTAAATATTTTATAAAATATTCTTATAATTGTTAGTATTTTTAAGAACAAACTCGATAACAATGGACAAAAATTCATATTTAAAAAACTGGTAATCTTGTTTGAAAACTGCTTCGTTAAAATGCGTATAAATAATGAATCTACGCTCACATAAAATTTCAAGCCTGTAAAGAAAATAGTTTCTGAGAAAATGTTCCTTACATTAAGATTGGCGAGGTAGGCCATTGCGGCTCTCCAAGGCTTGTTACAATTCCGCAAGCAAGTTGTAAGGAAGTCATTTCAATACATGTTGGGTCTCAAGGGACAGGAGAGGGATAAAAGTTAGTAATTAGAAGCAATGAACTTTAATGGGTAAAGGGAATAATCAAAAGATAAAGAAAACTATTAAGAAATGTCAGATTTTTCGATTCTGCAGTCCATCGAGGAAGAAAGACACATTTTCTTTGCCTTCTTAGAAGCAATGCATTTTGTGGTATCAGCTCCCTCATTCTTCATAGATTAGTAAACGAGCAATGAGTTCACCCATTATTTATTACAGTAAAGGATCGAAAACTTGAGACTTGCGTTTGATATTAGTAATCACTTTTCTGGTCTTAACCCTTAACTGGTATCGTCGGGTCACATTCGACCCAGAAGAATTTCTTTTTTGTTTAAACCTTGCAATTTTGCCGCAATTTGCCTGTGCTGTCACCTAATCCCTACACTCTATACTTATGGGCAGTGGTGTTTTAGAACTCATGAAAGGAAGTTGATTTGTCCTCGCAGTGTGTGTTCCGGGTCAGTGGAGACCCGACGATACCGTTACCGTTGACGTCTTTTAATTGTAGTATGAAAATCAAAGTCCGTTTTCTCAACAATGGAATATGAAGAACATTCTGTACAAATTGAACAGTGGCTTGCAGAGGTAGATAGTGATCTCAGTGACGCTTCAACTATAGACAGTGATCATGATTCAGGCAGTGAAAATAATGAGGGTGACGAGCCGAAGAAACGGAAGCGCTGCTCTCTTTGTCCGTCATCAAAGGACAATAAATATAACACAGTCTGCTGTCAGTGCAACAAAACTGTTTGCAAAACCCACAGTTTAGTAAAAGTGTATTGTAATAAGTGCATAGAATCTGAATAAATTACATCCAGTCCATAACTGCATAATAATTTGGCTAATTATAAACAGACAAAAAATTAAACATTTGCTGTATACCACTTCTGCATGCGTGCACATTTTATGAATTAAGTAGCATTCTTGTGTTTTTCTCTCCCTATTATGTTTATAGAAGTGTTAGCTCTTCATTTTGGTCCATGCCAATTAAACATTTCTAGTATTTTGAAAATTGAATCCCTTTTCAAATTGATCTCATCTAACTCATGTAAATATATGCGAATTCAGAAATATGGTACTTTCGACACACAAAATGAATTTAATTGAAGAAGTCTTTCAGTTACAATCCTTGAGGGAAGTTTTTTTACGATGTATATCGATTCCTAGTTTCATCAAGTAAGAATTAATATGCCAAATTACAAAATTAATTTCTGGGTCTCCGCTGACCCGACAATACCGTTTACGTAACCAAAATCCATGATACCAGTTAAGGGTTAACAGAGAGTTTTAGCGTTTGGGGGAAATCGCCGCACCTCGTTTTGATGCTTAGGCATATTTTAACTACTATAACTTCAGAGTTAATCCATTTAATGAGAAAGAATCTGATGAGTAAATTTGTTGTTTTTGTATTTTTTTATATGTAATCATTTCAGCCTGTCATTCAAACCGTTCTCATTTTCCCTCACCTGTCATCCAGTCTTTGCCACATCCACAGCAGCTATCCACATCCAAATACTGAAAACATTTTCTGGCAATCAAGCAAGTAGTTTCAAGTATTACAATTGAGTGAGGCGTGATCACAACGAATTTATCGTAGGTAAATACAACGAGCACGACTGCTTTGGAAATTGTCGGTAAATCTGAGAATTTCCAAACCAGAAGTGGTATTTAACAGGACTATTTCACGAATAAAATTACGTCCAACGAAATTCCAAAATGTGCCAAATATTGAAAATAGTGAATGTTATGTTACTATATGTTAAAATCAAAGAGGTTAGGTTACAGTACATACGCGGTTTATTGGACGTCGACATAGCGACCGATGTATACCGCCTCCTAAGATAAATGAGACGCAGTTTATGGTAGACCAGTAGGGAGAAGCGGTAAGAAAAAATCCGATACGAAAAGCGATAGAAATAGGATAGAAAAACTTTTGAGACCTGACCGACCTGATTGGTACTACGTATAGTTAAACACTACTGGTTAAAAGTACTTGTCCCTAACACGGAATTCGGAAGACCAGGCCTTAGAACTTGTCCCGCTGCCAAAGATATCTGGAGGAAGAAATCCCTCTGAAGCCCACGTGTAGGTTGGCGTCGGATTACCAGCAAAAATGACTCAGGGTTTCAACTGATTTCACTGCAGTACCTATGACTGGAAGGTCCTGGGTTCAAGTCCTGACGGTGGCAGGATTTTCGACTCTAGCTACAAAGCAATGTCGCATCCAGCCACTGTCCGAAGGAGAATTCTAGCTACCGACTACTCTGATCGGTTGTTTTCCGTGGGTTCTCCGATCAGTACCAGGCGAATGCCAGAGCGGTATCCTATCAAACTGGCCATGGGCCGCGCGCGATCGTCCTCTTCCTTGTCCTATCCTCACCCCTTACACGCACGCACACACACAGACACACACAGACACATACACAGACACACACACAGACACACACAGACACACACACAGACACACACAGACACATACACAGACACACACACAGACACACACAGACACACACACAGACACACACATAACACACAGACACACACACAGACACACACAGAGACACACACAGACACACACAGACACACACAGACACACACAGACACATACACAGACACACACAGACACACACACAGACACACACAGACACACACACCATCACACACACAGACACACACACAGACAACACACAGACACACACACAGACACACACAGACACACACACAGACACACACAGACACACACAGACACAATCAGTCACACACAGACACACACAGACACATACACAGACACACACAGACACACACACAGACACACACAGACACACACACCATCACACACACAGACACACACACAGACAACACACAGACACACACACAGACACACACAGACACATACACAGACACACACACAGACACACACAGACACACACACAGACACACACAGACACACACACAGACACACACAGACACACAAAGGCACACACACAGAGACACACACAGACACACACAGACACACACACGCACACAGACACATACACACAGACACACACACACAGACACACACATAGACACACACAGACACACACACAGACACACACACACGCACACAGACACACACACACACGCACACAGACACACACACACGCACACAGACATACACACGCACACAGACACACACACACGCACACAGACACACACACACGCACACAGACACACACACACGCACACAGACACACACACACGCACACAGACACACACACAGACACACACATATACACACACATACACATACACACAGACACATACAGACACCCACATACACATCAGTGACGTATCTGCAATGGATGCGAGTAATGCGTCGCATCCCTTCGTTATTCGGTTGATTTTAGGATTTCTAGTCTTTACGTGTATGTTTCTCATTTTCTCTATGCAAAAATAGACTGTCCTTTCTTTGGACGCTTCAAACCACTGTATTAGTTACAGTACCTGGTTTTGTAACACTGTGGTTTCGCAAAAGAGAGTTGCATCCGTTCTCTATGTTCGATTTAGCTGCAAGGCCAATGACCTTCGAGAAGGTTGCCAGTTGGGGATGGCTTTCAAATCACGTGACTGATGTGATTCCACAAACGCTTCTGGTGTTCTAGCCACAGTTCCCATAGACTCATTGATTGACTACCATGCGCGGTAACGTATGAAATTAGCGGAAGCAATTGAAAGTTTCTTCACCAGGGTGCTTGTACACCAGATTGTTAAACATCTTAATTAGTAAAACTTTTTCTTCAAGCTTCTAGATAATGTTGTCTAGTTCGAATTTTCAAGAATTATGTAGTACTTATTTTCAACTGCGAACATTATGGAATGTGATAATTTTTGTTATACGTTATTTTAACCGTTAACTGGTGACGTGCATTCAAACTTCTCCGACCGGTGACGCGCGTTTTATGAGACACCAAAAATTTTAGGCAGAATATTTTCGGTGTTCCATTTTATGTTGACTTGATATTTTTTGCGTTTGTCAATGCGATAATAAACAAGAAAATAAAAGGATTTGCTGTTAATATGCAAAATGTAAAACTATAATTATTTATTACTCGCCGATTAAATTTCTCGCTATAATTTGTTCCATACTGTTTCTTCACCGTTATCTTAAGAACTCGTAGAAAGTTTTGAAATATTATTCACTACATTAAAAAAACATCATTTAAATACGATAATGCATCGTTCCCCGAAAATTATCCATTCATGAAAAATTTGCAATGCACATTCACTGTAGGAAGAAAAGTCCCGCTACTGGTGTTGTGTGGTCTGCGAGACCGCCCCGAAACTTCCGCTGGCCCTCAAAGCCGAACGGCTGTCACTGGATCCGCTGCACCGCGTGTCAAAGTAGTTTAGAAAGAGATAGGAAGGTACTATAAAGAAAAACTTATTCCGTCGTACCAGAAAGTAGGGCTACGCGTTTATTTTTCCTCAGCAGTCTCAGAGACCGCACGTCACCAGTTAAGAATTAAAACAATGTTGCATTATTAAATTGCCTGCGTGTCTGCGTGTGCTGTATGGATAGGCTCGTGAATAGATGCTTTTTGTGTGACGAAACTGAAGCGTATAATCACGTTTTGTTAAAATTAAAACAATGAATGGATGTGACAGGGAAAGTGACGTACTTAGTGTTCTTTCAGTACAATGTAGTGACGTATACTTTTGTGCAGTTGCAATAGTGATTCATACGTAGAAATTTGTGCTTAATGTGACGAAACGAAATTAGCCCGAAATGATACAATGGCGTCTGAGCATGAGGTCGCAGGAAGTAGTGAAGGCAATCAGTTTTATTGACAAATTATTTGCTACTTTCTATCGCATTCCCTACTCAACTTTTCAAGAGACGCCACTGATTGGCATCCACTACACTGTCGCTCATGTCGGGAGACCAATTGAGCGCTTAACCTTCCTGTGGGCGCGCCTATTTTTATTCATAAAATCGGGCGCGTAAAAGCGCTGTATGCTGTCTCGAGAAAACAGTCTTTTGCTCCCTCGAAACGTCTCTTATTTAATTGAAGAAGTAAGAATAAAAACTCATAACTGTTCATTACATGTTTAATGAGAATACATATTATAAATCACAGAAATGTGGCTAGTTTTAGGTTTAGAATTATAAATAACACATTGTTTCAGGAACCTTTATAAACAAAATATAGTAAAGAAAAAATTAACTAGAAAATTGTTATTATATGTAAAAATTAATTAAATAAAACAATTACTGTATTTAAATTTTAGAAAAGCATCAATTGGTTTTCATCCTGTAACTCAGGAAGATGCCTGATTTCTTCGTCTGTTTCAGCCCTTCAGGAAAGAAACACAAAAATAAGATTAGAAGTAATAGGAAAAAATCCACAAAAACAGCTTTCGACATCTTTGATTTTGTTTTCAGTGATCGAAAATACATGTAAACTATCAATATGAATAAGTAAAATGTTCGTGTGGAATACTAAAAATACTTACACGAGTGGGCGCGGTAGAGCACGAAGTGCTGCAGTCAGTATTTTTTTTATTTTCAAATCTTCTTTTCGACTGATAGGGAGAAGGCAACGGAACGGAGATTTCCGTGTTTCGTTTAGAATGTTTCGAAGTGAGAATTCTGAAGCCCTCTGACATGTACTGCCGTACTCCATTTTAGAACAACAAAAGCACAACGGCCGCGCGCCCGCCGGAAGGTGAAAGCTTGTCCCGCCTGTGTCGGAGCCCCGCTGGTGATACACACATGGTTGGGAAAATCCCCATAAGTCGACATGGGATCTCGCCAATCCAGGGGACGATCACCTGCACCTCTTGCGAAGAAAAAATGCACTACACTTACGTGACTAATGATCTTGGCGGTTGACGTGCCCAGAATCACCAATAAATCATTCGCCGCCGGATCTCATCTGTCAAAAAGGGCGTAATACGCTAGATCCTGGTGTAAAGCATGCCCCACACTAACGGAACTAATTAAGGTAGCAATTTTCGTGCTGGAAATATTAATCATTCAACCCGCCCCATTTTGCACGCTCATACAGTCCTACCATCAGCCTGCAACCACTTCATGCATCAAGAACACCCGTTGCAATCGAAGCACGCGTGAGCAATCATAAAAGTATCTCCATTGATCGAGTCACGAAACCACCCCGAGACGTATTCACGTACCGTATGAAGTGCTACGAGTTGCTTGCTACGTCAGGACACATGGAGTTGTCCATTGGAAGACCCCATTGACCCATCCCGCCATTGCCTGAAATTGCTGGAAATGTTTTAGTTGGCATCCTTCCTATAAGCTTCCAGAGTTGCATGTAAATTTTGACAATAGTGTTTCTTTATTATACAGGGTGCCCTGACAGGAAACTTCTGAACTTCGGAAATAAGCTCTTAAGACAATTTTCAATATATTTTGTCAAATAAAGTTCTTGGACACTTCAAATGGTTGAGCCGCAATAAGCATTCAAAAGTTGTTTGAAAAAATGCTTTCTGAGCAAAAATTTGCATTGCAAAAGCATATAAACACTCTATAACATATAAATTGTTTATTATTTACAAAAGAAATGCATATATTTGTTCCCAAAGAAAAACTAACAGAAATTTAAAAAAGGAGGCGAATTGTGTAAATTAATCCCGGTTATTTTACGCCGCAAGCACCATATGACCATTGCATTTTCCGCCCAACGAAAATCTACAGCCATCAGCCGGCTACCCGCTCTCTCATTGAAGTGGGACTCTCCAACTCGACACGTGAGATCTAAAATTTTCAAAATTTCATTGAATCATCTTCTTTATACAGAACGCTAATAAAAGGCAGCGGTTTTTCACAATTTGACAGAAATCAACGACAAGGTCTGTTGATGGATAGAAAATTGCTGCCTAGTCCTAAGTCCGACCGATTTAAAAAAAATTGCAGATTATGAGAATTAAAAACTTTTTGAACTTTCTACTACGTTTTTGGACATTTAGTTCTTTTGAGTACTCCCAATCCATAGCATGGGTGGTCAGAGTAGTGAAGAAAATCGACATGAATGTAAAACTAAATTAATGGAAAAATAAATCATTTTTCACGTTATAATTAAAGCGACTGTTATCTTTTCTATACAATTTCATATCAAAGCTTAGCAATAACAGAATGGTTACTCTTGCACATTACCGAGCCCTTAATGGTGTAATGCACAGTTCAAGGTCTGACCGTACTTCTATGAAGTAATTTTCCCTTTTAAAACAAGTACTTCCAAAGTTACTTGCGGATATTTTGTATGTATCCCGTAGAAATTATTAATAAATTGTAATGCTAATTTTTAAAAAAATTCTACTGATAGTACGTTTTTTGCTTACATTTAAAAATACGAGGGTTGTACCAAAAGTAAGGTTCCCAATGAGCTACAGCCTAGAGGGAAGGAGCTAGGCTAAATCCGACAACAGTGCTATTCGCAGTGGTTCCCCCATTCTCGAGCTCGCCCATCCGCGATTTTCTGCGTTGCTCAGTGTTCGCTTGGCAACCGTCAGAGAGTGCAAGGTTCGAGCAAAAATCCGGTTTCTCCACGCAAGGAAGTTACCGTAATCCAGAAGGAGCAATTCAGAATCGCCGGAGAGGACGACTGACGGAGGGAGTAGTGCTTCTTCACGACAACGCCCGAACCCACGTCGCTCGTCCAACCCAAGAGCTTTTGAAGAAATTTGGGTGGACCGTTATGCCCCATCCCTCGTACAAGCCGGACTTTGCCCCCAGCGATTATCACCTCGTCCCCAAGCTAAAGGAACACTTAGGTGGCCAAACGCTTCAAGAGCGACGGTGAAGTCCGAGCAGAGGTCATACGCTTCCTCAATGGATTGGCGGGAGACTCTTCGACTTATGAATACAAAAGCTGGAGCACCGTCTTCAAAAGTGTGTCGAAAAAAATGGAGACTATGTTGGAAATTAGACAACAATGTAAGCTTTTCAACGATGCATAAATTAATAGCAATAAATGTTGTTTTCTATTTCCGAAAAATATGGGAACCTTACTTTTGGTACAACCCTCAAATTTTTTTGAACGATTGTAATTTGAGAAACGTCCTGCCGATGATAAAATGCATGAGCAATTGTTTGGGCTCTTAACGTGAAAATTGTAGCTTCCTAAAAAAATCGTAAAATTGTAGCTTCATTCCATGATGACGCCTCTACGCCTCCACATCCCTGCTGGCACACCCGTTGCCAGGAATCCAGTGCAAAGTAAACGTAAAATTTGCGTGGACCCTTTCGTTAGCGGGAATGGCATCACCCTCGCTTCCCAGCTCATCCCGTTTCACTTGTCTTTTCCTGAGAAGGCGTAGACTGACTGCAAACCGCGGTCAGTTTTCCTCCCCCTCGCTTCCCAGCTAATTCCTTTTCACTTTTCGTTCTCGCTCGTTTCCGTTCGAGCGTTCACGTTCGTTTGCGTTCGTTTCTTTACGTTCGTTTGTTCCGTTCGTTCGTTCACATTCATTTTCACTGAGACGGCTTTGGCCGACATCATCCCCTTTCGATCATCCGCTGTTTCGGAAGGAGTAAACATTTTAGTTAAGTTCGCATTCATAAGTAGCTCATAAAGTAGATGTTCTCCTACCAGTCCAGAGAAAACCTGGAACGCAGGTGAACTTGGCAGAATCTTCGGAATTGTAGGTTAAGTCAGCGAAGTAAGAAAATGCTCGTGATAGGTGTTTCAGACTCTGATTCCACAAATATTTAAGCGATGGCATTCAACGTACGCAGAGCTCTTAAAAGATATGCAAATTTTTTTGAAAACAGAAGTTGAAGAATTATAATCAATTAATGTGATTGAAACCAGACCACGGGGAAACAGAATGTGATGGAGTCGTGCTATGCCTTTTTGAGGAGGTAGGTAAACGGCTGAGGAAAAGTTGATTGCGTGTTGAAGTTGGGCTATGCCTTTTTGGGAAGGCAGATAAACGCCTAAGGAAAAGTTGACCGCGGGGTGCAGTCGTTCTACGCCTTTTTGGGAAGGCAGGTTCTTGGCAGAGGAAAAGTTGACTGCGGGATGCAGTCGTGCTATAGCTTTTGGAAGGCAGACAAACGGCTGAGGAAAAGTTGACCGCGTGGTGCAGTCGTGTTATTCTTTTTGGGAAGGCAGGTAAACGACTGAGGAAAATTTGGCCGCGGGATGCAGTCG
>JAHLJT010009419.1:222582134-222628008 GCA_031308135.1 Acheta domesticus
AAACGACTGCACCACGCGGTCAACTTTTCCTCACTGGTGTCTGCCTTCCCAAAAGCTATAGCACGACATGCATCCCTCAGTCAACTTTTCCTCTGCCAGAAACCTGCCTTCCCAGAAAGCGTAGACACTGCACCCCGCGGTAACTTTTCCTTAGGCGTTTATCTGCCTTCCCGAAAAAGGCATAGCCCAACTTCAACACGCAATCAACTTTTCCTTAGCGTTTACCTGCCTCCCAAAAGGCTATGCCCAACTTCAACACGCAATCAATATTTTCCTCACCGTTTACCTACCTCACCAAAAAGGCATAGCACGACTCCATCACATTCTGTTTTCCCCGTGGTCTGGTTTTCAATCACATTAATTGTTATAATTCTTCAACTCTGTTTTTCAAAAAAACATTTGCATATCTTTTAAGAGCTCTGCGTACGTTGAATGCCATCGCATTAAATATTTGTGGAATCAGAGTCTGAAACACCTATCACGATCATTTTCTTTACTTCGCTGACTTAACCTACATTCCGAAGATTCTGCCAAGTTCACCTGCGTTCCAGGTTTTCTCTGGACTGGTAGGAGAACATCTACTTTATGACTACTTTGAATGCGAACTTAACTAAAATGTTTACCTCCTTCCGAACAGCGGATGATCGAAAGGGATGATGTCGGCCAAGCCCGTCTCAGTGAAAATGAATTGTAACGAACGAAACGGAACAAACGAACGTAAAGAAACGAACGCAAACGAACGTAAACGCTTCGAACGGAAACGAGCGGAACGAAAACTGAAAAGGAATTAGCTGTGAAGCGAGGGGAGGAAAACTGACCGCGGTTTGCAGTCATTCTACCAGACCTTTCTCAGGAAAAGACAGTGAAACGGGATGAGCTGGGAAGCGCGGGTGATGCCATTCCCGCTAACGAAAGGGTCCACGCAAATTTTACGTTTACTTTGCACTGGATTCCTGGCAACGGGTGTGCCAGCAGGGATGTGGAGGCGTAGAGGCGTCATCATGGAATGAAGCTACAATTTTACGATTTTTTTAGAAGCTACAATTTTCACGTTAAGAGCCCAAACAATTGCTCATGCTTTTATCATCGGCAGGACGTTTTTTCAAATTACAATCGTTCAAAAAAATTTGAGGGTTGTACCAAAAGTAAGGTTCCCATATTTTTCGGAAATAGAAAACAACATTTATTGCTATTATTTATGCATCGTTGAAAAAGCTTACTTGTTGTCTAATTTCCAACATAGTCTCCATTTTTTTCGACACACTTTTGAAGACGGTGCTCCAGCTTTTGTATTCATAAGTCGAAGAGTCTCCCCAATCCATTGAGGAAGCGTATGACCTCTGCTCGGACTTCACCGTCGCTCTTGAAGCGTTTGGCCACCTAAGTGTTCCTTTAGCTTGGGGACGAGGTGATAATCGCTGGGGGCAAGTCCGGCTTGTACGAGGGATGGGGCATAACGGTCCACCCAAATTTCTTCAAAAGCTCTTGGGTTGGACGAGCGAACTGTGGGTTCGGCGTTGTCGTGAAGAGCACTACTCCCTCCGTCAGTCGTCCTCTCCGGCGATTCTGAATTGCCTCCTTCTGGTTACGGTAACTTCCTTGCGTGGAGAAAGCGGAACCGGATTTTTGCTCGAACCTTGCACTCTCTGACGGTTGCCAAGCGAACACTGAGCAACGCAGAAAATCGCGGATGGGCGAGCTCGAGAATGGGGGGACCACTGCGAATAGCACTGTTGTCGGATTTAGCCTAGCTCCTTCCCTCTAGGCTGTAGCTCATTGGGAACCTTACTTTTGTACAACCCTCGTATTTTTAAATGTAAGCAAAAAACGTACTATCATAGAATTTTTTTAAAAATAGCATTACAATTTATTAATAATTTCTACGGGATACATACAAATATCCGCAAGTAACTTTGGAAGTACTTGTTTAAAAGGGAAAATTACTTCATCAGAAGTACGGTCAGACCTTGAACTGTGCATTACACCATTAAGGGCTCGGTAATGTGCAAGAGTAACCATTCTGTTATTGCTAAGCTTTGATATGAAATTGTATAGAAAAGATAACAGTCGCTTTAATTATAACGTGAAAAATGATTTATTTTTCCATTAATTTAGTTTTACATTCATGTCGATTTTCTTCACTACTCTGACCACCCATGCTATGGATTGGGAGTACTCAAAAGAACTAAATGTCCAAAACGTAGTAGAAAGTTCAAAAAGTTTTTAATTCTCATAATCTGCAATTTTTTTTAAATCGGTCGGACTTAGGACTGGCAGCAATTTTCTATCCATCACAGACCTTGTCGTTGATTTCTGTCAAATTGTGAAAAAACCGCTGCCTTTTATTAGCGTTCTGTATAAAGAAGATGATTCAATGAAATTTTGAAATTTTAGATCTCACGTGTCGAGTTGGAGAGTCCCACTTCAATGAGAGAGCGGGTAGCCGGCTGATGGCTGTAGATTTTCGTTGGGCGGAAAATGCAATGGTCATATGGTGCTTGCGGCGTAAAATAACCGGGATTAATTTACACAATTCGCCTCCTTTTTTAAATTTCTGTTTTTTCTTTGGGAACAAATATATGCATTTCTTTTGTAAATAATAAACAATTTATATGTTATAGAGTGTTTATATGCTTTTGCAATGCAAATTTTTGCTCAGAAGCATTTTTTCAAACAACTTTTGAATGCTTATTGCGGCTCAACATTTGAAGTGTCCAAGAACTTTATTTGACAAAATATATTGAAAATTGTCCTAAGAGCTTATTTCCGAAGTTCAGAAGTTTCCTGTCAGGGCACCCTGTATAATAAGAACACTATTGTCAAAATTTACATGCAACTCTGGAAGCTTATAGGAAGGATGCCAACTAAAACATTTCCAGCAATTTCAGGCAATGGCGGGATGGGTCAATGGGGTTCTTCCAATGGACAAACTCCATGTTGTCCTGACGTAGCAAGCAACTCGTAGCACTTCATAAGGTACGTGAATACGTCTCGGGGTGGTTTCGTGACTCGATCAATGGAGATACTTTTATGATTGCTCACGCGTTGCTTCGATTGCAACGGGTGTTCTTGATGCATGAAGTGGTTGCAGGCTGATGGTAGGACTGTATGAGCGTGCAAAATGGGGCGGGTTGAATGATTAATATTTCCAGCACGAAAATTGCTACCTTAATTAGTCCCGTTAGTGTGGCATGCTTTACACCAGGATCTAGCGTATTACGCCCTTTTGACAGATGAGATCCGGCGGCGAATGATTTATTGGTGATTCTGGGCACGTCAACCGCCAAGATCATTAGTCACGTAAGTGTAGTGCATTTTTCTTCGCAAGAGGTGCAGGTGATCGTCCCCTGGATTGGCGAGATCCCATGTCGACTTATGGGGATTTTCCCACCATGTGTGTATCACCAGCGGGGCTCCGACACAGGCGGACAAGCTTTCACCTTCCGGCGGGCGCGCGGCCGTTGTGCTTTTGTTGTTCTAAATGGAGTACGGCAGTACATGTCAGAGGCTTCAGAATTCTCACTTCGAAACATTCTAAACGAAACACGGAAATCTCCGTTCCGTTGCCTTCTCCCTATCAGTCGAAAGAAGATTTGAAAATAAAAAAAATACTGACTGCAGCACTTCGTGCTCTACCGCGCCCACTCGTGTAAGTATTTTTAGTATTCCACACGAACATTTTACTTATTCATATTGATAGTTTACATGTATTTTCGATCACTGAAAACAAAATCAAAGATGTCGAAAGCTGTTTTTGTGATTTTTTTCCTATTACTTCTAATCTTATTTTTGTGTTTCTTTCCTGAAGGGCTGAAACAGACGAAGAAATCAGCATCTTCCTGAGTTACAGGATGAAAACCAATTGATGCTTTTCTAAAATTTAAATACAGTAATTGTTTTATTTAATTAATTTTTACATATAATAACAATTTTCTAGTTAATTTTTTCTTTACTATATTTGTTTTATAAAGGTTCCTGAAACATGTGTTATTTATAATTCTAAACCTAAACTAGCCACATTTCTGTGATTTATAATATGTATTCTCATTAAACATGTAATGAACAGTTATGAGTTTTTATTCTTACTTCTTCAATTAAATAAGAGACGTTTCGAGGGAGCAAAAGACTGTTTTTCTCGAGACAGCATACAGCGCTTTTACGCGCCCGATTTTATGAATAAAAATAGGCGCGCCCACAGGAAGGTTAAGCGCTCAATTGGTCTCCCGACATGAGCGACAGTGTAGTGGATGCCAATCAGTGGCGTCTCTTGAAAAGTTGAGTAGGGAATGCGATAGAAAGTAGCAAATATTTGTCAATAAAACTGATTGCCTTCACTACTTCCTGCGACCTCATGCTCAGGACGCCATTGTATCATTTCGGGCTAATTTCGTTTCGTCACATTAAGCACAAATTTCTACGTATGAATCACTATTGCAACTGCACAAAAGTATACGTCACTACATTGTACTGAAAGAACACTAAGTACGTCACTTTCCTGTCACATCCATTCATTGTTTTAATTTTAACAAAACGTGATTATACGCTTCAGTTTCGTCACACACAAAGCACTATTCACGAGCCTATCCATACAGCACACGCAGACACGCAGGCAATTTAATAATGTAACATTGTTTTAATTCTTAACTGGTGACGTGCGGTCTCTGAGACTGCTGAGGAAAAATAAACGCGTAGCCCTACTTTCTGGTACGACTGAATAAGTTTTTCTTTATAGTACCTTCCTATCTCTTTCTAAACTACTTTGACACGCGGTGCAGCGGATCCAGTGACAGCCGTTCGGCTTTGAGGGCCAGCGGAAGTTTCGGGGCGGTCTCGCAGACCACACAACACCAGTAGCGGGACTTTTCTTCCTACAGTGAATGTGCATTGCAAATTTTCATGAATGGATAATTTTCGGGTGAGAACGATGCATTATCGTATTTAAATGATGTTTTTTTTAATGTAGTGAATATATTTCAAAACTTTCTACGAGTTCTTAAGATAACGGTGAAGAAACAGTATGGAACAAATTATAGCGAGAAATTTAATCGGCGAGTAATAAATAATTATAGTTTTACATTTTGCATATTAACAGCAAATCCTTTATTTTCTTGTTTATTATCGCAATTGACAAACGCAAAAAATATCAAGTCAACATAAAATGGAACACCGAAAATATTCTGCCTAAATTTTTGGTGTCCTCATAAAACGCGCGTCACCGGTCGGAGAAGTTTGAATGCACGTCACCAGTTTAACGGTTAAAATAACGTATAACAAAAATTATCACATTCCATAATGTTTCGCAGTTGAATAAGTACTACATAATTCTTGAAAATTCGAACTAGACAACATTATCTAGAAGCTTGAAGAAAAAGTTTTACTAATTAAGATGTTTAACAATCTGGTGTACAAGCACCTGGTGAAGAAACTTTCAATTGCTTCCGCTAATTTCATACGTTACCGCGCATGGTAGTCAATCAATGAGTCTATGGGAACTGTGGCTAGAACACCAGAAGCGTTTGTGGAATCACATCAGTCACGTGATTTGAAAGCCATCCCCAACTGGCAACCTTCTCGAAGGTCATTGGCCTTGCAGCTAAATCGAACATAGAGAACGGATGCAACTCTCTTTTGCGAAACCACAGTGTTACAAAACCAGTACTGTAACTAATACAGTGGTTTGAAGCGTCCAAAGAAAGGACAGTCTATTTTTGCATAGAGAAAATGAGAACATACACGTAAAGACTAGAAATCCTAAAATCAACCGAATAACGAAGGGATGCGACGCATTACTCGCATCCATTGCAGATACGTCACTGATGTGTATGTGGGTGTCTGTGTGTGTCTGTGTGTATGTGTCTGTGTGTATGTTGTGTGTGTGTGTGTCTGTGTATGTGTGGTGTGTCTGTGTGTGTGTGTCTGTGTGCGTGTGTGCGTGTGTGTGTGTCTGTGTGCGTGTGTGTGTGTGTGCTCTGTGTGCGTGTGTGTGTGGTGTGTGTCTGTGTGCGTGTGTGTGTGTGTGGTGTGTGTCTGTGTGCGTGTGTGTGTGTCTGTGTGCGTGTGTGTGTGTCTGTGTGTGTGTGTGTGTGTCTGTGTGCTGTGTGTGTGTTGTCTGTGTGCGTGTGTTGTGTGTCTGTGTGCGTGTGTGTGTGTGTCCTGTGTGTGTGTCTGTGTGTGTGTCTGTGTGTGGTCTGTGTGTGTTGTCTGTGTGTGTGTGTGTGTCCTGTGTGTATGTGTCTGTGTGCTGTGTGTGTGTGTCCTGTGTGTGTCTGTGTGTGTGTGTGTCTGTGTGTGTGTGTCTGGTGTGTATGTGTCCCTGTGTGTGTGTCTGTGTGTGTGTCTGTGTGTGTGTGTGTCCTGTGTGTGTGCGTGCGTGTAAGGGGTGAGGATAGGACAAGGAAGAGGACGATCGCGCGCGGCCCATGGCCAGTTTGATAGGATACCGCTCTGGCATTCGCCTGGTACTGATCGGAGAACCCACGGAAAACAACCGATCAGAGTAGTCGGTAGCTAGAATTCTCCTTCGGACAGTGGCTGGATGCGACATTGCTTTGTAGCTAGAGTCGAAAATCCTGCCACCGTCAGGACGTGAACCCAGGACCTTCCAGTCATAGGTACTGCAGTGAAATCAGTTGAAACCCTGAGTCATTTTTGCTGGTAATCCGACGCCAACCTACACGTGGGCTTCAGAGGGATTTCTCCTCCAGATATCTTTGGCAGCGGGACAAGTTTCTAAGGCCTGGTCTTCCGAATTCCGTGTTAGGGACAAGTACTTTTAACCAGTAGTGTTTAACTATACGTAGTACCAATCAGGTCGGTCAGGTCTCAAAAGTTTTTCTATCCTATTTCTATCGCTTTTCGTATCGGATTTTTTCTTACCGCTTCTCCCTACTGGCCTACCATAAACTGCGTCTCATTTATCTTAGGAGGCGGTATACATCGGTCGCTATGTCGAACGTCCAATAAACCGCGTATGTACTAGTAACCTAACTCTTTTGATTTTAACATATCGTAACATACCATTCAACTATTTTCAATATTTGGCACATTTTGGATATTCGGTTGGACGTATTTTATTCGTGAAATAGTCCTGTTAAAATACCACTTCTGGTTTTGGAAATTCTCAGATTACCGACAATTTCCAAGCAGTCGTGCTCGTTGGTATTTACCTACGAATAAATTTCGTTGTGATCGACGCCTCACTCAATTGTAATACTTGAAACTACTTGCTTGATTGCCAAAAATGTTTTCAGTATTTGGATGGGATAGCTGCTGTGGATGTGGCAAAGACTGGATGACAGGTGAGGGAAAATTAGAAACGGTTTGAAATGACAGGCTGAAATGATTACATTATAAAAAATACAAAAACAACAAATTTACTCATCGATTCTTTCCTCATTAAATCATGATAACTCTGAAGTTTATAGTAGTGTTCAAAATATATTCCGAAGCATCAAACGAAGGTGCGGTCGATTTCCCCAAACGCACTAAAAACTCTCGTTAAGAACCAACAATGTTGACTAATATCAACAGCAAGTCTCGAGTTTTCGATCCTTTACTGTAATAAATAATGGTGAACTCATTGCTCGTTTACTAATCTATGAAGAATGAGGGAGCTGATACCACAAAATGCATTGTGCTTTCTAAGAAGGCAAAGAAAATGTGTCTTTCTTCCTCGATGGACTGCAGAATCGAAAAATCTGACATTTCTTAATAGTTTTCTTTATCTTTTGATTATTCTCTTTACCCATTAAAAGTTCATTGCTTCTAATTACTAACTTTTATCCCTCTCCTGTCCCTTGAGACCCAACATGTATTGAAATGACTTCCTTACAACTTACTTGCGGAATTGTAACAAACCTTGGAGAGCCGCAATGGCCTACCTCGCCAATCTTAATGTAAGGAACATTTTCTCAGAAACTATTTTCTTTACAGGCTTGAAAATTTTATGTGAGCGTAGATTCATTATTTATACGCATTTTAACGAAGCAGTTTTCAAACAAGATTACCAGTTTTTTAAATATGAATTTTTGTCCATTGTTATCGAGTTTGTTCTTAAAAAATACTAACAATTATAAGAATATTTTATAAAATATTTAACATTTTACAAATCCACCCCGTTAAAGTGTATAAAATGGTATGTTACATGCTCCGTTAAAATTTGAGCATCCTCCTATTAGTAGTTTTTGAGAAATGTTCCCTAAAGATTGAAGTTTTAAACTTACAGGAATGGTTCCTAAAGTTTTCAGTGCATTCCTAGTCCGTATGCTGAGCAACAGAAACATCGAAACATTTGACGCTATTCAACCCTCTTTTTTTTTATCAGAAACAGTGTGCCCACTCTAGGAAGCAAACTATTAACCACTTCTCGTAACGAAATCAGAAGGCAACAGCCACGACATTCGAGCAACACTCACAATGTGTCAAAACGACCACCCCACTTCCATGCTACATTAACTTCAAAATTTAAAAAAAATAGATTGATATATTAAATTGAAATCTGGCTTACTTTGCGCAAGATAATTTCAAATGAAACTATTTGAAGACTGCCCTTTTTTAATATGATTTTTAATTTCCTGGAATGTCCATTAATTTTTCAGGCAGATACACAATACAACAACATTTATTTAACAATCTTATAACATTCTTTGACCAACGTTTCGAAGGTCATTGACTTTCATCATCAGAGTCTTTTACAATTTTATTTTTTTGTTTTGTTGCTATTAATTATTTATTAAATATTGTGAAATAATTAATAGCAACGTAAACAAAAAATCAAAATAATAGAAGACCCTGATGATGAAGGGCACTGACCTTCGAAACGTTGGTCCAAGAATGTTACAAAGATTGTTACATAATGTTGTTGTATTGTGTGTCTGCCTGGAAAATTAATGAACCTTCCAAGAAATGAGAAACCTTGCTTATTTAACACAAAAAACTACAAAGTAATTAATGATTCAGAAAAGTATATAAAATATATTTTCGTCATTTTTGTGCATTCTGGTTCCCCTTAAAATCGCCGGTTGGCAGCGAATGTTCTCGATACCCGAAGTGATCGGCAGCTGAGGGTGTGGCAGCGGGGGTGGGGAGGGGAGGCGGAGGTGGAGAGGGGGGGGCGGAGTGAATGCTAGCCAGGTCCCCCAGCTGATGTACTGCCCCCTAGTGACTGAATATTCATCGGCGCGCCTGTATTAAATGCATATGGTGCCACATTCCTAATCTCGGACGCACATTTCGGAGGGGGGGCTATGAATTATTTATAAACTCCAGTTTTAAGCCATACAAATTATGTATACTTAAATAAATATCGTAAATGTCGATAATATTTCGAAACAGGTAACACGGGCATAAGTGAGACTTTTTAATACATATTAATAGCCCCACTAGCAGTCTCGGAGTAGGCCTACGTATATAATTAAGAAACACTCAAGTAAATAATCAAATCACATATTTAACACACTACGCGTGAGAGAAGATCGGCAACCCGTATTAGGTAAGAACCACGCCGAAGGCAATGGAGGATACCTACATTTTCCCCGCCGTTTACAGGCTCTACCAAAAACGTAACACAGGGAGTTTTTTTCCGAATATTTGTATAATGATAAAGCATTTAACATAGGCCTATTGAGAGAACGACTTCTAATATCGCCTAGCTTGTAATTCAGACGTACTTATACGGCGGGTACCACTTTATGTATCTCATTTCATTAAATTTTTAACTCGCTCCGGATGTAGCTTTCAATTAAATTAGTTTACCAGAGAAAAGTGAGCCCAAAAAGGACGAGTACAAAACGTAAAGGAAAGACAGGTAATTGCAAGAGCACTCAATGGACCCCCAAAACTGCGCTATTACGTCCGAAAAACTTGTTACAATTTCCATCATCCGAAAACAAATTCGAAGGTGCAGGATAAAGGATATTATAATTTCAAATAACGCGGCGAATAACAGTCGTATAATGCCGCTCTATTATCTGGCCACCGAATTCAGCCGCGTCGGGAAAATTACATCGCAAACAAAAATTAGAAGCGAAAATGGAGGGAGAATTAGTTAAGTGGCGCGGTGGCTATGCTAATTGCGACGAGGGGGACGGGCGGGAGCTAATCGCTACCATTACCCCCTGCTCGGCCACCGCGGCCCCGCCCCTTCCCTCCTCACCCCATCAGCCTCCTCCCACCCACCCCCACGCCCGTCCGCCGGTCCAGGTGGAGACAAGACCTCGGTCACTGAGTAAGCATCAGAGAGAGCATATTATCAGTTACATGTGAGATACGCAGCTTAAAATAACTATATTACTTTTCTTCTTCTTCTTCTTTCTTCTTCTTCTTCTTCTTCTTATTATTATTATTATTATTATTTATTATTATTACTACTATTATTCCTCTATATCACGATTAAAGATGTTATGAGTAGGCTGAATTTCAAATCTACTCCAGGTTGCAACCAACTACCTAAGGAACAGATCTAGGGACTGTCGGTGCCTCTACAATACTTCGCGCAAATGTGGGGCTGTTCCAAATAAAGCAATTCTTGCACTTCCCAGTCTTTTGAACTACCTGGGAGTTTAGACAAGTTCTCACTCAAATTTTGCGGAACAAATCCCACAGCTCCGATAACTATCGGGACGACCTGTGCTTTTACACCCCACATTCGGCTGATCTCGATTTCCAAACTCTTGTATTTTAAGACGTTTCTCTGCCTCCTTGGTAACGACGTTTCGATCGCAAAGGTACAGCAACATCCACAAGTAAACACGATTTTTCTCCAATCCCGGATAACTATATCCGGTTTGTTTGCCGTATCGTGCGATCAGTTTGGATTTGTCGGTCGTACAATATCGTACACAATCCAACAGAGGTCAGTGTTCGAAGTACTTGGGCCATGTGTTTGAAACTGCGAAGGTGGTACAGATCTGCCAGTTGAGGTAGCTACACACCCTGTGGTGTCTTTTCAAATATTCGGTCTTTGCTAAGATTAGACAAGCTGACACATATGATGATGATGAATGGTTTCTACGTGTCCCTAGCAAATGTGGCATTTATCATCTTGGGAAATTTTGAGAACCGCTTTATCACAATGTCGTGTTCTCAAGGCCTGATCTTGGGCAGCTATTACAAGTGCTTCCGATTCTGGCTTGATTCTTCCTCTTAAGCCTGTTTCCACATGTCGCCTCTAACATTCTCTTTGACCATGTAGCTCTTTCAGCGATAATGAAATGTCCAATTTATATTTACCGTTCAAAATTGCATTATGTGTGAAATGAATTAATGTATGTTTTCACCGTGGTTGACACTGCCTTCTTGCCTACATCATAGCCCGCTAGTATGTCTAACAGCCGCGGCACTTCGCCGATCCTTATGGAAGTTAGCGAACGGACCAAGTTTCACATTGTGGTTGCAGGAACGCTGGTCAACGAACATTCGCGAGACCGCGAGACCGCTTTAATACATGTGAAAATGCCGTATTTCGGCAATTTTGGTCACGTACAGTGATATGAGGCATTGCAAACTCATGTTGGTGGTAATACTAAACAATACTAAAGTTGTATATCTTTAGTTTATATAACTTCCATGCATCCAAAATTATATGTGCAGTTTACTTAAAAAAATTAGCGATGACTTCAAATTAACCCTCAAATAGCATGCGCAAATCTATTTGGTTTTTAGCAGTTATTATTTTTCATATCTATTTATTCTTAATTATTTATGACATTTACCTGTATTTTCAGGTGTTTATAGAGGAGTACAATGCACATGATGTCTTTAAACTTTTTAAAGTCAATGGATGAAAACGAAAAAAAAGGCAAAGTATTATTTTATCAGTCCTTATACCATCTATTTTTCTATATTTTCAAATTGTATTGGTTCTTAATTCTATATTACACGCTCAAAAAATGTAATTCAAAATAGAAAAAGTGTTTGTTGTTAAAGAAAAAAATTGCTAAATAACTGGAAGAAGCTGTGCTAAAACGGATGAGGGACGCTGATATAAATAAATACTGACGCTGCTGTAAATAACACCCAGAGAAGTTCGCTAATGAAAAAGCACTCCAAATTACTATTGCCCTGGCAAAAACGTTCTCACCAAGAGATAGAATCAGAAAGTTACTTACAACTAGCGAAATTCATATCGGCGCTCTCGTGGACGTACAAGAAAAAACTATCAGAAATTTTCAAAAAAAACAACTGAAAGTACAATGTAGAAATTATTTTTAATCCTTTGCATATGCCATTCCAATTTACACAACAATGATAAATCAATGTATCTGTCATTAGAAATAAAAATCAACAATCACACATCTCGTGATCCTCAATGATACTTGTGAGAAAATGTATCGCTTTTTGAATGCACGTGTTACAATACGAGAAACACAAAGCTGTCTCAGATGATCATTCCCAGTACTTGACCCGGTGTGTTCTCATTGAACGTAAACAGAAGTTGTTTATGATATATTTTTTTAAATTTGTATCGAATTTTGAGAATAAACTGAATTGTTAGGTAGCCAAGGTAAGAATTATATATTTTTAATAATGTCTAGAAACATTAGAATGCATGTTAATGTGAAGATAATTAGCATGGGTGGTTTTTATATATTTATTTGGTCAAAAAACAGTAAAAACTGTATATGACAGGGGTCCTCAAACTACAACCCGCGGGCCACATGCGGCCCGCCGAGGACATTTATACGGCCCGCAGCACATTTATCGGCACATTTTTTTATATGTGTTAGGTGTCTAGAGATGGCAAAAAAATCGATGGTTTTAAACAACGATGTTCTCCACCAGAAACATCGATGTTCTTTTAAATTATTTTTTAATATTGTATTGGTTCCCGTTTTGATTCTTTACTTCAAAAAAGATACATGCAGTGTGTATAAGAATTTGTTGATAGTTTTTTTTTACTATAGTGCAATTTTTCTAAGTCTGCCTCTGAAGGCCTGTATTCACGATGGAATATGTCACGGTACCTCGAATCTTTCTCATTCATGCTGCTAGATATCGCATGATCGTATCAAGCATTGCTTGCGACCATGCGACATCTAGCGGCAGGACTGAGAAAGACGCGAAATGCCGTGTGATAGGCCAAAGGGGCTTGAGAGGCAGAGTTAGAAAAATCGCACTATATAATCCGGCCCTCCGACGGCCTGAGGGGCAGTGAACTGCCCCCATTTAAAAAGTTTGAGGACCCCTGGTGTATGACGTATGGAAGAAGAGATTATCTGCGCACATTTTCTTGAGGCCCAAAATTTAAAAAAAAAAACTAGAAAAAGAATTTAGAAAAATTATTATTTTAGAAAAATAGAAATTTTTTGTTCCCGAGTTATAGAAAATCAATTTCAACGGTAAATGAACTGCTGCATTGCTAACAAAATAGTAACGAACATCAGTTCTACTCCTACCACTACACAGCAAAGAGGAGGTGCTCAACAAACGTGCGCACAGTGAAGCTACATTTACATCCAGAAGCAAAAAAAGGAGCCATCTCAGCATTTGCTCAATGGATTAGGGAAACTGCACAAAAGCCTGATCGAGATGGGGGTCACTGACCCGTTCTCGACGTGTTAAATAAATCAGTCTCATCTTGAAATATCCCTGAAAGTTATAAGGTAGTACAGCAATTTATTGTGAAAGCTGTACCACAACTTTCAAGGTTTGTTGTAAAAAGAAATATTCAAAAATATATTAAGGCAGCTTTGCAAAAAAAAACATTTTCCTTGCGTGTAACGAGAGCGTATTACATCCAATGACGATCATTGACATAATTTGTGAACATTTTGTATCAGTGATCGTGAAGAACATTGCTGCCGTTATTAATGCACTAATGGAGAGTTCTCAATACTTAAATTCAATGCCTGTAAGTCAAAAATTTCTGTGTGTTTTTAATGCGGATCACCGTATATTTGCATGCAGCCTCCGATCGACGAATGGTCGGCGTGCAGCGCACCAGCGCACCAGCGGAACTTTTAGCTATAACAAGAAGCAGGTCGGAGCGCCGAGGCTTTTATGCATACTAGCGGGCTATGCCTACACTAATGAGTAGCAGCTGGAATTTAGGTGCATGCCGCAGAATCACCCGGTTCGTCACAAATAAAATGATGATACAAATTTACCGTAGGATAAAACGTCACATGTTAGTGTGATTTTATGACAGAATAGCTTGATTAAAATACTGCCCACTTAAGATTATATAAGAATGTCAAATGTGTGTAGAAAATTGGTAATATTTATAATTGTTATTGTCCACCAGAACAATAAATATTTTCTCCCTCGCTACAAATAAAGAAGAACGAGAATAAGAGAGACATGCGTCGAGACATTAACATTGTCTCTTCAACCTTGACACACATTTTTTCCCAATTCGTCATACACAAGGAAGTGTTCAGCTGATCGTTTTTTCATTTTTCGACAACGGCGTGAATTTTACCCCTTCTCATAATCTCCCAACACTATGTTTTGACAAAAATTACACTTCTTTTTAAACAAAACTTATATTTAAATATAGAGATATTTAGAAACTAGGTTATCGGGACAAGAGGTCAGTGATAATGGCTCAAAATATAACGCGAAATGATTTTGTAGAATTATATGTATAAAATTGTTTACAATATATTTGTAACACGTAGTTTGTATAATGCAAATACGATGCCATCATAATTTTATTTCCTCATGACAATCACAAAAATATATGTTACCTCAAAGAAACCTACAAATCAGAATTTTTGTGTTTTTTGCATCCTTTACAATAAAAATGTACATAAAATATACTAATATTCTCAAAATATCCTTTTTAATATAATTTCATAACAAAATATCAATATGCTGCAAATATCAAGGAGAAAAAAAATTCTAGATAAAAAAAATCAGAACCTTGAACTAGACTAGACTGAAATGAGAGAGAAGTTGAAACTTATCAGAATAAATTTTTTAATAATAAAATTAGAAACTCACCATTTTAGTATACAATGATCTCCTGCTATTATTACAAATGCTTGATATTTGATATGATGTTAGTACATTTTGAAACGATGATGTAATGATGGGTATTAATTCACGAGTGTGATATTACGATACGAGCAAGAATCATAAACTTCACACGAGTGTATACATCGAGTTTCCATGCGGTACTTTTTCTACGACTTATGGTAACTGTTATAAATTGAACTTTTCATTGAATCATTTCGTGGCATTGGGCATGCAGTATTCAGCCAAGGCCACTAGCGGACAGCTCCCTACCACCGCAGGTGCTTTGTCTTGCCAGACAGCCTGTGAGGGAGTACAGAAGTTGCGGCAATAATTCCGACGTCATCATTTTCGCTTTCTCTTATCATTTCTGGAGGTGTCATGTTCACCATTGATTCACTAGACATTTTAAACTAGACTTTATTTAAAGACCAACGGCAGCAACTTATAACCCAACATCACTTGCGTTCAGATCTTAACCTTAGTTAACTGTTCGCTCCAATACCACTGCGCTAGTCAAATAGGATCAAAGTGAAACGATTAAATTTATTTTAAATAATATTTCACGTTAAAATTACTACTAGTAAAATAAATTAACACTGAGATGCAGGATATAACATTAAATACAAGGTTAACCCTTAACTACAGACATAAAATTCAGGAACACGAAAACAGACAGAAGCCAAATTGACTTCTCTCATAATATTTTAATCTTCATGATCTTACGATTCAAAATTTCAATTTGTAATTTTGTAATATAGATTATTTGTATTTGTCTGCTAACAGAATTTCATAAAAATGTTTGATAATTCGAAAAAAAAAAACTGGTGGAAAATTCAAACATAATGCAATGCAAACTTTATTATTCTGATCACTTATAATTTACCTTTATAATATAATAATATAATAATAATAATAATAATCATAATCATAATAATGTGTGATAAGGTATAATGTATTTATATTAAACAAATATTAGAAGAGCACTTAGGACAGTGACTTTTTTTACAACAGAGACGTGAGACTGTTTTTTCCTGAGGTTTCTGGAACAATTGGAACAGTATTTGCGTCATGTTAAAATTTCTTCCTCTTTGCTGTCATTTGATTCTATTTCTCATCCCCTAGCACATTGTAAAAGCTTTTCCTCATTTTTGTCGCAGCTGAATATTCAGTATTCGTTTTTCTATATAGTCCATTACAAGGCTCTTGGCCAAACTAAAAAAAGCAACACAACAATATTTTCTTCGTTTTGGGTCTCTTTCGTAAACAATATAAGAGCTTTTACGCATTTACCTGTTCATAGTGTGTATGAGGTCACTACTAGAGGGACACACTTTCTTCGATGATGGGCTTGGAGTTCCGTACATGATTATTTAACAAATTCATCAGTTAAGTACTTTTGTAACTTCAAATCGTTCAATAACAGGAGAACTAGAACTTACAAAACCAGTAGCGTAAACGCAAACACTGAGTCAAAATGTCTCCCACTTGCACCAACAGTCAAAAAAATCACAATAGCAAAACACAGACCAATGCAATTCGCTAAAAAATTACAACAATGTGTTGAGACATTATGATAAGGTAGACGCGTGAAATAGTTTAATCAGATTCATGGACTTCTCGCAATTCGTAGAAAATTAACACGTTGGAGTCCATTTGACTCATAGCTGTAGTTACGGGTAATGTTCAAAATGGAACGAAACATTTACTAAAAAAAATTCTCAATGATTAATGAAGTGTCAATACTTCGTTTGTAAGATTCTCTGTGATTGGTCAATAACCTGCATCATAATGAAAACTGTATCGTAATGAATATCATTATGCAACGGGTTGCAGCCATCAAATGAGAGAATTACACAAAGGAGTAGAAAATATTATGTATCAAGGGCGTTAAGTAGATGTTTTGCCCCGAGGGCGAATTCCCACCCTGAGAGCCTCTGGCCCGAGAGGTTGGAATTCGCCGGAGGGGCAAAAACATCTAGTAACGCCCGTGGTGCATAGAAAACTTTATGGTTTACTACCTCATTGCTGAATAAAACGAGAATTCGAAACATTTTATAATATTTCTTGCGTTTAAAGTGAAAAGCCGAATTGTAATAGTCCTTTGACAATATGACGTCAGATAAACAAAACAGTGTGTGTAATTACTATTGAATAATCGTTATAGGACTGATTTATTCGTACAAAATGAAAGAATGTTACCGTGAGAATGACAGTGTTAATTGCGCTGATGGAACGGTACTTTTAGGTCCGCAAGGGTATTGAGTTTACCATTAGGTTTTTTTTGTTTCAGCAATGAATTAGTAAACCATAAAATGTATTTACGATACAATGGAATGAATATAATGATATTTAATATCTGAAATGTAATTTAGATGCTTTTCTCGCTTTGCACTATCTGATAATCTAAGCAAACGTCGAGTTGTCGCAAAGATGTCACGACATTTGAATGCACGTGCACCGAACGTTGATTTGTGCTTCGATTTCTCAGTTCCCAGTACTCCTGGTTACCCTAGCGACGCAGTATTTCATGGACTTTTCGAGGCCGAATAATCTGCGCGTGCAGATGATTGTAGCTTGTTAATGCATTATGTAGGATGCATGCATATGTGTAAAATAGTATGCAGGGTGGAGTAATTAAAGTATTCTGCAGCCGTACTTCGTTATTACGGCAAACGGGAAGCACAATACTTACAATCTAACGTATTGTGATGGTTCTAATCTTTTCTCTTTAATGAATCAAAATCACTATCAAGAAAAAAAAACAGAAATATCCATTTATGCCGATATTCTACGGCATACACCGTGGACCTGAATAATGGCAACGTACCGTTTAATTACATTTAGAAAACATTTTGAAGCTTCAAATCAGAACAAAAACATTTATACTTAATAACAAAGCAAGAATAAATGAAGTAAATAACGGAACTTTGTACAAATCACAACTAGAACCAAAAAAACAACATAAAACACAAAACAAATCTAAACATAATAGTTCTCTGAATTACATTTCATTCATACTGTATTCCAAAATCTGCTTCATTCACGTCTCAGCGTATACACCTTGTTTGCATCCATAAATCATTAAACATCTTCATTCCGGACCTTCCAATATCAACAATGCTCAGTTTACTCTTTATCGTCAATTCGTATGTTCGCTCCTCCTTAGATTTGAATATGCTGAATGCGTCTTAGGAACGTACATTGCATCCTTTCGCTCAGTCATCCACCAGACGGCGATCCATTTCCATTCAGTATGCCCAATCGCGGGGTCTCCTTATAATCCAGTTGTTGATTTCCTCTTTTGGAGTATATTGCTTGTCGCTGTGGAGTTAGACCTTGCTAAAAGCACGTCAGTCAAAGCAGGCCGTGCACAAGAACATCTTAATTTACACTAGTGGTGCTACAGAATGGCACAGACATTCCCGTATTAGTTTTCTATTTCCTTGGGTTTGCGCTAGCTATTCGGGATTGCCACATACTCTTGCCAGCTGCCACTAATCACCGCACAAACTACATTTTTTAACGTTTTCTAAATTTTTCGGTTTCTTAATAGTAGAACGGAAATATTCATTTTAGAATATTGAAGAACACAAAAACCTAGTCCTAAATGGCAATTTTCTCTTAAAAATTTGTGCCGTTTTAAAGAAAATGGCGTTTTAGCGCTACTAATAATGCGAAATTTGAAGCCCTTTTTCACAGAATTTTTTGAATTTTCAAATTTTTCATTTGACGTCATTTGAAGCACATACACTCACAAATATAATAATGTTTACAAATTGCTGGTAATGTGCATATTAAACATGTGAGAGATCTTTCAAAAAATTACTTTTGTGTAATTTTTGAAAAAAACAAAAAAGTAACTCAAAATAAACCTTACGTCATATCAAAGAGTGATTCAGCACTATCCGACAGAATGTTTGAAGAAATGTTTTCTAGCCATTTATGAGAAAATGGCGTTTGAGTGTTTCTGAAAATGCAGAATTTTGAGCTAGTTTTCACAGAAAATTGTTGTGTTTTCGAGAAACTTTACTTGACATTATTTAAAGTACGTGTACTCATAAATATAATACTGTGAACAAAGCGCCGCTAATGTAAATACTATCGACGTGAGAGACAAGTCAAAAAAATTATATTTTTGCAATTTTTGAAGGAAAAAAAGAGTACAGCAATAGGCTTTTACGTCATCTGATAGAGTACATGTACTACAATCCCAACCAAAAAGTTTAAAGAAAAAAATTTGGAGCCTTTTTGAGAAAATCTTGGTTTTTGTAAATTTTTAAAATGGCACATATTGAACGCAATATAGCACGAAAACTGCTAAAATTTTGAAAAACATTTACATGACCTTGATGAAAGAACTCAATATGCAGAACAAATTTTATTTGAACAAAAAATTTAATCTTCAATTTTGTAGTTGGAGAAACACGCCGAAAAAAATTCAATCTTTCAAAATTTTCGAAAATTCAGAATTATTCCTGAAAATCGGACCTATGTCATTTTAATAAGTGTACTTTATTCATACAAGAAATTTAAAGAAAAATTTGGAGCCATTTTTGAGAAAATTTGAAAATGTCATGTAAAGTACCTCCAAATTTTGAAGAATCGTTTTGAAAATCTCAAAACTCTGAAAAAACAACCGGGGAATATGCACTTTGGAATAAATTGTACCTATGGTTTAGGCGCTAGCAGTGTTCACAGACAGACAGACAGACAGACAGACAGACAGACAAACAGACGGACGGACGGACAAACGGACGTTTTCGTTTCAATTGGTTTTTCGGTATCAAGGACCTACAAAACAGGGATTCTGGCTACACCACGTGTTATGTTTTTTTTTCTTATTTAGCAAATGGTTTTATCCACTTTTTCGTTATCAGCGCCCGGCAATGAAATTTTTCCGCCGATTATTCGCCATTTTTTCGCGCAGCATTACAAAACTTTTCCTGGAAGTAAAAATCCGTGTCATTTTGACTCTTTACACCACTTTTAAATGGCTCCGTGGCCGTTCCACTCCTCTAAAAAAAATGCTTAACTTTTAAATATCCACAGAATTAATACCAAAACACAGTGCATGCAATTCAAGTGTTGGAATTACCATTCTCATGCGTTGAGCAAATGCAGAAAGAAGTAATAATTGACAGCTGCAGAATAGTAAGAGAATTCTTGGAATGTACGGCTGATTGGGACACGATTGATTGAAATGTCATGAGAGTAACATTCGTGCGTGTCTTGTCTCTGCGAGATCGACTGAGCCTAGAACAGCAATGGCCAAGTGAATGTTTCCTGCACATACTGCAGAGTGAAAAATTCGGTTGATGATAATAATAATAATAATAATAATAATTATTATTATTATTATTATTATTATTATTATTATTTCAAGAACATAATTCTTGGACTAATACTAAATACAATTTTTACTTTCTACTCTCTATTACGTAGTAAGAGAAAGTTGTGTAATGCTGCATAAAGAAAATGCCCATTCGGTAGTCAAACACGTTTTGGTGACCCTGACACCGAAAAAGTAATTTTTTTTGTTCCTTTATGCATTAGATTAGTTTCACTTTTACTGAGTTCAACGCCAAGAGTGAAACAACACCGAGGAAAAGTACCAAACACAAATACACAGCATACGCGATGTCGTTCGTAGGTATCAAAGAACTAATACACAAATATGAAACTAAATCCTCCTGCAAATTCCCCGGGTGGCTAGCCATATGAGCAAATGAAAACTTCCTCTTGACAGTAGTTTTAAATGAAGAGATCACTGCAGAGTGCAGTAGACGTAACAAAATATCAAACATGTAAGTTGCAATACAATATTATGTTATGTAACCATCACAAGTATTAGAAATCCTGTCACGTTGTAGCACTCCCAGTTTTGCATATAACCGAGCAAAAATCTATTAATGGATGAAATATAATGAAGGTAGTTATAAATTTGAATTAAAGTGCACAATCAACTCACAATACATTATAAATATATGTAATTAACCTATAAAACGACATGATATCGATACCTCTTTTTTCACCCATTAAATGGGAAGGGGGAAGAATGCTCATTATTTTTACTAGAACAGAAGTGATTTATGGACGTTACGCAAAGCATCATACGATTTTGACGATACCAATCCCAAACACGAGGATTCATCTCAGAAAAAAAAAATTGACACGCTTCTTAAACATGTACGTTCTTAACAATGCTGCACATGTAAAACGTTTCTTAACAATGAAATTCCACAGATCTAATAACCTACGATGCTTTGTGAGATAATTAACTGTAGGTAATAACCAAAACTAAATCTTATCTAATTCGTGGTTGTTGTCATTGTAACTAGCTCCAACATTTTGTCGCTTGAACCGGACATTGAAACTTATAATTAAAGATTATCCGAATTTCTTCAAAGCGTACTTTTTTGGTCATTAACGATAACAGTTTGCAAAGCATACATTCTTACCTCATTTTTATCTGCTCTCAATCATTTATTTCTCTCATAAAAACCTTCTTCTCTTTCTCTCTCCCTCTCTCTCCTTTCCAACTTAATAGCTGTCAGCTTAATCCTGATGGCCTTGTAAAACCTCTTGCACGTATCCGGCGCTACAACAAGCCCATAAATTTTATCACTAATGAGAGTTACTGTGTAACTTATAAAATATTTTATTGGCATGGAAATAATATGAAGACAGAAAGTCACAAGTTTATCGCATTAAAATAACGTCATTAGCGACAAGCTAATAAAAACATAGACGCAAGCGCAATTACAGATATGGTTTTATCTTATTTTCATTAGCATTTTATGTGTCATTATGTAATGATAGGCGTCGCCTCGAGATACGGCGTCTGGCCTCGCGCAGACGGACAGGGCGCGTGGCGGGGAGGGGTGGGCGGGGAGTGGTTGAGTGAAAGGCGAAGCGCTGTGTGGGTGACTGGGTAAAGGGCGAAGCGGGCGGGTTGGGACAGGAAGAAGGCGGGGTGGGGTGGGGTAGGGTGGGGCGGGGCGGAGCGGGACGGAGAGGGGCAGGGAGGAGCGTAGCGGGGCTGGGCGGGGCGGGGCGGGGCGGGACGGGCGGGAACGGAGCGGGGCGGGGTGGGGTGGGGCGGGGCGGGGCGGGGCGGGCGGGGAAGGCGCGGTCTGGAAGGGAATGGGAGGGGCGGAGGTGGAGTGGGGCAGGAATGAGACAGGTCGGGACGGGACGCGGGTAGGACGGGTCGGAAGAGATGGATGGACAGACGGATGAACGGACGGAGGGGACGTGAGGGACCAGGTGGTGCGGAACGGAGGGACGGAGCACTAGGGGGATAAGAGTGGTCAGGTATGGTGGAGTGAAAGGGCTGGTCGAGAATCCGCAGACGCGGCGTGATGGAAGGGCGGGATGGAGGGGAGGGATGGAGGCGAGGCCTAGAGAGGCGGGTTGGGGGCGAGATGAAGGGGCGGAATAGAGAGGCGGGACGGAGAGGCGCGGCCAAGGGGCTGGATGGACGGGGAGAATGGAGAGGAGGAATGGAGGGCGATGGAGGGGAATGGAGGGTGGGATGGAGGGGGCGGGATGGAGGGGCGGGATGGAGGGGCGGGATGGAGGGGCGGGATGGAAGGGCGGGATGGAGGGGAGGGATGGAGGCGAGGCCTAGAGAGGCGGGTTGGGGGCGAGATGAAGGGGCGGAATAGAGAGGCGGGACGGAGAGGCGCGGCCAAGGGGCGGGATGGACGGGGAGAATGGAGAGGAGGAATGGAGGGCGATGGAGGGGAATGGAGGGTGCGATGGAGGGGCGGGATGGAGGGGCGGGATGGAGGGGCGGGATGGAGGGGGCGGGATGGAGGGGCGGGATGGAGGGGCGGGATGGAGGGGCGGGATGGAGGGGCGGGATGGAGGGGCGGGATGGAGGGGCGGGATGGAGGGGCGGGATGGAGGGGCGGGATGGAGGGGCGGGATGGAGGGGCGGGATGGAGGGGCGGGATGGAAGGGCGGGATGGAAGGGCGGGATGGAGGGGAGGGATGGAGGCGAGGGATAGAGAGGCGGGTTGGGGGCGAGATGAAGGGGCGGAATAGAGAAGCGGGACGGAGAGGCGCGGCCAAGGGGCGGGATGGACGGGGAGAATGGAGAGGAGGAATGGAGGGCGATGGAGGGGAATGGAGGGTGGGATGGAGGGGCGGGATGGAGGGGCGGGATGGAGGGGCGGGATGGAGGGGCGGGATGGAGGGGCGGGATGGAGGGGCGGGATGGAGGGGCGGGATGGAGGGGCGGGATGGAGGGGCGGGATGGAGGGGCGGGATGGAGGGGCGGGATGGAGGGGCGGGATGGAGGGGCGGGATGGAGGGGCGGGATGGAGAGGCGGGATGGAGGGGCGGGATGGAGGGGCGGGATGGAGGGGCGGGATGGAGGGGCGGGATGGAAGGGCGGGATGGAAGGGCGGGATGGAGGGGCGGGATGGAGGGGCAGGATGGAGGGGCGGGATGGAGGGGCGGGTTGGAGGGGCGGGTTGGAGGGGCGGGATGGAGGGGCAGGATGGAGGGGCGGGATGGCGTCGAGGCGGCGAGGCGGAATGGCAGGACGGGGGCGGAACGGTGTGAAGGGATGGGGGGCGGGGGCATATTAGCATTCCTTAGCTTCATTCGGAACCAGAAAGAAATTACGGCACGTGATTGGTTGACATCTGAAAATGGACGACGCGGCTGATTCAAATAAAATTCACATATGGAAGCTAAGAGCTTACCTTGGTTTTATTTTGATATTGTAATTTCGTCGACCAGCAAACAAAACCATAGTCTAATGAAAATTATCCCAATATTTTGTTCTTTCCATAACAGACCTCTATATATACTCTTTATTTTGCTAGAAAGTCATTTGCCACAATGTCAAAGAAATTTTCTATTAATTTTTATTTTTATTTTCACAGCCTTTTTTTTTCACATTTGACCCCTCATTTGTACAACCAACTTCTGCACGATTATTTGGATATGGCTTTGACTTATTAAAAATATTATTATTCAATTTTCTTAAAAGGAATTATTGATGGGGGGTATATTTTTGTTCACGCGTTCAGTACATAATGGAAATATGAATAATTTTGTTTCATTTAATGGCAAGGAATTTGCCTTATATATTTTTATGTTGCAGCATAAATTATAATAATAATTACATTTTATATTTTGAAATGTTAATAAATATTTTCCTTTGTATTTACCAATATTTGTTTGTTATAATGGTGTTATGTTCATGTGATATAATTGTTTTCTTTGTAATTTACTTCCTGTATTTCATTATATTGCTTATTGCATTGTCTTTATTTTACTGTTGAACATGTGACAGTTTTAATGATGTACTACCAATTATATTTTATACTTTGTATACGATTAGAACATATTGCTTTTTTATTTTACTATTACTAACATTTTATTATACTTAACGTAATGTTTTTACTTTAATGTTGTTACCACTTATTGTAGTAAGATACTGATAATGGGGTTGAATCTTTTTTACTTGTTAATATTTTACCATGCACTTTCACTTATCTAGGTCCGATTATAAAACTTATTCTTGAATAATGCCTTTTGTACAAATCAGGTATTCACAACTTTTCTCTTGCATCGATCCCTTCTAAAAGAATGATTTGCTTCACCAACCTCAATGACTATTTCTGTAAAATACAAGATACAAAGTAATCATAACGTAAATAGTTTCACATGAATGACTTGATAACAATTAGACAAAAATATAAACCTACATTTTGAACAAAATTGCTTTTTAGGTTCATGTTTTATTATTTTGAGTACTATTATAATGATCATTTTTTGGAAATATAACCCTAGTAATGTTTTAAACCTTTACATATAAACAATTAACAATAATTTTTGTAATCAATAGAATTTTGAATACACCAGTCAGTGGCCAATGTATATTTGGCTATTGGACCCCAGTCGATCTCTTGATTTAGTGATAACTATGTTAAATAATAGTTTAACCTCCCTCTAATATTTCATTAATCTCCAGGGGGTTCATACTATACTGTAAACATTGGTATAAATTATTTAGTATAAACTCTTGTATGATAATTATTGATTTGTAAAGTAAAGTTAATGAACTTGAATTGTGATCACTGAATTATTACAATAATTCTAATGTCTACCATTGTGGGATGGTATATGGCTACACCATGACAAAGCTGTGTAGAGTTTTGATAGTAGGTTAACCATCAAGTTACTAGTTTATTGTGTCAGGTTAAATTGTGAGGTTTCGCCAGTTTATTGACCTTATCGGGCCTTACAACAAACGTCAAATATTAGTTCATTTGCATAAGTGTTCATTAGGTGATATTATTTGTACCAAAAGTGTTATATTTGGATTTTTTAGCATGTTGCTAGTTTTAAATCAGTAATTTGCTTATTCTTTTTCTTTTTATTTTATTTTTACATGTCTATGTATTAAATTTTTACAGAGAGGAAAATTTCTGTTTAGAACATTTTTTGTCTTTTGCAATTTGACTCCTGTTCTCAAATGTGGAATGACTTCTGTAAGTTCCCCATTACATAAGTATATTATATTACTACTGAAACAAATTTATATTACATTATTGCTTTAAAAATGTTCGATTTTATACAATCTGGCATCCCTAGTTCCAACATACATAGAATACCAAGCCATACATAAAATATGTGTAATTATTATGATGAAGGAATATCTATCTATCTATATTGCTGTTTTATTGTGACGTACTGGAGTGAATGACAGACACTGCGTTGAAGATAACAATATGTACATTTATTTACAAGAACTTAACAATTAAATACATTTTACAAATACTAAATCAACCCGGCCAATATTTTTTCTTCCCCTTAGCCGCGAAAACCCCGCTACCGTCCCTAAGCTTACAGCCCAGCGCCACTGCTCGAAAGCAGGTGCAACGCCTGATGCGATGCAATCGGACGTTAAGTCCCCGGTATCCACGTACCTACATGGCCTGGCGCGAAAAACCGGTCTCCGCCCCGTAAACCAAGTGCTGGAGTGCAATGGAGATCCCGCCCAGCCCGTCAGCTAACAAGAAGCTCTACGAATCTACGTGAATCCCCGAGAGCGCAGAAAGCGCCCGCCTTATATAAACCCCAGTCTCCCCCACCCGGCATCATGCTGTCGGCGTCCCCAGGCTCGATGGCTAGCCAATTCCAGGGGTCTTGCATAATCGTCTCAGACTCAGAAATTACAATTATGTAATTTTTGAAAAAACAAAAAACCTCAAAATACACATTACGCATTACTAAAGAGAGTAATTAGCACTATCCGTTACAAAATTTTGAAAAAAAAAACTTGCAGCCATATAAGAGAAAATGACATTTGAGCGTTTCGGAAAAAGCGAAATTTTGAGCTACTTTTCACAGCAAATGGTTGTGTTTTTGAGAAACTTTACTTAACATTATTTAAAGCACATGTACTCGTAAATATAATAATGTAAAAAAATCGCCGATAGTGTAAATATTATCGACGTGAGAAACGTGAAAAAATGTATACTTTTGTAATTTTTGAAAAAAGCAACCTATAGAGCAATAAGGATTTTATGTCATTGATACATTTACCACTATCCCTACCAAAAGTTTAAAGAAAAAATTTGGAGCCGTTTTTGAGAAAATCTTGCTTTTGTAATTTTTTAAAATTGCACATATTGCACGCAATATTGCACGAAAACTACTAGAATTTTGAAAAACATTTACATGACCTTTATGAAAGAACTCAATATGCAGAGCAAATTTTATTAAAGAAAAAATGTCTATCTTCAATTTTGTAGTTGGAGAAACACGCCGAAAAAAATTCAAACTTTCACAATTTTCAAAAATTCAGAGTTATTCGTGAAAATCGGACCTATGCCATGTTAATAAGTGTATTTTACTCTATTCATACAAGAAATTTAAGCCGTTTTTGAGAAAATTTTGAAAATCCCCGGGGGACTTTATATAAAGTACCTCCAAATTTTGAAGAATCTTTTTCAAAATCTCAAAGCTTCGACAAGAATCAAATCGACTTGGCAATACCCATTTTGGAAGAAACCGTACGTATGGTTTAGGCGCTAGCAGTGTTCACAGACGGACAGACAGACGGACGTTTTACTTTCAATTGGTTTTTCGGTATCAAGGACATAGAAAACAGGGTTTCTGGCTACAGCACGTGTTAAAGGTTTTTTTCTTAATTTAGCAACTGGTTTTATCCACTTTTTCCTTTTCACGGCCCGGCAATTAATTTTTTTCCGCCGAAAATTGGCCATTTTTTCGCGCAGCATTACATAACTTTCCCTATATTAAGTATATCATTCCGTATATACGTACGTATACGGGAAAGTAACTAGTGGTGCTACAGAATGGCACGACTTTCCCGTATTCGTTTTCTATTTCCTTGGGTCTTCGCTAGCTATTCGGAATTGCCACAAACTCTTTCTTGCCAGCTGTCATCCATCACCGCTAAAGTACATTTTTTGTCATTTTCTTAATTTTTCGGTTTCCTATTGGTAGAACGGAAACATTAATTTTAGAATATTAAAGAACGCAAAAACCTAGTCATAAATGGCAATTTTCTTTTAAAAATTATGTGCCGTTTAAAAGAAAATGGCGTTTTAGCGCTACTAAAAGTGCGAAATTTGAAGCTCATTTTCACAGAAAATGTTTGAGTTTTCAAAATACTTTATTTGAAGTAATTTGAAGCACTTACACTCAAAAATATAATAATCTTTACAAATTGCGGATAATGTGCATATTAAAGATGTGAGCGGTCTCGGGCAGACGGACGAAATACTGCGGTCAATGTAGGCCACGTCTCGGCCGTGAGTAATTCATGAGTATTCATTAGTAATTTGTCGGACATAATTAGTTTATTTGCCAATCAGATTAAAGTCACAATAAAAATTGTCCAAATTCTTACATTGAATTCACTACATGCATCAAAAGCATTCGTAAACTAGTTCTCTACATTACAATAACAATGACATAACCACAAACTACCTGTTCACAATCTGAAATTGAACTTCCATGCTGCTCTCTGATTGGTCTTCGGTGGAAATCCGACGTAAACTTAACGTAAAAGCTTGGAGCTTGCGAACTCGTAAGTTTACGGTCTTACGTCAACGGTTACGTGAAGGCATTGTGAATGGTCTCCCTTCATAACACATTTCTAGGTTTTGCGTCTACGTTACGTTTAAGTTTAAGTTTGCATTGTGAATGAGGCCTTACAGGGATAGCACGTGTGACGAAGTTCGTTTAGTTGTAAAAACATCGAGTGGGTGTCATCTCAGTTCCGGTGCTTTGACGGGAGCGCCGCGCGGGAGCTGGCGCTTACCCTCACCCGGGCTGCGGCGGTCGTCGGTGCCGGTCGGTTTTCTAAAGCGGCGGCCCGAAACTCCTCGGCAGAAGGAAATAGGGTTGTAAATCCCAACCGCGTCCCTCTTTGAAAGTTACCTGTCTCGGTCGGCGCGAGAAGCAGGACCGCCACCCCTCAGCTGTTCCTCGTCCGATCGAATCAAAATTCAGATAACATTAAATTAATATCAATGATATATCGTTCGCGGCACATCGTACCGTTACAATATATATAAAAAGTAGTATTTGTGAGGTTCTTTACAGCTGACGCCGATTCTCGCATCCTAGTCGCCACGTCCTTCGATCTTCCCAATCTTCCTCTCTCGTTCCTTCATTGCCTTTTCTATCTCCTTTTCCCATGTTTTTCTCGGTCTGCCACGTTTCCAGTTTCTTTGAGGTAACCATTTCAAAATTTTCTTAGGGCACCGACTTTCCGTCATCCTTTGGATATGACCATACCACCTCAATCTTTTAGCATCAACTATATCCATTATATCAATATTAATACCCATTTGATTTTTTATGTCACATTGGGTACTTTATCCAAGAGTGTAAGGCCATAACAGCGTCTCCAGTAGTTCATTTACATTGATTTTAATTTTTGTTCTTCGCTCTGATTAAGAATCCAAACTGCTGAGCCATATGTACATACACTTTCAACCAATGATTTGTATATTCTTATCTTTGTCTTGTTTGTTATTTTTTGGCTACACAAAACATTATTCAGCAGTCTTGTCACTACTCTTCCTTGAGAGATCCTGTTTTACTTCTGCACATCCGCCTTCCTTTGATATATGTACACCAAGGTACTTATGAGCTGCTGTATTTTTAATACACCTTCTCCCAATTACTAAAATAGTCCCTTGTGCTTCCGCAACAACATATTCAGTTTTCAGTGGATTCATAGTCCCAAGCTGTATATTCCTCATTTAGCTTTCTTAGCATGTAATCTATATCTTGTTCATCTTCGGCAAGAATAACCTGCTCATCAGCGAAGTGAAGGGTAAAAAAATTATCATTGTCAACTTCTGTCCCCATGTTTCGACATTTACGTCTCCAATTTTCAAGAGCAGCGTTTAAATATATTTTGAAGAGAGTAGGTGCTATACAGCATCCTTGTCTCAGACCTTTAGAGATGTTAATTGGATTCGTTACCTTTCTTCCAATTTTGATGCAGCTTGTCATATCATTGTACTGGTTTTGAATTGCTGTTATTAATTGTATATTTATATTTTGATGTCTGAGAACTTCCCACAATTTTTCCAATGGAACATTGTCATAGTGAGATCTATAAAGACCATATGTGTCTCTAAATGATGTGCCAGCCTCTTATCTATTATTTGACAAAGGCAAAATATTCCATCAATGCAAGATCTTCCTGCCCGAAAAGCATTTTGTTATTCAACATCCTTGATTGCGTTTTCTAATCTCATCTGTATAATTTTCCCGTAAATTCTAGAAACAGAATTTGTTACACTTATTGGTCTGTAATTTGTACATTCTTTACGATCTCCTTTTTTATATATATTTGTGACACACGCTGTCTTCCATTCTGTAGGGACATCTCCACCTTTTATCATACTGCTGAAAATAAAAGCTAATTGCTTGAATAATACATATGGGCTATTTTTATTAATTCTATTGGTATACCATCTGGTCCAGCAGATCTACCATTTTTCATCGATCTTACAGCTTCTTGGACTTCTTTCACACTGATTTCATTAATGCTTTCATTACAATCTACATCAGTTCGTGTTACATTCAAGAACTCTGTCCGATCTTCTCGGAACATCTTTTGATAATATTCCTTCCATTCTTGAACCTGTATTATTTGTAATTGATGTTTTTCGTTCCAGTTGTTCTTCATGGTTTTAAGCGTTTTCCATGCTTCTTTTGAGCGAGAGGCGCCTAAGTACTTTTCTATTCTTTCACATTGGTGTTGCCATGCATCATTTTTTACTTTCGTTACTCTTCTTTTCACCTCTCTGTTTAGTTTCATGTATTTTTCTCTATTGTCTGTTTCGTTGAAAGCCATTTGTGGTACAGGTTCTTCTTAATATCTACTAGTTTTTTAATATCTTTTTTTCACCAGGAACTCTTATTGAAATCACTCTCTATCTTTTCCTTTTCTCCCAAGATTTCGTTTGCTACTTCATGAATTTTATTTTTTATTTCTTCATACATATTCAAAGCGAAAAAAATGGAAATTTCGTTTAATTTTATTGAAAGTTGTATTTTAAACATAAATTTAATGGAAATATTTTCTAATTTTTTTAAATTATATTGTTTTGTATCAATTTGGAGCATATTTTCGTCTATCGTCGAAGTTTATTTGCTGTCATTGGAGTATGGAAAATACAGTACTACTTTCAGCAAGTGATGATCTGAGCCACATTCTGCTCCTCGATATACTTTGACATCTTCAAATTTTAATTTAGTGGAGATTTTACAAATGGCATAATTGATAATTGACTTTAACTGTCTAGTAGTTTGTGCCCAAGGAAACTTGTGAATGTCTTGATGTTTGAATAATCCATTTAGAATACGAAGATTATATTCTTTACATAATTCTATCAATCAATGCCCATTATCGTTTGTTACTGGTTCTCCGTATCTCCCAATTATATTGCGACTTTCATTTATTTCGACCGTTTCAGATCCTCTAATATAATTATTTCTTTTCTATTTCCAATCTCTTCTAAAACAGCAGTCAACTGTTGATAAAACTCTAATTTTTCCGTATCCCTTTTATCATCTGTCGGAGCATACGCGCCAATTATTACAACTTCGTATCCTTTCAGTTTTAATTCCACTAACATCAATCTTTCATTTTTCTGATTCCATCTTTTAATACTGTTTGACCATTTTTTTCTATATCAGAACTGAGACACCGGCCTTTGCTCGTTCTTCCTTGTTAACTCCACTGAATATATGGATATTAATTATCCAATTTTTCACATCCCTTTCTCTTCTTTTTGTCTCTGTTAAAACTATAATATCTAATTTAAATCTCTGTACCTCTTCAAGTCCTTCTTTTTGTTTTGTGGCTATACCTTGAATATTCTAGTTTCCAAAAATCATTTTCCTTTTTCTTTGCTTAAGTCGTCTGTTAGGTTTATTCCGAGGCAAGTTACTAGGAATTTTTGCAATGACTGTGATAACACAGGGTTTTACAAAGATTGGGGGGCAGGCCCAATGCTTCAACCCCCAACCTGGAGGGCCAGGGAATTTTTCTTCAGGCTTTCCATGCCCTAGGAAGGTCGAAAAAAACCTCTCTCTTCTGTATTCAAAATTCGACTAGAATATGGTTTAGGATAGAGATCATAGAATTATGAAAACGTGCACAAAATTCACTTCTCCCCATAGCTCTTCACACACAGTTTTTAACTGTTTTTGACGTAAATAATAAATAAATAAATAAATTGCCTTCTCTATGGCTAAAGAGACCCTCATACCCTGATCGTGAAGGAGAAATGAAGATGGATAGCAGAGAAGAGTAGAGAAGTAAGGGAAAAAGAGAAGAATAGAAAATGAATGACTCCCTAGCCCTCGAAACCTAATAGCGTCGGGGTCAAAAACACAAGATATCTAGAGTGATAAAATAGGATAGAAGATAGCAGTGTGTCACAAGTAAGTGGAAGCAATGCCACACTAGAGACCCTCCTCCTTGTCCGGGCTTGGGACCGGCAATGTCCGTCGTCGCCGCGCTGCTCAGCGCACCCGCCATCGCAGGTACGTCGAACAGCCCAGCATAAATTCCGACAGGCACAGGAGGATTTGCTTATAATATTATTTAATTTAATATTTTATTTATTAGTACATAGCACAGTAGTGAAGTTTGTAATTCCTCGAGGCCTTTGACAACTTTATAGTCTTAAGAAATAAAGCAAATATTTCAACCTTACAATGCCTCTCTGATCTTATCACAGTCCATAACATATTTCATTTCTTTTATTACACAAGTAAAATTAGTTAAAAAAGCAATGATTACAAAAAAGCATGAATATTTCTTCAATACAATAATCACACATATTTAAGAAATAAGGAACTTATAGTGGACTATTTGGAATAAGGAATGCCCGATTGTATTAAATTGACTGTTTTAGAGCACATTAATATAGATATTTCTTGAGTGATAATAACACACACATATGTAATAAAGAATTTATGAAAATCAGTCAACATTTGAGAACACGAGTCAAATAGCAACAGAACAAATGTTAGAAACAGAATATTTCTCACCCATAAAAATTAAATAAACTACACACATGCTAAAAAGTGATCAAACAAATTACATATGCTAAAATGAATGTACAATGTCAACTCTAAAATAATATAATTTTGCCATCAAGAACAATTAGTCAAATGAACTGTTAATTGAAATCTGTTTTCTGTAATTAGGTTAAAACACACTGCTGATGTTTCACGATATAACGTGGTACAATTCAAACACCAGAATTTCATCAAAATAAAACAGTGACTCGAAATTTCAAATGTCTTACCCACTACATCAACACATCCTGAACCATGAAGTCTACAGTCTTTTAAACTTCGTGTCCTGGACACAGCTTCAAAAGGTTCACCAACATGCCGCCCCGTGGTGGTAGATACATTAAATTCAGCAATTAGTATTCAAGGTTATAGAGGGCTTTTACGAAAATGAGAAATATTGGCATAATTTTCACGGGTTTATTTTGGTTTGCTGATCGAAGATATACAATATCGAAACATAACCAAAGTCAGCTCTCGGTCTAGACTATATATATAGAGTGAATCTTCTTTGAATCTGCCGCGCTCGGCCATTTTCAGATGCCAACCAATCACGGGCCCTAAATTTCTTCTGGTTCCGAATGAAGCTAAGGAGTGCTAATATGCGGGCGGGGCGGGGCCGGGACGGGGTGGAAGCTGCGGTGAGGATCGGTGCGGGGCGGATTGAGGCCGCGGGGTGTGGTGGGTGGTGTGGTGGTGGGTGGTGTGGTGGTGGGTGGTGTGGTGGTGGGTGGTGGTGGTGGGTGGTGTGGTGCGTGGTGTGGTGCGTGGTGTGGTGCGTGGTGTGGTGCGTGGTGTGGTGCGTGGTGTGGTGCGTGGTGTGGTGCGTGGTGTGGTGCGTGGTGTGGTGGTGGGGGTGGTTTGGTGGTGGGTGGTTTGGTGGTGGGTGGTGTGGTGCGTGGTGTGGTGGTGGGTGGTGTGGTGGGTGGTGTGGTGGTGGGTGGTGTGGTGGTGAGTGGTGTGGTGGGGTGGGTGGTGTGGTGGGGAGGTGCGGTGGGTGATGTGGTGGGTGGCGGGGGGCGGGTGGGGAAACTGCGCGTTGACCCGTGAGGAGGGCGAGTCTGGTTGCCCTCTGCCGCAATTAGTCTGGGGTCGCAGTTGAACCATGGCGCCACTGCTAAGAGGACGCTGACGCCAGCACTGCCCGGAGCCCGCTTTCTTCAAGAGCCTGCCAACTCGAATGAGGTTCAAGTCATCAACAATAATTCTCAGTAGTTCCACTTATCTGCCTGTGTACGAGATATAAAAGTTCCTTATTAGATAGTTATAGTTTCCTCTTTAAAAAATTCTTTCCCAATCTTGGGTGAGACAACACTAGCGCAGTTACTGTCAATACCGCAGGTGTTTAGTTTTTCAGTCCGGAGACAGCTCTTTAGAGAACGCTGAAACAGCCTGTCATCCCTCCTGAAGGGTAGGAGTGGAGGTAGGTGGGGAGGACGTGCACTTTCGTTTCTCCAGGAGGGAATTTCAAAAAATACAAAGAAGTGAATATCAAGAAAATGAATGGCATTAATCTACAGCATTTTTACTTTCCCGTATACGTACGTATACACGGAGTAATACACGTAGTATAGGGAAGTTATGTAATGCTGCGCGAAAAAAAGCCGAATTTCGGCGGAAAACAATTCATTGTCGGGCCGGGATAACGAAAAAGAGGATAAAACCGGTTGCTAGATTAAGAAAAAAATTCCCTAACACATGGTGTATCCAAAATCCGTCTTTTGGTGGTCCTTGATTCGGAAAAAACCCATTGAAAGCAATCTGTCCGTCCGTCCGTCCGACCGACCGTCCGTCCTGTCTACCCGTCCCACTGTGGGGTATTTGGCCGATTTAGGCGGCCAAAGTCGATTTTGCAAATTTCACTCCAGACAAATAAAACATACCATAACTTAGAGCTAAAAGGTCAGGGATGAACCAGCTGCACAGATGTTAATGGTAGGCGCATCGTGTCTGGACTAGTTCGCTCGCGAAGTGCGCCTGTTGGTTCTTGACTCCCGTGCGAGCTTCAGTCTCAGTGATTTGCGTCCTCCGAGGTCCGATTTTCAAGCGAAGAGCAATGGAGGACTGATGAAGCAGGTAAGTGTGTACACATGTATATTTTCGAACAGATTTTAGTTATTTTAGCCAATTTCAATTTTAATGAAGCAAATTTTCATTCATGTATGTAAATGAGTGTACTTCCGGGTGTTTCCGGTAACAATTTTTAGTGCAATGGAAGGGTCAAGTTTTCTATTTGACAATTTCATAAAAATTGATCATGGATTCGTACGGTTTTGCATGATAAACAACCATTTATTAACGAATCCGATTTGCGTTTTTTTATATGAGTGTATTTACTTTTTAATTTCCTTCAAATTTCGTTTTAGGGCATTCGGGTATGAACATAATGACTAGAAGAAAGTTATTGAACATGGTGCAGCAATACACTTTTCAAACTATTAACGAAAAATTGGATTTTGTAGAAAATTACACTGACCACAAAAAAAGGGTTTCAAAAAACTTTTTAATATCTTGATAGCTGATTTTTATGGTTTTTTTTGGCTACTGAATCCACATCTGAACTATTTTTTTCCATTACCCACAGTTTAGTCAGAATTTGATCCATAAAGATAAGGGCACATATGCTTTAAAAGCAATTAAAGTAAAAATAAACGTCTTGTTAAATACCAACAGAGCGTTATAAAGAACTGATAATGATGTTATAAAGAACTGATAAGATTTAATTCCTAACTCATTCACTAGATTGGCAATATTCGAGTAAAATACTAAATCTTGCAGCAAATTGCTGATCTCTAAGCTTGTCAGCTGGTTCATCTTCATCAAAGATTCATCCTTGACATATTATCCAGATTAAGGGTGTTGCAATAGCCACTGGTGGTTCAGGTACAGATAGATTCGAACTATTGGCCTGGAACTAACTAACGGCCTATTGAATGGAACTAACTGGAACTAACGGCCTATTGAATGAATTGCAGGTTGAAGGTTAGGGTACCGAATTACTTTTCTTGTTTTTTGATTTGTAACCAGTACATCAATGCAATAAATGTAGCAATTATCCGAATTATTCCTTGCTCCCTCCATCCATTGGGGTGGCAAATCTAAAGGGACGATTTCTCCTTTTTTTACCATGTTTGAAGGTCTTCTACACAAATATAATATATTTAATGAGGCGCCAAGATTTGTCTTGATCACCAAGTTTAATTCCCAAATATGAAAAATACACATTTCTAAGGAAGTCTGTAATGCTCCGTTAGTGTTTTTAATCACAAATATAACAAAAACTGTCAGGACTGTTCTTACAACCATGACTAGCCGTGACTGACCACTAACTGCTAAACTAGTATCTTATCTTGACAGCAACATGCAAACACGTGCCCTCTAATAAACAAACACGGTACTGCTTGTCAAACATCTTACCAATGAGTAAACTACCCTCTTTGTCGTCTTAATGCTCTCTTATTTTAACTGTTTATATCTCATACACACTAGATTCTCAGAGCTGCATTAGCTTAGACAGAAAATGTTAAAATATGAACAAATGGTGGGTGATACGGCATTTTGTAATGTTATTTTTGGAATCAGCAGCTTAAAATGTTAAGAATTAGGTGAACACACACAAAAAGTTTGTTGGTCTTTAGCCTGTGTTACTTGGTACATAAAGAAAATTATTGTGAGGAACAAATAAAGGAAATATAGTATAAATTTTCATATTTTAAATCGGATGTGAAACGAAGGTGGTCCGTAGCACATAAGAAAGGAAAATGTGTTGTGAAAAACAAATTGATTGGCTCAATGGCACATTTGATGTACCTAAATTAGTGACCCCAACCAGGAAGACCAAGAAAAGATTTCAAGATTTCAGTGACAGAAGCAAGAGAAGAACAGAAGATTTACGCCAAACAACAGATTCAGAAGTACTGACTTATGCTACCCGGGTAACATTAGGCGTTGCAGGAAAAGGAGACGCTTCTAAAATAGTCAAGGAAATCATTAGTTCTCCAAAACGAGCTGGAAAATATAAGGAAGCATATTCTGTTAGTTTAGAGGATAGGAAAACACAACTAACGACATTCAGGACACTAGCATTGTTGAAGCTGATCTTTCCTGGAAGCAATACGAAATAATTAGAAGCAGTAATAGTAAACTATATCCTTGTTATAGTATACTTCAGAATGCATAGGTTGATTGTTATCCAGGTAAGGAATTGTATCATGTGACTGAAAATTGTGCTGCCATCAATTTACGAAATTTGCTTGATCATACCGTTACTCGATTGTTGATGCATTTGGAAGAGGTTGTACAAACCTTAGGAGAAGAAGATTGTAACTCATTTGAGTTAATTTGCAAGTAGGGTTGTGATGGCTCCAGTGGCGGCCCGTGCAGGGGGTTCAGTGGTTCAGTGAACCCCCATAAAATTCCATGAAATCAGAGTTTTTTTTATTTCTGCTGAATGAAGAGTTAATAAATGTATTTTATTGTCTTTGGTGGGGCTTTTCATCTTCGATTTCTATCAAATATTCAGTTGAGAGTGCGAAGATTTGATGCGTCGCTTCAGCGCCGAGTCGTGCTTCCGCGCAGCGGGCTTGGAGGTTCACAGCGGGCTAGAGAACCCCCGAGCGGCGTGAAATGAGGGCGAGGAGCGGCGGAAGGCAAGAGGGGGATGTGGGCCGAATACATGGGCTGTGCGCTGGTCACCGCGCCAGCGCATAATCCGAAGACCACCGAAAGGTGCCGAAACTCTACGACCGCCACAAAGGTTTCTTTGTCAAGGAAGAGCAAGGGGGACAGAGACTCAGGGGAATCCCTAGCTTTCTTCGGGTTCGTGCTAACCAAGTACAATACTTTTGTGATTTATAAAACATTATTTGTGCTGCATCTTCTTCAAAAAAATATATCAAATAAATTTAAGTAATTCAAGACACATGAGTTTAATGTATTGAACAAATCTCTGCTTTATCTTTTAGAGTTTCTCATTCTTTACTTCATAGTTATATTCAAAGGTTTGCTATTCTGTTAGCTGTGACAAATGTTTAGAAATCTCTTCTGCTGATCGGTAGGCACTGTGGGCCAGTGCTGGCTTGGTCTGGCTGACTGAACGACGTGAATTCGTACTATACGGGATCTGAGTAATGAACGTTGTTGCGGTATGTGTTGAACGTTGTTGAATGGTGAACGTTGATGCCGAATGTGTGCGAGTGTGTATATTTTTGTATTCCAATCGAGTTATCAAGAACGATAACAGTGCTTCATTTTTGATTTAAAATTGGAATCTTCCCACGTCGTGTGATCGAATACATATGCGAATTTGAGGCACTCGTGTGGAATCAATTGTGGTTGAAGATGAATAGTGTCCAGTCCCTTTTAAATATTAATTTTGCGAATCTCAGTGCGGAAGACAAGTTACGACTTAAGGTACTGGGCAGACCATTGCTTGAACTAAAGTTAGAACAAAAACAAACTAGTCGAGGTAAGAACTTTTGCAGAACATTTAAGCGGGATATTTATAGGAGGAATAGCTCGTTATGCGGGTGTGAAGTTACAAATAAATTATATTGTTTCCCGTGCTTGATTTTTGCTATAAATAAGGATGTGGCGTGGTCAAAAATTGGAGTAGATGATTTGAGTCATTTGTCGCAAAAATCAAGAAGCACGAAGAATCTGCTGCCCATAAAAATTCTTGCTTAAATGTTTCTGTACTAGGGAGGACGGACATCAGACAGCAACTCAGCAGTGCCTTCCGACAAAACATTGAGAAACACGATGATAACGTTCGAAAAAATCGCTACATACTTTCGAAAATCATTGACTGCATAAAGTTTTGTGGCGAGTTCGAACTTCCATTACGTGGTCATGATGAAACATCTGAGTCGAATAACCCAGGCATATTCAGAGGATTAATTAATTTTACATCAAAATTAGATTGATAAAGTTAGATTAAAATTTCAAGGAGCACCTCAATTCTGCTACCGTATTTAAAGGTACATCGAAAGAAGTACAAAATGATTTATTAGAATGTATGTTGGCCGTGTGTATGGAGAGAATTGTTTCTGAAATAAGGAAAGCTGATTTTTTGTGTGTAATAGCAGATGAAACAACAGATGTTTCGTCAATGTCACAACTAGTTGTATTTCGTTATGTGCTATCCACTGGGAAACCTGTAGAAAGATTTTGGACATTTTTAAATCCCTCTAGTACAGATGAAAATTCTTTGGCCACTTCCCTGAAAGAAATACTTCACGAAGTTCTTGGAGAACATAAAAGATAAATTGATTTCTCAAAGTTATGATGGTGCCAATGTATTGAGCGATCGTCACTCTGGCGTGAAAATATTAATAAGACAAGCATATCAATTTGCTTTCTTCGTTCACTGTTATGCACATCAGCTTAATTTAATTCTTTCCCAGGCCACAAGTCAGAATAAACAAGAAAGATTGTGTTTTTCTACAATAGGTGAAATATCATCATTCTTTGCTCATTCACCCCAGAGAGTTTCTGTATAAATGAAGTAGTTGGTAAACGAATACCACATGGATCTGCCACAAGATGGAATTTTCAATCTAGATCCGTTCTGACAATTTACGAACACGAGAATCTATATTGGAATGCCTCACAAGAATCCAAGAAAGCACCATGCAAACAATTACTATCAACCAGGCCCCATGGGTTACGACTTAAATTGGAGGAGCGTACGTTTGAATTCTGGTTAATTTTTTTGTATCGAGTTCATGCCCCATGTGCACATTTTATACAATCAATTACAACGCCGTACTAGTGATCTTTCTATAAAAACAAAGCATAACATCTTTTGAAAAAGAAATTACAAAAATAAGAGAGGATGTTGACCAAATTGCTACTGCAGGAAGTCCAGAAGGTGGTTCGAGAAAAAGGAAGACGAGAAGACCAAAGTTCATCGAGATCCATTGCCAGCGAAGTCTGTGATGTAATTGTGAATTATTCTAAAGAAACATTTGAATTTTGCAACCACTTGATGTCTTCTATGTTATTTGATAATGTACAATTTCCTCATTCAGAAAAAAAATTTCCAGAGAAATATATTTCTGCACTTATGGAAACGTATTCATTTTCAACAAGCATCAGTTGAAAACAAAATTACAAGTTATTTATCTCGAGGGATGATTTTGAGGAACATGCTAGCGTGACTGCTCTTCTTGGATTCTTGATTGAAAATAACCTCGGCGAGTCATTCAGTGAAGTGATTCAATTACTTAAATTAGTTGCTACAATTCCCATGACAACATCGGAAGCAGAAAGATGTTTCTCAACTCTGAAGCGAATCAAGACTTTCCTCAGAAGTACAATGAGTGAAAAAAGACTGACTGCTCTTGCCATGTTGTCCGTTGAAAAGGACATTAATAAATGAAATTAGAGACTTTAATGAAAAGTAATTGATATATTCGCGGACAAGAAAGAAAGAAGAATGGACTTCCAGTACAAGCAGCACTGTTGTTGATTTATCTGCATCTTTAACAGGAGTTTTATTGAAAGTTATGTAAAAGAGCTATTATTTGTCTTCCAAAAATGATTGATGTCAATTATTAGTATATATTTTATAATCTATACCATTCCTATTCTTGAAATATTTTTGTTGGTGCTTATATTATCTTAGACGATTACCGTCCCTGAGGTTTCAAGATAAAACTGGGTTGTGATTAAGAGCACGCACCACCACTGCCGTACAGTACCAAGTGATGTAGGCACTATATCAAAGAAGGCTTTTCACTTCACCCAGCACTAGCGCTAGAGTTACCACACGTTCCAGCTGATTTCACATACAATGTCACTTGAAAGTGATATTGGAAACCATATCGATCTTTCTCTTAACATCAACTAGGAACGATTTTCAGCTATCGCCATGGAGAACGGCTACGGTTCTATCCCAAATACGATCCAAGCAGCCGAGGTCACCAAGCCTTTTCAATGTACTAAAGTGGTGGACTTCTAGAGACCTGCCCTCTTGTCAAACACGACTACTTTTCGAAGAGGCAGCTGAAGCTCGTAATAACAAGTTTGCTTTACCGTCAGAATTACACAAGAATTTTCCAGGAATTTTGCAACCTCGGGTGCTTAACAGACTACTTTTAAGTTCTGATCCTCTGATAACTGGTATAAATAAGGCCAATACCTCGAAAAATTCAAGAGGACTTCTTTAAAGGAAACCTTGAACAATGTTACTTCCAGCTGAAACTACTATCTGTATTACATCTAGATGCTCTCAAGCTGAAGATAATGAATCTTCAGAAAAATAGAATTATCTTCGGATGAAGAACCATATCTCTTATAATAATTTTTCTATCACTATTTTTGCAACATTTTGGGTTCAAGATGAAATTTCAATTTTTTCACTTCAAAGTAATTACTTAAACTATTTACGGAGATCATTGCATTTTACCAAAGATCTAATAAAAAATTTAGACGCAGATTATTCACATTAAAATTTAGATTGGTACGCTTTTTCATTATTTTATTGTGTTCCTAATACTTCATTGTATTCTTATATTTTTTGCTTCTTTCATTTTTATTGTTAATAAAGTATTATTTGTATTTAGTTCAGCACCCAAACCTTACATTTAACTTCACCCCCTTTCCTTAACTTTAAACTTTTTCTTTAGCTATTAACTCTGCTCTCTCTCTCTCTCCTCTCTCTCTCTCTCTCTCTCTCTCCTCTTCTGAACCTTTAACTTTTTGTTATTTTTTTTATATTTCTCTTTCATTGTTAACTATTGTATTAGAAATTGTATTTGAAAAAGTCTGATAAAATTTTTTATCACATCCCTAAAATGACGCTCTTTTCTTGAGGTTGTATTTATATACAATAAACAGTTCAGAACAGCATTTATCTTTTAAAAATTGTTTCATATTACCTAAAAAACCACCATGAGAAAGGTAGAACTTCAGATTCTTAAACAGCAAAAATAATTTTGGCCGCCTAAATCGGCAAATACCCCTTGCTTCCGTCCGTCCATCTGTGCAACACTATTAAGCGCCTAAACCGTACGTAGGAGCCCCCCTTACATTTTCAAAATTTTGTCGAAAAACAAGTTCCAATTTTGGGCTTCTCATTTTCTTGCGAGAACACCCCTAAAGTACACTGCAAAGGTGGCATATATCCAAATTTCACGTTTCGCTCTGGATTTTCGAAAATTGCAAAACTTGAATTTTTTAAAATACGGCTCCAAATGCTTCAAAGAATAGGGCCCTTTAGGAGAAGGTTTTACTGTTCTTTAATATTCTTAAAATAATAGTTCTGTTCTACTATTAGGAAACCACAAAATCAAGAAAATGTCAAAATATATACATTTATTTATTTATTTATTAAGGTGCGTTTACACGAAGAGACAAAGTCTCCTAACTTTCATGAAGTTAAGAGATAAACTCTCTTAGAAGACTTTACACGATTCGAAATATCTCCCGAAACGCGGTCTCCTAACTCACGGGAGAGTCGTTTTCCTGAGAACTCTCCGGAAAAGTATCTCCTTGCCGTTTACACTTGATACAAATGTCTCTGGATGTTCTTTGGCGCCGCCATGTTGAATAAGCAGCTGGTGAGCAGCGGCGAACAGTTTGAGGTTAGAAAGTGACAACTGGTGACAACTCTTGCAGCTACCTGCGCCAATATAATAATTTTGAAGAAACAGAGAAATGAAAGAGACAAGTGTGGGTGATTGTTTTATAAGAGAAGAGCTGAGTTTTTATAAAACTTTGATGGCAGAATTGCATGAAGAGAATTTAAAAAAATGCCACCTGTTCAATTGCATTACAATTTTTCAGTGACAAAATAAAACAGTTTTAATTTCTGAATCACTAAAAATATCTTTTCGAAAACGTGATCAGATTCGAGAAAATAGCTTTGACCGAATGTAAAGTTTTGAAAAATGTGTGAAGTTGATAATTTGTTGTAGAAATGTTTTATGAAGTTAAGTATAAATGATTTGAAAGAATCAATTTTTTATTTCTCTGTAAATTTGTGTACTTGATATAAATTAGGGAGCGTGTAAAATTTTGCGAAAGAATTTAATAAGTATTTGTAGTAGAAGCATTATACCATATATGACAGGCGTATGGAAGAGAAGGCCTAATTATAGTTTTATATAAAAAAATCACAATTAATTCGTAATTTGGAGTTATTATTTATTAAAAGATATAAGCATTATAATACAATTACTATTATTATAAAGGATATAAAGGAGGATAAAGTTATGTACAAAACATTCGTACGTTTTCATCTCCAGAAGTATTTGGTCATTTTTATTTATAATTCCCCAGTGTACAATTTCCCCCGATGAACAGAAATCCACGGACCACACTGGAAAGTCGCACAGACACCGACAGACGCAGAATAGCTTGATCGAGCACGTAGACACATACCAAGAGAGCAAAAAGTCTTCCAACTCTCTTTGAATACTATTTATCTCCCAGGAGATACGATTTCTCATCGATACCAGAGCCTTTACACTGCTCTCTCGTGGAGACTTCGAAGATCTCTTGTGACGTCATGTCTCCGGAGAGAAGATCACTCTCCTGAGAGTTTACACGTATCTCCTGGTGGGTCCTAACCAGTTCCGTAGAGTTAGGAGAGAAAACTCTCTCTGTGTAAACGAGCCTTTAGAGCTTGTCCCGGATGTGACGGTGCCCGGCTAGTGGGAGATACGTGGTTGGAAAAATCCCCGATGGGCGGCGGATCTCGCCGTCCGGGGGGGAGGGAGATCACATCTGCCACCCGAGCACAAAGTATGCACTATACGTACGGAAGCAATGACCTGAGCAGGTGACCCGCCAGAAATCGCAATCAATCACTCAATCTAAATACTGCCTCTCCATCTGCGATCTAATGCAACGCCTAAACCGCTCAGCAGAAAATTGATATATCTTGATCGATCTGAACAGACTTGAGGCTTTGGGAGTTTCTAACGGATATTTTGATTGTTGAAGTGTATATTTTTGATGAATTGAGCATCATCCTATGTATGTATCTGCACTAAAAAGCTTTTGCAAATTTCTGTAATGGTTTAATATTTTGCTGAATATTTAGAAATAATGTTAGAATGTATGTGCTTTGTTAGCACCTCCAGCTTTATATAATGAACTGCCTTTACACTAGCCACAGTTTTGGCTCACTCAGCAAATTTTAGAAGAAAACTCCAAATAATAAATATTATATTATCATCCGTTGGTGCAAACGAAGATCTGAAAGCTTTCAGAATGTATTTAAATTTTGTTTTAGATCTTCGGTGCCGCGTACCAGTGGTCGAACATCGGCTGGAAATTTTTGGCCCAGAATGGAGATCCCAATGCTTGTACTCACTTGAAAAAACTCTTCCCTGAACTGTTTGAGGAGTTTGCAGCGACCACAAAAGTTCCTGTCGGCTGCCCCTTTCCTGCGGTGAGTAATATTTTATTAATTGACTGATTGATCAGTCATTCAGGACGCATCAGCTAATGTTATCATTCCCATAAGTGTAGTGCATTTTTTATCGCGCATGTTTGTCATCGGAGCTAGTAATTTGTCTCCTATTGGCTGACACTGTACCTGCTGAGACGTTCGCCTTCTAATTTCACTAACTTCACATTCATCACAGTGTTTTAACCCTGTTTACTAATTTCCTATAATATTTATTAAAACCCCTGCACTAAGTACGGAAAGAACTCAAATAATGCTACAGGCAAATTGTTCCTATCTATTAACTGATCGGTTTATAAAGGAGAATTGGTCTGTCTGTTCTTTGCAATCTTGTTCTAAATTTACGTTTGTGATCAATTCTATTTAAATAATGTGATGTATCTCACCTTTCCTGGAATTTACAGCTACCATTTACAGCTACCAGAAATCAGCAAGCGAATGATTTATAAGTGCGCACGATTTATACGAAGTTACGTAGCAGATTAAGCTATGTAGTAATATGACACGATTGCTAACAGTAATAAACTCTGAAAATATTTTCGAAAACGTTCCAAGCACATGCATTTCTGAATTGTCTGACTTCGAGATCATTCAAGTACGGAACAAGCTTGAAAATAGCAAAGGGTTTAAAAAATCTAAAAATTTGATTATTATAAATAAAAGAAAAGGCATTTTTCGCATTATAAACGTAGTTCCTGTAATATTGTAAAACCATGGGAAAAGTTCTTAATTAAACCATGTAAAAACTTAGTAACACCATGCGAAAATTCTTGGAGTGACTACGTCAAAATGGGAGAATGGGTTTTAGCCTAAAAATCTGACGTGCTTGCGACCAACAAGTGATGTAAAAGTGTGTTTACAAGAATAAAAGGACCTGAATGGTTTGTTCACGAAATAACAAAGATCACATTTCTAGGTCTATGGAAATTGAAATGACAATCGAAAGGTCCAGTCTCTAGGGTCTTTGCACAATGCAACTTACACTTACACACGATGTAACTTACAGGGCCGTGATGGACGACGGGAGGACAGTGTTTCGTGAAGGCAGAATACCGTTCTGGATCGTCCAGTTCAGGGCAAACCCCAAACAGGTTTTATTCGTATGGCAAATCAACTACACTCTATTAGTTAGGTAAAAATCTGTTAATCCGCCGGCTTGTAATCTCACTTTATTCATTAATCTTTGCATGTCAACGTCGCTGGCACTGCATACGGAGAAATTGGCATTCAGAGAAATTAACCGAACTCCTACGCAGAAAAAATAAAATCTGAAACCAGAAACTGTCAAATTATTTCAAAGGGCTACAAACGTGAATTCATGAAGGACACTGAAATAAAGATTAACTCCGATCTCCGGTAGTATACCGTGCTTTTATCCACGTGCTAAAAAAACAGAAAAAGGTCGCTTTCCATACGTATCAATTAACGCAGGCCATTAGAGCCATTAGAGTAGTTCTAAGAAGAATGCACCAAACAGTAGAAACAGTTAAGACATTACAAAGGAAATTGAACAGGTTGCACAGCCCGCTGCACTGCCGCGCTAGCACCAATCGTTGCCGTTGGATCTGTTCGCGCGTGGTGGACAATCTGTCGGTCCTCCCTCCTCGTGGTGCGTGGCGGACGTCCAGATCCTGCATTTCGTGTGTGCGTGCCTTCCTGAATCCATTGCCGCCAACTGCGGGCGATGGTGCTGTCTTTACGCCCGATGTAGCGCGCAATATGGCGACAGGACCACTCACCTACACCCCTGATGCGGCCCATCTCGAGCGCGTCTAACTGGACAACTGGCTGTCGAACGCGTCAGCTAGGAATTGTGTACGTGCAGGTGACGCTCTGGCGACGCTACTCGTCGCAATGGCTGGCTCGGCCGTTTGAAGCCCTCATATCTAGATC
>JAHLJT010009419.1:222628108-222643801 GCA_031308135.1 Acheta domesticus
AAAGTGCCCGTGGCGCAGGCGCCCTTCGGTGGGGCGCGTCGGTGGGCGCGCGCCGACATCCTGAAACAACTAGTGCTGATATAGAATGGCACAGACTCTCCCTTATCAGTTTTCTTTACCTTTGGTCTCGGCTAGCTATTCGTACTTGTCACATACTCTTCCAGTTGCTATCTATCGCCACTCTAAGTACATTTTTGAAATTTCTTTAAATTTTTCGGTTTCCCAATAGTACAACGAAAATATTATTTTAAGAAGATTAAAGGACAGTAAAATCACGTCATAAATTACAATTTCCTTTGCAAAAAATTAGAATCGTTCTTAAGAAATTGGTGTTTAAGCGCTACTGTAAATTCGAAATTTGAAGCTCTTTTTTTTCACACAAAATTTTTGAGTGTTCGAAAAAACCGCCGTTTGTTGGCGCAGCTTTACATAACATTCCCTATACTACGTATATTACCGCATATACGAAGGACATCCAGAAAGTAATAATTCAAGGGCTGTGTACGACACTGGGCAATATTTTTTTTTTAAATTGGCACCCACATCGTATAGACTGTCTCTTAACGGTAATAATAAGACACTGAGCGCCCCATTTTGTTACAAAATGTCGTCGCAGCAGCTTATCACGTCATGTAGTTCGTCGCCTATTAGCTCCACGTTACCGCTGATCTGACATTCGCTGTCATGCATTTTCCTCAGGCTGCGCACCGAATCGGCGGCCAGTATCCATCTCTAGCTTGTTGGAAACTTACGGATAAAGGTAAGGAATTGTCATAACGTTAGCAATGGGTAACACTGGTCCAGTGACGCCATACCCATTCGCCAACACCCAAAAAATCAACATTCACAGAGAAAAGTCATGGCATCCGTCTTTTGGGACCGGAACGATATCTTGTTGGTCGATTTCATGCGCAAAGAAACCATCAATATTGCTGCTGCATATTGTGAGACCTTACAGAAGTTGAAACAAAACATCAAAGGCAAAAGAAGAGGGATGCTGACTCGTGATGTGTCACTCCTTCGTGACAACGCCAGCCCCAAACTGCCAGGCTTACACAGGATCTGCTCGCGTGGGACATTGTGACTCACCCACTTACTCCCCGGACCTGGTACCCTTACCATATTTTCACCAAACTGAAAGAGGTCTTGGGTTGACAGCGATTTTCTAAAGACGAGGAGGTCATGGAGACTGTGAAAAAAGTGACTTTGAAAGGAGCGAAAGAGCGAAAGGTATACCATAAGGGTACACAAATGCTGGTTGCCAGGCTTCAAAAGTGCATTGACTTCACATCAGTTATGTAGAGAAATAGTAATAATAACATATGTTTGCACTTATCTGGTAAATTTCATTAAAATGTATTCATTTTTCGATTTTTCACAAGCCTTATATTCTTACTTTCTGGATGTCCTTCGTACGTAGGTATACGGAGAGTAAAAAGCGGGGATGCTGGTGGGGGGAACGTGAAGCAGAAGGCTCGCCCCGGGGGTTGTGTGGCGGAAGCGGCGGTGGGTGGGCGGGGGGCGGGCGGGGGCGGGCGCGAGGCGAACGCGTGGGTGGCGAGGTCGGAAGCGGCTGCGGCCGGCGGAGCAGGCAAGGGACGCGCGCGCCGCGCCGGCGGCAGAGGCAGACGCGATGGCGGCGATGGGAGCGCCTTGGCCGAGGGCGGGGCAGAGGGCGGGGCGCGGTGGCGGGGCGGGGCAGAGGGCGGGGACGGCGGCGGGGGCGGGGCGGCGACGGAGACGGGGTGGGGCCGGAGGCTGTGAAGGAGGCGGCATGGTGGTGGAGTAGTGGCGGGTGTCGGCGTCGGGGGGGGGCAGGGAGGGGCGGGGGCGAGGTCGGGGGGTGGAGCGCTGACGGCGGCTAGGGTGGGGCGGAGACGGGGGCGGCAGGGTGTCGGTGTCGGCGTCGGGGGCACGACAGAGGCGGGGACGGGTGCGGCGGCGGGAAGGTGGTGCAGCGGAGCGGTGGCGGCGGCGGTGGGGGGGCGGCGGGAGCGGGGGCGGGGCGGTCACCGCTGGCGGAGATTGAAGTGCGGTGGCTCGCCGCTCCCAGGGTCTGCCGGTAATGAAACGAAAACATGGTAATTGCTTTGACAGATGTTGATGGGCTGCCGCCGGCGCTGTGTGACTGGCGGCGCTGCGCGGCGCGGCGCGGCCGGCGACTGTTCGCAATAAGACGCCCCGCCGCCCCGGGTGCGGGAGCCACTGCCCCGCCCCCTCCCCCGCCCCCCTCCTCCGCACCCACGCCGCCGCCCCGCCGCCGCTAGCGGATCTTTACGAGGACCTTCCTTCTTCCCATGGTGCCAGCGTTGCCAGACGATCAAATGTATATTCCAGTACCAACCTTCAAAAATCTGGTACTTTCACTAAAATGACAATTTATTTAAATTTTGAAATTGTTCATATTATAACTCTATTATGTTTTAAACGCGCACAGAAAGTTCGTTAAACTTGAATGGATATCGATTCATTTTATATCGATAAACTAAAAGGAAGATTCTATGGAATGGTCCTATCCTTTTCTATTACAACACGTGCTAGAAAAGGCCATCCTATGTCACCTTTAATGTTTTACGACAGTGCTTTCACTAATATCATAGTTATTTGTAATATTGTGATACTTTTAAATTATTAAATAAAAAATAAACGAAATTTTAATTCGTACATCAATTACCGTGCACATAAAATCCTGGTATGTGAACGTCCTGTTACATGGTATTTTTATTAAAAGACTGTACGTCTGGCAACACTGCATGGGGCTTGGTTCGCGCTTCCGATGTACATTATTCTTGCTCAGGCGAACCTAAAGTACACTTGACTTACTTAACAATATTATGGCATTCTCTGTCTTCAAGACTGTTATTTACTTGTTTGAACATGGACGTAAGCTGGACATGTTTAATCCTTTAGCTCGGGCATTTTCTTGTCCCAAATGACCTACCATTTTCGCCACTACTCATGTTATATTTATTAAGTGATGGCAAATCGTGTGGGGATATTTTGTTAGGATACGTTACAACCAACTTTTAGTTTTAAAATTATATACATAAGTGTTTGTGATTTGTTTGAAAAAAAGCCTTAACAGCTATTTGTGTTTCAAACTTAAAAAAAGGTCCGAAAATACCATTGATTTTACTCTATAATTAAAACTACAATTTTTTTTTTGTATTCCCAGCGATATAAACGACGCTTTTCGTCAGGAGATATCTTTCATGAAAGGTCATCTTACTGCACATTATATATATTTATCGTTTACGACACGAATAATTGTGTTATCACTAGGTCCGGATTTTTAGGTAATTACATATTTTTGTCTTTCTACTTACTGTTCTCAAATTTTAATCTTTACGAATTGTGGCCATCCTAACACAATATCCAATTATTTCGTTACATATTTTTATATATTTGGTACTTGATGACATATTTCAACATATTTTGCTATTTCTCAACGTATTTTTATTTATCATTTTTCTTACATACTTTTATGAAATAAGTATTTTCAAAAAATCAAAATTTTTCCTACATTATTACTGCGTGATACTACGTACTCTTCTCGTGATTCGCTGCATGAAGACGCAGTCGGATATTCTCCCAGTCCAACGCGCCCCTTTCAGTTATCTCAGCGGCGGGAAGTGCGCGTCAGCGACAGATCATTCTCACCTTCAGGTGTGAAAAGTATCATTGACCTCCGCGTTTGGCGAACCTTTAACCTTAATTTCCCAGAAACTTGGGCGATCGCCATCGTGTAACACTTCGATGAGCATATTCCATGCTGTAGAGATTGTTGGCTAGTCCTAGATTTCGCCAGTTTGTACGATGCTTTCTATTGCGCCTAGTCTGGCTCCTAAAGTACATTCCTGGATATCAATCTGTGGTTTTACTACTAATGGGAAAGTTGAATGGGTGTAAGTGTGGCATCAAACGTTTGCTTTCTCAACGATTTTTAAAACGTTTTAAAAAAATTGTATAGGAAATTGTTTATAAACGTAAGTATGTATTATGTAATGAGTTTAATAATTAGGGTATTTTAATATTACATATCATATCCGATGTTGCATATTTATTACCTATTTATGTACATATTTTGACGTTTCAAAATACATATGTTTTCGGTCTCTAGTTATCACACATTCATCCAATGGCAGTGAAAGAATCGTGACACGGTAGCAGTAAACGGAACAGCCGACAACAGATGTAATACGTATGTCAAATACTCGTGATGTCACAATAAAGGTGTTTCCCAAAATTAACTTTGATTTTCTTTTAAATTTAAAATGCAGTTATAGTAAAGAAAAGTGTACGCAACTCATTTATAATATTACTTTTTTTCATTCCAAAAAATTTGGAAATACGCTCCTAACGTCGCTTGTTTTAAACTTGCACTCATGCAATGAAGCTTAACATTACAAACTAATTTCAAAAACTACTGTTATCATATTCTTCTTGCAGTTGGAGTTCATGTGGTACGCTTTGAAACAATTTGATAGGCGCTGATAGCAGCGAAACGCCGGAAATAATGCTCTTCGCTCCCAATGCCGCTCTTCAGTTTTTATTCCCAACAATTAAATTTTGATCACTGTGTTTCACCTACCTGATTACAAGGAAATGTAATAAAACGGTTACGCTTAATTTGTGTGGCAGCATTTAATGACCCTCCTCCAAGCGTGCGGCTAAGGGCTCCCAACAAGAGAAATCGGGCTCTTCAGCGCGAATGATCGGACGATCTCTAATCCACATTTGCATATTGTATGTAACTTTCTAATATTTAAAATTTACGTCAAGTCAATTTTGAAATGCGAGAAAATGTACAGATCCTAAAATGTTTCTGAAATTGAATTAATGTCTTAAAATGAACTACAACGAATTCCGACTTTTAAAAAAATACCTTCGAAAGATTTTAGTATTTAATAATAGAATGGCATATTGACGTATGTAAGACGAGGATGAATTTTAATGTAAGACGAGCCTAATAGAGTGGCAAGAGGGAACGGAAAGCAAGACAGAATGTGTGAGCAAGACGGTTTGAGCTCAGTCGGTTCCGTGGCGACAAAGTGCTAGTGTAATAGTGTAAATAAAGTAGGATAAATGAATGAATGGATGTAATGCGAGAAATAGTGTGAATCAGTGTGAGAATTGTCAGAGAGTGTAAATAAGAGGGAAAAGAAATTCAAACTGAAACGCGTCATTTGTAAGTAAAAACTTTTTCCTAGACCTGAGGAAACGGCCAAAGCGCCATTCTATAAATAGGATAGTTAAGGCATGCTCGATACAAGTTAGTTGTAAGATTAGCTTTAGCGAGATTATAAGTACTCCCCCCTTCTGCCGCAAAAGCCAAGTAGGGGCAAGATTATACTGTACTTCCCCAACAAGCAAATAAATTCCCACCTCGCCAGGGATAGTGGTGGGGGGAACGTGAAAACAAAAGCCCCCACACCGGCGTCTTGGTCCCCGGGGACGAGACCCACGCCTGCACAACGTCCCGGCCCGGCCCGGCCCGGCCCTGCCGTGGGACAGGGCCATGGGGAGCGCGTGGGTGGCGGAGGCTGGGGTGCGTCCAGGGGCCGCTAATGAGAGGCGCGGGAGTTGCTGGCTAACATTCTCTTATCTGGAACGGCAGCGGATGGCTGGGGTTCACCAGGGCCCTGTCGCACCACACACAAACATCACCTCGTGAAAAAAAGGTTATGTTTTATAACAAGAAAAGCCCAACGACGACAACGATGATATGATGATGATGATGATGATGATGACGACGACGACTACAGACCGGAAAATATGTAATATGGAAGTTAGAAAATGTTCAAAAATATATAATGAAAAGTGTAGGAAAATGTAAAATTGGATAAAATATGTAATATTAAAATTTACTAATTTTCGTCTCCTGTATTATTTCAATAGTATATCTTTCCGTTGCGGCTCTCATACGCAACCAATCTTTATAAATGAGGTCTCTAAAGAAAAGAATATCACGGAGACTTGACGAATTGTACTTTGACTTTAAAAATCTGAAGGATTTGTTTAAAAAAACGCATCTAGATATTCAAGTCAAATGCAACCAGCAACACTTGCCAAAGTTTTCGTCAAATAACTCCTAAACAAAGCGTTTTAGAGCCTTAAAAACTAAAATTTTGAGATCTAAGGCCTCAAAGAAACATTTTCTCATCATAATCTATAAGATGAGACTTTTTCGCATTCAATTAAATTTTCGGTTCCGCGCTTCAAGGCCACCTCAATATTTCAGCTCTTGATGCTGGTAGCCATTTTTGTGACGACACGCTTACAAGGCTTAGATTCCTCAATCTTATATTTACGCTTTCTGTATACACCGTGGTTTGTGCAGTCTGATTAGGTTCATTTGCATAATCATTAATGCAAGATTTGCTCTTCAGCAACAACTAGAAGTACTATTATAGTTGCTTGATACCTATACCTATGAAGATTGTTTCTTATGCATGTAGTGAAACTATTCAATTAACATTTTGCCATGGTCTGTAAGGGCTGTGTACATAATTGTGGAGGGATGTGGGTGTTCAGTGAAGAGTGAAGACTGTGTATGTGTTTTACCTGAACTAATATTTTCGTTATTATTCGATGAAATTTTCAAGTGAGCGGGTTCAGACACAAAAAAGTAAAAAGCTTTTCGAATATTTTTGTGACTATCACAAAAAGCTAAAACCTAACTGACAAAGAATATTGAATAAATACTTCAAATGTCTTTAAGTAAGTGTTGGGAATTGTTCCAAGAAAATTCTCCGTGATATTGAATAAATATTTATTGAAAATTTCTTTTACACATTAATTGCATTCTTTTTTATTTTTATTTTTTATTGTGTTAGTACATTGCAAGTTAGCTTTATATATTTTTAAACAAATAAACACGTTTCGTTAACTACTTTCCCTCTTAGAATGAAAATAGAAGAATAGGGACGAGTGTGGGTTCTAACATGCGAGTATTCTCGCACGGGTACGCAGAGGTAGTGGGGGAAAACTTGTGCTATGGCACAACGCAAACAACAAACTTTTAAAGTAGCTAAAGCAAAATAGCTTGAAATAAATGGAAAATACAAATTAAATCGCGCTAGCCTACAATACTACGTGAATTAATTTAAAAAGCAATTAAATTTAAAATTATAGAAAGTATAGCGCAAGTCACTGGACAACTGTAAACGATCGCAGTCCAAACGCACGATTTAAATATTGACGGTATTTGGAAGTATGTACATCAACGCCCAGCTGCAAACTCAAATTGTAAATAATACACCGTTTGATATTAAACTCAAGGTCGGTTCGTTAAGATATTCAATATGCAAACATTGAGCAACATTCCCATGTACCGAAGTGAAGTCTAAGCCTACTAAATTGTTTCTAATGGCAACAAATGGTATTTAGTACTCAAAGGTGAAAATATTATTTTGATTATTTTTTGGCTCGAAATTGCTTTTCTTGAGGTACGTAAGAACGCAGAAAATAATCCAATACTTTCGTATACAAATAATTTTTCAATTTTCGCACCCCAGCAAGCTGGCACCCTGACTCTCCAAAAACCCCTCGGTTTCTCAAAACAAATCAAGGAATGTTAAATAATATTGCAATGAGTAGGTCTGTACTTGCCCGATCCGGTATTTTTGCCCTACTTTACTTGGCTCTTTCAAGAATAAAAACATTTTATATTATTTTTGTGACTATCAAGGAAATCGGAAAGCTAACTCTCAAAGAAGATTGATTAATTTCTTCAAATGTTGTTTCTAAAGAAGTATGAATTCTTCCAAGAACACCTCTCTATAATGCTGAATAAACTTTTATTGAAAATTTGTTCCAACATCAATTGCATTGTTATTTTGTTTGATACTCTGTGTACATTAGTAGTTCCTCTCCTTCCCTCTCCTTCTTTATGTAAAGAATAGACAAATGGATAGGGAAAGTGTGGGGTTTATCATGCGAGAGTTCTCGCACGGGTACGCTAGTAAAACATATTTTCATAACACGAAATTACATTTATAAAAAAGTTCCTACACAAATTTTAAAAATAATTCAAACGTTTTAAAAATAATTTGGGGAGCACAAGTTGATGGACATTCTGCACCACACAACTTTTCCGTCAGTATAACAACGTCATTAATTGTTATCCAGGACCGTAGTTTAGCAGCCAGACTAGACGCAATAGAAGCCATCGCACAAAATGGTGATATCTATGACCAGCAAACAATTACTGTAGCGTACAGCATTCTCGTCGAAGTGTTACACGATGGCGATCGCCAATGTTTCTCAGAAATTAAGTTTAAAGATCACGAAGCGCGACGTCTGTGATACGTTTCACACAAGTGCGTTTTTTAAGAATACTTCTTTTCATAAAAAATGTAATAAAAATTGATAGAAAAACAAATATTTTGTAAAAATTGCAAAATATGTAAAATATTTATTATAGAACTATGTATACAAAAATATGAAATGAAAAAAAATGGATATTATGTTCGGACGGTGATGATTCGCCAAGATTACAATTTTGAGAACGGTAAGTAGAAAGACAAAAACATGTAATTACCTAAAAATGCGTTCTCTAATGATGACGATGAAAATAATGATTCAATTTCCTTGCGATTGAAGTGTCTCGTGTCACAGACGGCTGAGGTGGCTCAGGTCCGTTATCTCTGCATCCTCTCTGTCCCGAACGTTGTAGAGTTCGTGTCTCGGTGGTGGCGAATGTTCCACACAGCTGTGTAGAATGCGGCTATGTCGAACAAAGGAATAGTAGTGGCAAGCTGCTCTGTTCGATAGTTTTCCGAGGTTTCTCCGGTCATTAGTAGGTGAATGCCCGTGTATCGTAGCAAAAAGGACCACTGGCAGCGCGCAATCTTTCCTTCCTCGTCCAGTCCTGTACTGTCCCTTTCCCCCTCTCCCGACACATGTAGCCACTCTTTCATGGTCCACTCTACCACTTACTATGTCGGGAGAACAGTTGAGTGTATAGTTTGTTTTTGTTATGAACAGGTCCCTTTAAAATTATAATCATCAGGTAGTTTCTTCAATTATTTTATTTCATAACAATTTAATTTTAATCTTACGTCTACGTTTTCCCTGTTTTCAATGACGTTTAGAGAGCGTTGGCGCTCCCATTTTCAGGTCTAATGACATAATATAATTCATGTTAAATCTTAAATGTATAACTTAGCCTGAGTTGAGTTCTAGATAATTAACATACAAGGGTTGGGGCAGTTGTCATGGCAACTATTTTTTTCTAAAAAATTGTTATCGGATAACACAATTTCATTTTTTTAAAATTTATTTCTACCTATTCGACATGTTTGTCTTTCAGGGGTTTGGACATTACAATCAAATAACTGTCGATTTGATACTCACTGGAACCTGTAGTAGGAATTATTAACAATTAAAGTTTAGAAAAAAGGTTATGCTATGAAAAACAAGAAGTTTGTTAATAAGATTTTGAATAGAAGGATAATATGTTGTAAATGTAGCAGTTATGGTGGATGAAATATGTCTTTAGGAAATTTTGATAGTATACGTCGAGGAAAATGATATGTTTGACCTAAATTGAAAGTGCGGGTCAGTTGTAAGTCATCCAAGGAGTTGAAAAATTTAAGTCTTTGTGAACGAATTAGGGAGTGAATAGTGTCAATTTTCAGTTCACTATGGAGTTGAGAGTTGGGAATATACCAGGGTGCGTGAAATATTTTCCTGATGAATTTATTTTGGAGAATTTGTAATTTATTAATATGGGTTTTGGCAGCATTGGACCAGATGGGGCAAGCATAAGTAAGGGTAGGACGAATAACTGTGGTATATATTAATTTTGCTGAGTGAATGTTTATAAGTGGTTTATAATTAATGAGGGAGTGTAATTAGTAAATTTTAGTGTTAGTTTTATATATAATGTTTTTAATATGGGCATTCCATTTAAGTTAGTGTCTAAGAGGAGTCCAAGATATTTAATAGGTGTGTTGAGTGATATCCAGGATATAGTTTGATTAAGAATTAATATTTCTGCAGGGGTGATTGGTTTACAGAGTGTGAAGATTTTAGCTTGACATTTATTCATATTAATTTTAATCTGCCATTTAGAAGTCCAATTTGTATAAAGCAGGAGGTCGGATTGTAGTCTATTTTTGCCAAATGTTAAAATTTTTATGACTAATGAAGAATGCAGTATCATCAGAAAAAAGGGCTAATTCTGAGTACGTAAAGTTGGGAATATCAGAGAGATAGATGTTAAAAAGTAGAGGAGATAGACGGGACCCCTGGGACATGCCCGCGCCAATTGGAAATAGTTGAGAAAAAGAGGAATTAATTTTGACACGAAAAGTAATTTTGAATTATTATGAATTATAATATATTAATATTTTGAATTATTTCAAATATCTTGGAAAGAGAGGAAAGTAAACTAATTGGTCGATAGTTCGATGGGTCCCTAGGATCTTTTTGTGGTTTACAAAGGGAAGTACGATTGCTGTTTTCCAGGTAGTTGGAAAGTAATTAAATCTGAATGCGGAATTTAGAATAGAAGTAAAAGTAGCAATTGATCTTTTACCGAGTGACTTGAGTGTTTGATTATTGATAGTATCCAATCCTGGAGATTTGCGAGTTTTTAGGTTTTTAATAATTGAATGAATTTCAGAAGGGGAAATATAATCAATATTTTGGGGAACATTAAAATTTGGAAGAGAGAGAAAATTGCTAACAAGACTGTAAAAGTGAGTATCAGTAGTTGAATTACGAGTAAACGTATTTGGAAATGAAGTCCTCTTAATAGAGTTTTGTCATAGTCATTTATTGCTGTAGTGGAATGTTGTTTAAGGATTGGAATAGATGTTTTTTCTTTACAGATTCTTTTGAGAGTTGACCAGATCTTTTTGATTGGGGATGAATCTGTTTGATAAAGTTTTTGTATTCATTAAATTTATATTGTTCCAGTTTAGATTTATAATCCTAGATATTTTGTTTAGTTTAGTTTTAATACCTAATTTAATATTTAATATTTTATGTATATTAATTATTAAGTATAATTATTTTAAATCATTGTAGATTTTAGTTTAAAATAGCTTCAAAATAATGTGATTACTTCTTGACACAAAGTATCCTCAATGAGGAAATGAAGCCTTTTTTTTCGTAAGTTTTCAATTTTTAAAAAAGTACTTCGAGTTAAATCTGAAAGTTGTAATATTTACCGAAGTTTGGTATGGTAGCGGTCTAGCTTGTGTACAATTTTCAGATTTTTTTCTAGTCCCCCAAGAGAGATATTGCAGTTCAACATTGGGAAAAAATCCAAAATTACAATTTTCAAGAGGATGTAATTTTCAAGGGATACGTTATATACCAATGATATTTTATAAAACTAACTATACTGTTGTTTGTAAAAGCACAGAAAAATTAAGGCTTAGATTGTAATACTTCTTTGAAAAATTACTCTCTGAAAATCGAATTTCGTTCATTCGCGTTCCATAGATTTGGTTGCAAATATTTCCCAAATAAAAACATAGAAAATAGTAAATAATATTTCAATTTGCACGCCAGAGTATGCTAAATCGAATGTTTTTTATTCTAGAATGCTAGAACGATCGAGAGCTGAGCAATTTAGGAAAGAGTAAATGTCTGAGAACGGGAAAAAAGGCGCACGGCGCGAAACAAAAATGGCCGCCGTTTGTAAACCAGGTACAATAAAAAAAGTTAAAGATGGTTTTGAACAGCCAAAACATAAGGAAATTTATGTACAAAATATGAAATGTTTTCGAGATGGTCGAGCGTCCAATGCTGGACCAGTTAAAATGGATTGACCCACGTACCTGTTGCATTTACATGGCGTGTTGGCATGACGTGTGTGGCGTCTCATGTTGTTGTTCACTATTTGGTGTTAATGTTGTAAAAGTGTTAACTATTAAACCATAACTTTGTGAATGTGTTTTCTGGAAGAAGATGGTGAATTGTTGTGCAAATATAGTGTCAAAATGGTTTGAATTTATGTCTGTGACCGTGTCCGGTGATCGTCTAAGCTCTAAGGTAAGAAAACTACTTATTATCTTGAATGAATAATGTCAAAGCTTGAGAATGGAGAATGAATAATGTCAAAGCTTGAGAAATAGAGGATGGAGTTATTCATGATTGAGTTGAATTTGCGAGAATATTCTGAAATATTTGGAGATGAATTATTTGTACTCTTCCCTTGTCAGTAATTTTTGACAAGTTGTTTCTGTTGTTTTCATAGTAGAAACCATTTGTCATACGGAATTTCTTCTCACAAAAGTGCTGACATTTCTCGCCAAAGCCTGATCATTAATCTATAAAACTTACGTCAACAATTTATCAACTTTGGGACTTATAATTACAATATAAGTTAACTTAATTTGATGACAAGCAGAGCATCTCCGAATTGCAACTCCTGTGTATTAGCAATAATAAAAACTTGTATTCATCGAATTTAGGGTTAATGTTATCAGGCACTTGAAATATTGATGATATTGTAATGTTTTGCTCTGCTTTTATGTTACTAGTTACGCCTTTAGTTAAAAAGAAGACCTATTCATAGTATGTGTCTATGTGAATTATTTCCGGTAAACGTAATGCAATTTCTGGAAATGTACGAGTGACTCGGACAAAATTCTCAGATAAATACCCTCCTCGATTCGTGAGTCGGGGATTTATCGATAATTTCCAAAGCACTCGTGGTGTTATTTAGTATCACATATTTTGCACACTCCACAGCGCCTCTTGGATTTTTTACGTAGGTAGAAATAATTTTAGAACTATCTTATTCCAAGAGGGTCTTAAATTAATGTACACCCAAAATCAGGCTATCGTCTAGGTCTCTCGTAATAATTATTTAATTTTTAAATTGTCACCTTTAATTTGCTTGTAAAAAATATCCATTCACAAGACAGTTCAATCTTCTCTTTGCACTTATTTATATACATCACACACAATATCTATGAGTTCTTTCATCCTACACAATATCTATGTGACGGCTTAAGACCAAATATAACTAATGTTAGACGTAGCCAGTTAATTAGCACATTAGCCAGATGGTTCGGATAACGGTTGTACAAAACGATGAACAAACCATTCGGACTTCATCCGGTTAATCTTGACATTTGACAAAGACACGCTGGGTAAAGTGAGGCGCTTGTCGGGGTGTGAGGCGGTGTGTGTTTGTAAGAAAAAAATTTGCAATAAATTGGAAATTACGGTGAGGACGGCCTCGACGGCGAGGATGTCAGAGACGATGGCGAGGACGGAGGGACTTGGAGGACTTCTCTTCTCAACTTCCCCCCCACCAGTACTCCTGGGGAGGCGGTCATTTATTCACTTTTGGGGCAGTCCAATCTGCGCGCGCTCCGCAGCCCTACTTGGCTTTTGCGGCAGAAGACCAGAGTACTTACAATCCAATCTTACAACTACCTTCTAGCTGGCATGCCTTAAATAACCTGTTTACAGAACGGCGCTTTGGCCATTTCCTTAGGTCTAGAAAAAAATGTGAATATTTTCAATGTGCAGTGACTGTGTCTGTGTCGCAGTCGACTGTGAGGACCGCAGCGGCGGTGACGATGACGGTGGCGGTGGCAGGGGTGAGAGCAGAAGGGGGCGACGGCGGCGGTGAGGGCGAGCCGGAATTGGTGGGCGTGTGGTAATTTGAGGTGGCGCGAGGGGAGGGGGGTTCCTTCGGAACGTCCCGAACGCGGAGATTTGTCCGGCGTCTCGCATTATCAGGGGATCTGGCGACAGCGCCGATGCATCACGCGCCGCGCGCGTCGTCTCCTCCGAAAGAAGCGAGCGGGCGGGGGCAGCGCGCGGCGCGGCGCGGCCCATGCGTCACCCGGCGAAGGCGGCGGGCGGCCGCAGCTGGGAACGAGAGGGCGGAGGAGGAGGAAGATGAACGTCGAGTCGTTGTGCTAGTGCTGGATTTGATTGATTGATTACTGATTCCGGGCGCGTCAACGGCTGTGGTCATTAGTCCCCGTACGTTAGTGCATTGGTGTCAAGGTCTTCTACTGGTGGCTGTGGCACGCGTCGTGGCACCGTAGCATGCCACGAGCTTCTGTGCACAACTAGCGTCGGGAAGGAAACTATTAGTAATCCCGCCATTTTACAATAGAGATGCCGTTGTGTCTGGTGGCGGGGTGATGAACTGCGTGGAGGGGCGAGTTCGTCGTGGCAAGAGTGCCACGGACTTCCGCTCGTGGTATCAATCTTGACAACACAGGTTTAGTGCATGTTTTTTTATCGCGGGAGGGAACGGTAAAGTATGTTCTAGTGAGGTATTTGATTGATTAGTGATTCCGGTCGCGGCAACGGCTATGATCATTATTCCCGTAAGTGTAGTGTTTTTACTGTGTGAGGAGTCAGGGACATTGCTCTCTTGGTTGTCGAGAACCGGCACCGACCTACATGCGGGAGTTTTCCTTGACCAGGTATCACCCACTAGCGGGGTACCTCCCCAGCCAGGAGAAGCTCCCAACTGGTCTCCCGGCATGTGCGGTAGTGTCGTGCAGTTTAGTTTAAGTGTGTGTGTAAGGGGTGAGCAAGAGGAATGAAATATGTCGGGTGGTCGTTGGACGGTTTGTTAAGGTACTGTCCCGGCATTCGCCTGGCACTGGTCGAAGAAACCACGGAAAAATTCTATCAGAGCAGCCGCAGCTTCAATTCTCCTCGACAGCGGCTGAATTCGTCTTAGGAGTCCAAAATCCTACCACCGTCGAGACTCAAACCCTGGGATCTACTGGGGAGTGAGCCGTGGTTCAGGGAGCTTATTGTTTGCCTTTCACCGCTTGATAGCGTGGTCCATGTCGTCGCGGAATTTGTGATGGACAAAGTAGGTTTTCAGAGATTCATCCCGCTACTTCTATTTCTAATTCTACCATCGCTTCATCATCATTCATGTCATTGCAAATTAATTATCATCCATTAAAATGTCTGCAAGTATGGCTTTAAGACACGGGAAATTGGGTGACCAATGTATTGTTTTGATATATTTAGGTTAGTACAGGAGAGTGGGATTATAGAAAACAGAGGTAATGAAATATGTATTCACATTGGGCGTTATAACGGTTCATAACTACTTCCTATGCAAAATACAACTATTTTCAGCGTAAATAGAAAACCGTCGATTGCTATCAGAGGCTCCATATTGTTGTATTACTGTGAAAATCTGGAGGTCGACGTTCTTCACTATTTACTGCGCATGCGAGAAACTATATATTTTTTTTATTTAAGTGCCCAAAGATCAGTAATTTATAATTTCAAGCCACGGTTTTCTGCTGAATTGTTGTTTCGCAACTTCCAAAGGTTTTTGGATTATCATAAAATAATGTTTATTTCGAAGGGTCGATAATTTGAATTTCTCGTCTTCGCCGTTGCTTGAATTCTATCTGAGACTGTCCATCAGGGCCTGCTGGGTTTAGACAGCTGTAGTTACGCATGGTGTCCGATTTGTGTCCATTACACTCGGCGACCGTGTGCTCACTGCGAGGGTATCACCAGGGCCTTTCAGCTCCCTTACAACCTGGTGATGACCATTACAGTGGCGCGCCTCCCGCAGCACCTTCTTATAGGATCTAAAACACGAACTGCTGCCAATAGGCTCGTTTGATACTTCAAACGAGCATGGCTGCTGCGTGGGTTCGAGAAACGCAAGCAGGCGCATATTGCTACAAACGATATCGTCCATGTCGGCGCTTTCTTCAGCGGTTT
>JAHLJT010009419.1:222644801-222656909 GCA_031308135.1 Acheta domesticus
CAGCGGAAAAAAATTCATTGTCGGGCCGTGATAACGGGAAAGTGGATAGGCGATTTTTTCACATTATTATATTTACGAGTATATATGCTTTAAAAATGTCAAGTAATGTTTCTCGAAAACAACCGTTTTCTGTGAAAAGTAACTCAAACTGCTGCATTTTCAGAAACGCTAAAACGCCATTTCCTCATATGTGGCTGCAAATTTTTTATTCAAACTTTTGGAGCGTATAGTGCTAATTACTCTCTTTAATATGACATTAAGTTTATTTGAGGTATTTTTTGTTGTTTCTTTTAATGTTTTTTTTAGATCTCTCACATTTTTAATATGCACATTACCTGCAATTTGTAAACATTGTTATATTTGTGAGTTTAAGTGCTTGAAATGGCTTTAAATGAAGATTTTTTAAAACTGAAAAATTTTCTGTGAAAAAGAGTTTCAAATTTCCGCATTTTTAGTTACGCTTAGACGCCAATTTCTTAAAAATTGCAACAACTTTTTAAAAGAAAATTGCCATTTAGTACGAGCTTTTAGTATTCTTTAATATTCTAAAATTAATCTTTCCGTTGTACCATTAGGAAACAGAAAAATTAAGAAAATGTAAAAAAATGTAATGGAGGCGGTGATAGATTGCAGCTTACAAGAGTGTGTGGCAATTCTGAATAGCTGTCCTGCCCCCTAGGACATTAAAACTAATGTGGTAAAATCTGTGCCATTCTGTTTTGCCACTAGTTTTTTTTACTACAGCTCACTCAGTGGAGAAAAAGTTACGTAATGCTGCGCGAAAAGAAGGCTCAGGTTACGAAAGAGTGGATAAATCCAGTTGATAAATTTAGAAAAAGAATTGTCGAACACATGTTGTAGCCAGAATCTCTGTTTTGTGGGTTCGTGATACGGAAAAATCGAATGACAGCAAAAGGTCTGTCCGTCTGTTCCTCCGTCCATGAATAAAGCTAGCAGCTAAACCGTTCAATCGATTTTCCCTAAAACTGGTATTCTCTATCGATCTGGCTGATATGTCAGTTACTTGAACTTGAAAACGATATTTTATTTTTGAGGAGTACTTTAAATTAGGATATTTTCAAAAAATGAATCCATCCATTTTGATTCAATTTTGTTGTTGGATATTGTAAAGGTCGTTTAAGAGAATGGTGCAGGCCTCATGTTCGTTGAAAACTAATCTTTCGGAAATTTCAAAAGTTCCAATTTGTTTCAGTGCCTTCCAACAACTAAAATATTAAAGATTGGGATAATATAATCTGTTCCTTAAAGATAGATTTTGAAATTAGGTCATATACAATTTTTCGAAAATTTGAGTACTTTTCGCGTAATTTTGCGAGAAAGCACGTGCTGCTTAGCGCCGCTAATTAATATTTCAGTTACTTTATTAATACAACAATGAACTGAATTACTTTCTAAACTACAGTCACTCTTTTAATGAATACTTTGTTTATTGCACGCTTGGTTTCCTGCTTTAAAAAATCTAGATCCCAGAAGGGCCAGCATCCACGTGCCAGCGTATGGCAGCCCTGTGCACCCCGCGCCGACAACCTCGTTATCCCTTGTCAGAGCCCTTGCTGCTTGCCGGACCGCCCCTCGCAGAGCGCTGGGGTGTCCTAAACGTCAGTCGCCCTACACACCCGTCTAATGAAGGGCTATTAACCCTTCGGAGAGCGTCTGGCATTTCAGACACGTCAAACGCCCTCACACGTGTGCGTCCAGGAATGTCCCTGGCCACCATGCCATTAGGCCATATGGGCGTAATAATCAGGGGAATGAAATGCCTTTTTTTCACTCTAGAAAAATGGCGTTTAGTATAGAAATTCATTTTATATTATGACAAAAGGAAATGGCCCAATTTTATACATATTTGTTTGCATTTCCATCAATTTCGAGTACATAATTTGTCATTTTTTTAACTTTTGCGTAATTTTTAACCCTCCTAATACCATGGGGTCTCTGGTGACCCCACGACATGTTTATCTAATATTTTTTTCAGTTTCCAGTACTTTAAAAAATCTGAAAAAATTTGACTTTTCCTGATTCTCTGTCTACCCCCATATTGGGTATGCAAATGTTTTGCATTGTTGTTACTTTCATTAATATTCATACTTGCCACACTGAGTACCAGTAGGGTCTTATATGACCCCAACATCTAATTCTTGTAAAAGTGATGGCTATTTTTTCTGTTGCTATAGTAAATGTTGGCAACCTTTTGTAACATCCATAGGTTGATATCAATTGAAATTACTGTTTTTTTTTTTGGTTATGCTACTCGAGTAACATTGTTTTTGTGTTACCATTCCCGATATGGAGCAACGTTCTGATGACGAGATAAGTCGCATTTTACTTAATGTTGGTTCTTCAGAAATACCATTGGTGAGGTTCGCTACGACTAGCAGATATGTTTGACAGTGATGGAGAAATAGATGCAATTGAAGAGGCTGAGATTGAATTAGATAATTGTATCCAAATTAGTGAAACATATTTGGCATGAATATTAGATACTGGCTTCTACATGTATGGATTGTATCATTTTACAAAATTGTATGAATTTTTCCTTTGTACTGTGAAAAATTATTTGGGTTCTGTTTGTCATCTGTAGATAAAAAATAAGGAATAATTATGGCATAAGGATATGGAAAGAGAATCATGTAGAAGAGTACGAAGACGTAACATTATACCATTTTACAACCAGATCCCACAAAGTATGCAAAGAAAAATGCGGGTACAGCCAGCCTTCCACATATTTATGAAACAAAATATAATTGACAAAGTTTTGAAGTAGACCAACAAAGAGGGAATTTTGTGTATGGTTCAAAATGGATATAGTTGGCTACTACTTAGTGGATTTGCTTTGTAGGCGTTGGGATTCTAGCTAGTGCATACAAATGCGACAATCAAGCAATAATTCACTTATGGAACTAAGAAGAACGTAGGCCCATATTCGCTGAAGTAATGGCTAGAAATCGTTTCACACAAATTACTATGTGCATTCGATGTGATGCAGAGCACAGGCACCCTAACGGAGTTCCAAATAAGTTGGCTCCTATTAGAAATATTTGAAATGTGGGCAAGTGCACTTCAAGATGCATACATTCCACACAGCCACATCACAGTTGATGAACAACTTATAAACAAATGCTCTTTTCAGCAATATAATTCAGCAATGCCTTCAAAACTGGGTAAATATAGCTTCAAGTTATCGGTTGCATATGACAATATCACTAGTTATGCCTTGAATGTTCAAGTATACACAGGTCACCAGGCAAACCAACCTAGTGAAATCAAGGAAAGAGCGTTGTTTTAGATGTGGTGAAAGGTTTTGAAAAAAGCGGGTGGAGCATAACAACTGACAACTTCTTCACTAGGCTAAATCTAGTAAGAGATCTTCAAAATATAAACATTACACTAGGACCTATAAGAAAAACAATGTGAATGCAAGAGGTTTTCATTAATGCCCAGGACCATAAAAAGTTTTTCTTTGTTCGGATTCCTAAAAAAACTTCGATTATGTCTTATTGTCCTAGTACAAATGGTGTGTCACTTCTTAGAGCTAAGGATCCTACGAAAGAAGTAACCAAAAAGGAATAATCAAAACCATTAATAATAATGAATTACAACAAAATTAGTCTCATGAATAGACACAATGGGCAAATTGGTGAGAACAAACACAACTAAAGAAAAGGAGTAGAAGATGGCGAATGATTATCTTCTGTAATATTATTGACATTCATGTAATGAATACGTTCATTATTTGATTGAATCCTTCTTCAAACTGGAGAGAAAAGAATTACAAGAGAAGAGAACTCTTAATAAAACTGAGAAAACAGCTTGTTGGTCGTGACTAAAAAATTGTGCACAACAGTCGGTCCAACAAAAACACAGAACAAAAAGCGGGATCGGTGACCGGTTTGAAAACTGAGTTCTGAACTTGAACGAATAGAAGCGGCCTCGATTACATCAGTAACGTGTCCAACAACTCGTGTTGTTCATCCGAATTGGTTTTGATCAACATTTTTTACGTAATTTTTCTTTGCTTTTAGGGCATTTTAAAAGCATTTTAATAGCATTCTATTGATCATTTTTGGCGATATTTTAGTTCATCTAAACCTACCTCCTAGTAATAATAAGAAATCTGATATATCCACTGATGTGCGCATATCTCTGAATGAATGCTCTGGTGACCAGTGCAAGTGGGAGAGTGAATTCGAGAGAGATTGGGTAAAAAATCCAAACTTAAACACGACTTTAAGAATAATACGGAATACAATTATTTACTGTGATATAAAAAATGGCGGGTCAAACATTCGACGGTAAACGCCAGAGCCTCGGTGCGGTGCATGGAGCCTAAACGTTGCCATGGGATTCTTGATTTTGAGCAGGGGGGAAAAAAACAATTGGTACGTCACTTTCGTAGGCCGGGGTGTGAAAGAAGCTCTCTCTTGATCTAGACTCCGAGGTGAACACATCGTCTGAAAAGTACGCGGAAGATAACTTCGAGTTCGTTCGATAGTTACGTTATGCTGTAATGCAGCTGCGTAATATTTGTCAGAACATTGCCATGTGCCATTAATTAACTGAATCAATTCGGGTGGAACTGTTCACACAAATTATTGACGAAAAATCTTTATTTCGCAAAAATAATCTAGTACGTGTCATTTATCATTAACTTTAATTGAAGAACTGTAATTAAGATGTTAATTGAATATAAACAAGATAGACACTGCAAATTACGTCCGTAGTGCCGTGGCAGAACAAATTAATTTAAAAATGGGATTAGCAACGAATACTTAGCTAGCAGATATTTATTTGTTTTTCGATTTGTTAAGTTCGCGGGTAGACGCACATCTGTTGCGCAGTTTTAGGAAAAAGTTTCTCTAATGCCAGGGTAGCTGTAGATGATTGTTACATATAGATGTTAAATGGAATGCAGAAGCATCAAGTAGATGACATCGGGTCCAGCCCAGCCGAGTGAAGATTGGAAAACGACATGAAAGCCCAGGTTGGTTTCTTCGGGGCGACATCCAGACGACCAACAAGAGAGCTCAGGGGTATTTTATTTGCCAACGATCTTTCAAATTCAATTTGAAGGTCATGACCCCAAATAATAATGTTATTGTTACATTGATAAATAGGAATTTCGAAACGAAATCAGTCAAATACTAGAATAAATAATGTTCTGTTTTCCATACTGATTAAAAGGATTATTATTGTGCAACATAGCACGTTATTAGTGCAACTATTCCAGGATCAAAAGATAGAACTTTCAGATTTCGCGTTTTCCGTCCGGAGAGCGGATCCGGTGGCAATTCTTGCTGATCACAGGTAAGCAATTGTCATCGAACTGAAGAACCCCAACGACTGAGATATATAAATGTATATAGTTTTTAATAATTAATTAGAAACCACTGTTTCATTATTTGAAATGAAAAATTGCATTGAAACAGTTCTATTACTATTAATTTCGATTACTATTAATTATTATAGAACCAACTTTAAATATTTTATTTTGTACTAGTTACTATTTTTTTTTCTAAAGAATATTCTTATCCTCGGCAAAGGTAACTGGTCTTCCGTTCCGGATCGAACACCGAGGGAATATCATTTACGTATAGCGAGATGAGAATGGAACCTAAAATCGAACCATGCGGGATCCCCTGCGCGATTGATATAAGTCGGAAAGGGGACTAAATGATATTCCGGTGCTCACGCATTTTTAATACATGCAAAGAAATTATCTTATCGCTAGGGACTACCTTGCTACTGTTGGAAAGAAAATTAAATGTTTCCACAGCACATAAATAGAATTTTGATTTTTTTGGGGGGGGGACAGCTAGAATGATAAGAAATAATTTCCTTATAAAATCCATCACTCAAATCATTTCAATTCAATTCAAAGAGAAATAATATCAAATTTTAAAGCTCGTGAACGATTAATTCATTTTAAAACTTAGTTTTTGACTTTGAAAAAATTAAAATTTAAAATTACTATCTAAAACTACCTTCAAAGAACAAAAACAGCTGTAGTTACACTTAGTAAGTGATATATTTTCATGTTAGCTACTTATAAAAGTCAAATATTTTGTTAAATGACATTTGGGTAATATTTCTGCGTATTTTCAAAGTCATGGCTAGTCATACATTATAGAATGTCCATGAACCATTGCTCCTCGAAGTCGATTAAAATATTCTTTAACTTAAACGAGAATACAAAAATTAAATATTTGTTTTCTGTATTATTATTTTGTGTGCTGATTCGCAGATCGCACTATGAAACATTCTAAAGTAGTACTTTATTAAAATTCGAAATTGAAGCATTAATTAAATTAATAAATTTACTATGCATAATTAAATTTAAGCAAATTAATTGATGTTGTTTGTTAAAAGAGTGGTGAATTCTATTTCATTCGTTAGATACTCTAAATAATACTTACCTACAATACCATATTGAATAATCTACAACTTATCTAATACTCTAAAACATTTAAAATTGCATTTTCACAGTATTCATTTAATGTAATTACTATTTTTTATTATTCTTAATATAAATCACAATTTTATTACTATTGAATGTTTTGAATCTCCTATTAATGAATCTATCTATTGGTTTTACGTCAGGAGTGCAATTTAGTATTTCACCACGCATTCATGTGCGAAATCACGCAATAACCCGGGAAATCTCTCAATATCAAAGATCTTCAGACCTTACATTAATGTTGATATAATCAATGTGCGAGAGTTAATATGGAACTGTGAAGAGGTCACAGCTTTGTTTTGTCTTGTGACGATTGCATTAGGAAAATTTTTCAATTAATTTTTAAACTATCTCGTAAAAAAGTAGCAGATAACGATTAGTAGTAGTAAGTTCATTAGCACTGATGAGTCAATTAGAGGCAAATACACTTCCCGAAGCGTATCAGTGTACTCATTTTTCTGTGATAAAAGTTCTTGAGCACTGACCGTTCCACATTATCTCGTAAAAATGATTAGCTGATGAAGAAAGATCTCTCAGAAGGATTTATATCTAGCAGGATTTGCTTTGAAGTTATTTCTACTTTCTCGTATACTACATACGTATATACGGAGTAATATACGAACGAAAAACTAGAATTATGGGGCCCAGATAGAGTGAATAAATCTTGTTCTAATATGCAGTAAATTACTCTCTCTTACACTTTGTATAGTCAGAATGCACAATGTTTGGGTTCATGATACCGGAAAATTTGTGTACAATAAAACGTCCGTCCGTCCGTCTGTCCGTATAACTCCATTCAAAGCCCGAGATTTTGATAATGACATTTGCACATGACCAGGTTTACTCTTCTATCTGTAAGTTCATAAAGTCATATATCAGATCTAATAGGAGGCTGAAGAACGAAACATGGGAAAAATGCATTTCAGGCGCCAAGAGACGGTAGCTGAGAAGAGGATGGGGCAAACCAAAAATCTATCCCAGACTAAAGAGATTAGAAAATTAATTTCCACCACCTCTTTTACTCCCTTCGTACGGTTCTCCCCGTCCAACGGTTCTCTCTGGCCAGGTGGATGTTGCCACAAAGAATGGGATGACTCATTTTCTATGCGTTGAAGGCTGCGGCCTATATCCTTTTATCATTTGCGCTTACTTTTATCAATGTGCGTATGCCAGACAAGGCACCGAGGCTCTGATTTGGGAATATTACGTCGGGAGGAGGAGTGCCAAGAAAGAAACTAAGAAGATGAAAGTGATGATGAGGCAGAAGGAGGAATAAAATGAGAAATAGGAGGGGGAGAAGGTGGTTGGAAAGCATTTAAAAAGGCAGCTACAGGAGTGCGGACATGTCTTTAATCTTTAAGATTCTACTTGGTCTGAGAAGAAGAAGAAAAATAGTAGAAGAAGAAGGAAAGTTAGTTTCGCACGACACTAATATTCCTGGCGATACTGGATTATTGTTTTGTTTTGTTTTCAGAAGCACAGACTTCCGCGCGTCGCAGCAAAGTTAAAATAAGAGAAGGGCAAATGCAGAGAGTTCTCTTAGAAGGAGCTCACATCTAAAATGAATTAACACAACACCTACAGATAATTACGCTTCGGTCGACTTCATATGTCCACCTCTTATTTAATTTTATATTGTTGCGTTTTAATCTGAACTATTTTCAGCACCTGTTAAAAAACGAAGTATTGTGTAAATTGGGTGCTTTCTTTCTTTTTATTTCTGAACAAAAATATTCATTTCTTTTGTGAATAATAAATTATTATATGTTTTTCGAGTGTTTATATGTTTCTGCAATGCAAATGTTTGCATAGAAAGAATTTTTTCAAATCAATGGTTGAGTGCTTATAGCGTCTCAGTGATTCGGAATGTCCAAGGAGTTATAAAAAAAAATATGTTTAAAATTATCTAAAGAGCCTGTATCAAAGTTTTGACGTTTCCTCCCTGGACACCTGTATATAAAATCTACTCCAGGGATTTTCAAACTGTGCTTCGCGACTTCTAGGGGCTTGGCGGCATTTATTAAAGATAATCTTTAGATTTGATTATTTCTTGTGCCATTTATGTTCACAAAATAATTTTGTTCTATCATAACATATTTATTTTAATATATATGATTTATTTTACTAATTAATTGTGGATTACTTGTACCTGGCAGTCCTTTACTTCTGGGCTCCTTTAGCACCGACGTACATCCCAGCGTGCGTCGCGCCGGGATATTTAATGTCTCTACACGCTAGTCAGATCCTCGTGATCACGCGAGAGCGTGGCGGCGACACAAAGTGTGAATGTGTTATTTTAATACCTAATTAGAATGGAGAAATAAAATATCCTATTATACATTCTTCATTTGTGCTGAATCATGGGACTCTTATTGACCTTCTATTTTAGAGTATTGTTACCAGGGGAGCCGCGGGAAATTTCGTTTAGATCAAGGGAGCCCTGGCCGAAGAAAGTGTGAAAAGCCTGATTTCCCTGTTGTGTCCACGTGCACTGTGTCGCCGCGCGCGGTTCAAAGGCGCCCCCTGGCACCTGCGGCCGCGCCTGCAGCCCCCAGGCATCTCTTTTTTTCTTTTTAAATTTCAGAGATAGAGCATAAAAAGGTATCAACCACAATTGTAGGCTTTAAAATATTTTACTTTACAGAAAAATTCAGCCATACATGTCTTTCGGGAATTTTTTCTCACATCAGTGGTTCCAAGTAACGTAGATTAAACACACATTAAGTATACATAGTGATCGGTCGCCATTTTGTGATTCGTACGAGGTACAGAGACGACCACTGATGATGGGAAAACATTCCGAAACACGAGTATGGCTCAATTTTCTGCTAAGGAAAAATGTTTAAAGCCTTCCAATTGTGGTTGACACCTCTTTTATCCTGAAATTCTAATCATGGAATCAAACAAGATCTCTGATGCGACCACAGTAGCCAGGCAAGGCGGTCGTTGAATACTATGGGGGATGCATGCGCCGCAGCTCATTGGCTTTCCGGCAAAGAAGGTTGGCAGTGCTTAATCACTAACTTATTACTAGGGGGCGGATTTTGACGACTTGAAACATTGCCAAAAAATTATCAATTAAATGCTTCTAAAGTTTTTAAAATGCCCTAAAAACAAAGAAAAAGACATAAAAATGTGATCAAAACCACTTCAGATGAACACACTCAAGCTCTTGGATATGTTACTGATAAAATTGAGGCTTCTTGCTTTTGTTCAAGTGAACTCAGCTTGGAAGCTTTTGGTTTGGACTGTTCTCTAAAAGAACATCTCTGCCATTATTTATCACGAAATCCGCCGAACAGGCAATTGCGCCGATAGACGTCACAGGAACTGTAGATTACAAAAGCTGACATAACAATACATGAGCGAAGAAATCAAATAGGCAACTCACGAATTCTGTGATGAACATTTGTTACATCTCGTAATAATGTTTGAAGTCAGTACCATTAAAATATTAAAACTCATGAAATAAGCAAAAAACGCATTAAAAATGACCGTAAAACGGTAAAAAAAGACTTACCAGTCGAAATGGAGGAAAAATGCAAAAAATAAAATAAAAAATGGGTAATTTCGTGCCGTCACAACATAAATGAATTTCTGTTCTAAAATGAAAAAAAAAAAAGACAATTTCATTAAAATCCGCCCCCTACTCTCTGATCTGAATCAGTGAAATTGTCGCTGATTCAATCAGTGAGAGCCGAAGTCACTGATATCTTCAGTCGAAATGTGTAGTTTCGCTGACAATCAGCGAATACGCGAACCTTTTCATAATGACCGCCAGCATTTCACTGGTCGTCAGTGGTAAAAGTGCCGCGCGACATCGCTCACTGATCGTTCAGTCGTTAGAGAGTACTTATGACTATCCTAAGCTATGGATGAAGCCGGCAACCAAAGATCTCCATTTAGGTGGATCTGCATTTCCTGTGTCGGCCCGCCGCGCCGCCCGGCAGTGCCCTCCGCACGGCGCGCGATCGCTTCCACATGGCACGCCGCAAGGGGCGGGGGCGGGGGCGGGGCCGCCCTCGGGGGACGGGGCTGGACCGTGTAACACGACGCGCCCCCGCCCTGGAATGTTACAGCGCGCTCGGGCGGGCGGGCGTGCTATCTGCAGCCACCGCCCCCTGCAACCCCCGGCCCTCCTGCATGTGCCTGCCCGCACCCAACCGCCTCCATTAGCACGGACCTCGTGAAATTAGCTGTTGAACCACGGGGTGGGGGGGATGCAGCCGATCACTTTGGGGTGGGGATCGTACATTTTTGTTAAATAATAAACATATTTGTCAAATATTCTAGATTATTTATGTACTGTAGATATGACACTACACAATTTATTGTTTAAATAATTGCATATTCGAACACAAGTAAATAGTAAAATCAATTTGCCAACTAAGGAAGGTAAACGAAATCTATAGGCCTTTTGGGGGGAGGCATGGCCTCCATGCCCCTCCCCCCTTGGATTCGCCCAGTGCCACGAGTTGATATCCAATATTGATGTGGTGCGTAAATCATTAGCGTATTTCATAAGTTTATTAATCATGACGTATGCACAAGAAAAAGAAAACGAAGACCTATATATGTTTAGCAAAACGTATCACCAAAGTAATATATAATTAACTTTGCACGAAGAAAATCATCGAAAAAATCAGTGAATATATTTTTAAACTTGTAGATTACTGTCAAGAACAACATGGTCTTACTGGATTCTACGCAAATGAAATATATATCTTTCTAGAGCACACAAAAATACAGAAGATTCCACAAAAGCATAGACCCAAGTCTTTCCAATAAGAACGAAAAATGCAGAATGAAAGGAGAGTAAAACCTTCCGTTGTGGAAATTTCGTTGAAAATTTGCAGCCCTTTTTAAAAAAATGTTTAAGCCTTAGTGTAAATGGAAATATGAAGCCCTTCTTCACGAGAATATTTTGTGTTTTCGAAAAACTTCATTTTCAGTTATTGAAGAATTTTAATTCAAAAATGCAATAATATACAAATCGCTAGAAATGCCCATATAACGGCGTGAGAGATATTTTAAAAAAGATTACATTTGTGTAATTTTTGAAAAAAACAAAAGAATAAGAATAAGTAATTCTATGTAATCTTAACAGTGCAATGAGCGCTACCGGTACGAAGAGTTTGAAGAGCGTTTTTGAGAATATGGCATTTGACCATTTCTGAACATGCGAAATTTTGAGCTCGTTTTCACAGAAAACTTTGAGTTTTCAAGAAACCTCATTAAACACCATTTCAATCAAATGTACTTTTAAATGCAGTAATGTGAACAAATCACCGTTAGTATAAATATTAACGACATGAGAGGCTGTTCAAAAAGTTACAGTTTTCTAATTTTTGCAAATACAAAAGAATAGAAAAAATGGCATTTCATAGTGTATATTTCGCACTATCCCTATAAAAAGTTTAAGTTTGGAGCCTTTTTCGAGAAAATCTTGTTTTATTTTTTAATATTGCACATTTTGCACCCAACACTGCGCGAAAGACTACTAAATGTTTCAAAAAAATTTGTATAACCTTAAGAACTAAATATGGAGAACAAATTTTGTAAGAAGGAAAAATCTCTATCTTCAGTTGTGTAGTTGTAGGAGAACGCCGACAGTTAACATGAAAATCGGACCT
>JAHLJT010009419.1:222657909-222856430 GCA_031308135.1 Acheta domesticus
GTCGTGGCTGTTGACTTTCTGATTTCGTACGAGAAGTGGTTAATAGTTTGCTTACTAGAGTTGGGCACACTGTTTTGATAAAAAAAAAAGAGGGTTGAATAGCGTCAAATGTTTCGATGTTTCTGTTTGCCTAGCATACGGACCAGGAATGCCAATGGAAACTTTAGGAACCATTCCTGTAAGTAAAAACTTAATCTTAGGGAACACTTTTCTCAAAAACTACTAATAGGAGGATGCTCAAATTTCTAAAGGAGCATGTAACATACCATTTTATACACTTTACGGGGTGGATTTGTAAAATGTTAAAATTTAAAAATATCTTATAATTTGTTAGTATTTTTAAGAACAAACTCGCTAACAATGGACAAAAATTCATATTTAAAAAACTTGGTAAGCTTGTTTGAAAAACTGCATTCGTTTAAAATGCGTATAAATAATGAATCTACGCTCACATAAAATTTCAAGCCTTAAAGAAAATAGTTTCTGAGAAAATGTTCCTTACATTAAGATTGGCGAGTAAGCCATGCGGGCTCTCCCAAGGTTTGTTACAATGCCGCAAGTAGTTGTAAGGAAGTCATTCAATACATGTTGGGTCTAAGGGACAGGAGGAGAGGGATAAAAGTTAGTAATTAGAAGCAATGAACTTTTAATGGGTAAAGAGAATAATCAAAGATAAAGAAAACTATTAAGAAATGTCAGATTTTTCGATTCTGCAGTCCATCGAGAAGAAAGACACATTTTCTTGCTTCTTAGAAGAGCAATGAATTTTGTGGTATCAGCTCCCTCATTCTTCATAGATTAGTAAACGAGCAATGAGTTCACCCATTATTTATTACAGTAAAGGATCGAAAACTGAGACTTGCGTTGATATGTAGTAAATCACTTTTATGGTCTTAAAGAGAGTTTTAGCGTTTGGGGGAAAATCGCCCGCACTCGTTTTGATGTGCTTCGGCATATTTTAACTACTATAAACTTCAGAGTTAATCCATTTAATGAGAAAGAAATAGGATGAGTAAATTTGTTGTTTTTGTATTTTTTATATGTAATCATTTCAGCCTGTCATTCAAAAACGTTTCATTTTTCCCTCACCTGTCATCCAGTCTTTGCCACATCCACAGCAGCTATCCACATCCAAAATACTGAAAACATTTTCTGGCAATCAAGCAAGTAGTTTCAAAGTATTACAATGAGTGAGGCGTGATCAAAACGAAATTTATCGTAGGTAAATACAACGAGCACGACTGCTTTGGAAATTGTCGGTAAATCTGAGAATTTCCAAAACCAGAAGTGGTATTGTAACAGGACTATTCACGAATAAAAATACGTCCAACGAAATCCAAAATGTGCCAAATATTGAAAATAGTGAATGTTATGTACTTATATGTTAAAATCAAAGAGGTTAGGTTACAGTACATACGCGGTTTAATGGACGTCGACATAGCGACGAATGTATACCGCCTCCTAAGATAAATGAGACGCAGTTTATGGTAGGCCAGTAGGGAGAAGCGGTAAGAAAAAAATCCGATACGAAAAAGCGATAGAAATAGGTAGAAAGAAAACTTTTGAGACCTGACGACCTGATTGGTACTACGTATAGTTAAACACTACTGGTTAAAAGTACTTGTCCCAACACGGAATTCGGAAGCCAGGCCTTAGGAACTTGTCCCGCTGCCAAAGATATCTGGAGGAAGAAATCCCCTCTGAAGCCCACGTGTAGGTTAGCGTCGGATTACCCAGCAAACATGACTCAGGGTTTCAACTGATTTCACTGCAGTACCTATGACTGGAAGGTCTGGGTTCACGTCCTGACGGTGGCAGGATTTTCGACTCTAGCTACCAAAGCAATGTCGCATCCAAGCCACTGTCGAAGGAGAATTCTAGCTACCGACTACTCGGATCGGTTGTCTTCCGTGGGTTCTCCGATCAGTACCCAGGGCGAATGCCCAGAGCGGTATCTATCAAACTGGCCATGGGCCGCGCGCGATCGTCCTCTTCACTGGTCCTATCCTCACCCCTTACCACGCACGCACACACACAGACACACACACAGACACACACACAGGACACACACAGACACATACACACCGACACACACACACAGACACACACACACAGACACACACAGACACACACACGCACACAGACACATACACACAGGACACACACACACAGACACACACATAGACACACACAGGACACACACCACAGACACACACACAGACACACACACACACACGCACACAGACACCACACACACGCACACAGACACACACACACGCACACAGACACACACACACGCACACAGACACACACACACGCACACAGACATACACACGCACACAAGACAACACACACACAGGACACACACACGCACACAGACACACACACACGCACACAGACACACACACACGCACACAGACACACACACACGCACACACGCACACAGGACACCACACAGACACACACATACTAGATACACACACATACACATACACACAGACACATACACACAGACACACACAGACACCACATACACATCAGTGACGTATCTGCAATGGATGCGAGTAATGCGTCGCATCCCTTCGTTATCGGTTGATTTTAGGATTTCTAGTCTTTACGTGTATGTTCTCATTTCTCTATGCCAAAAAATAGACTGTCCTTCTTTGGACGCTTCAAACACTGTATTAGTTACAGTACCTGGTTTTGTAACACTGTGGTTTCGCAAAAGAGAGTTGCATCCGTTCTCTATGTTCGATTTAGCTGCAGGCCAATGACCCTTCGAGAAGGTTGCCAGTTGGGGATGGCTTTCAAATCACGTGACTGATGTGATTACACAAACGCATCTGGTGTTCTAGCCACAGTTCCCATAGACTCATTGATTGACTACCATGCGCGGTAACGTATGAAATTAGCGGAAGCAATTGAAAGTTTCTTCACCAGGGTGCTTGTACACCAGATTGTTAAACATCTTAATTAGTAAAACTTTTTCTTTCAAGCTTCTAGATAATGTTGTCTAGTTCGTTAATTTTCAAGAATTATGTAGTACTTATTTTCAACTGCGAACATTATGGAATGTGATAATTTTTGTTATACGTTATTTTAACCGTTAAAGGGTGACGTGCATTCAAACTTCTCCGACCGGTGACGCGCGTTCTATGAGACCCAAAAATTTAGGCAGAATATTTTCGGTGTTCCATTTTATGTTGACTTGATATTTTTTGCGTTTGTCAATTTGATAATAAACAAGAAAATAAAGGATTTGCTGTTAATATGCAAAATGTAAAAATATAATTATTTCTTTTTACTCGCGATTAAATTTCTCGCTATAATTTGTTCCATACTGTTTCTCACCGTATCTTAAGAACTCGTAGAAAGTAGAAAGTTTGAAATATTATTCACTACATAAAAAAACATCATTTAAATACGATAATGCATCGTTCCCGAAAATTATCCATTCATGAAAATTTGCAATGCACATTCACTGTAGGAAGGAAAAGTCCGCTACTGGGTGTTGTGTGGTCTGCGAGACCGCCCCGAAACTTCCGCTGGGCCCTCAAAGCCGAAACGGCTGTCACTGGATCCGCTGCACCGCGTGTCAAAGTAGTTTAGAAAAGAGATAGGAAGGTACTATAAAGAAAAACTTATTCCGTCGTACCAGAAAAGTAGGGCTACGCGTTTATTTTTCCTCAGCAGTCTCAGAGACCGCACGTCACCAGTTAAGAATTAAAACAATGTTACATTATTAAATTGCCTGCCGTGTCTGCGGTGCTGTATGGATAGGCTCGTGAATAGCTGCTTTGTGTGTGACGAAACTGAAGCGTATAATCACGTTTTGTTAAAATTAAAACAATGAATGGATGTGACAGGGAAAGTGACGTACTAGTGTTCTTTCAGTACAATGTAGTGACGTATACTTTTGTGCAGTTGCAATAGTGATTCATACGTAGAAATTTGTGCTTAATGTGTGACGAAACGAAATTAGCCCGAAATGATACAATGGCGTCTGAGCATGAAGCATGAGGAGGGCAGGAAGTAGTGAAGGCAATCAGTTTTATTGACAAACTATTTGCTACTTTCTATCGCATTCCCTACCAACTTTTCAAGAGACGCCACTGATTGGCATCCACTACACTGTCGCTCATGTCGGGAGACCAATTGAGCGCTTAACCTTCCTGTGGGCGCGCCTATTTTTATTCATAAAATCGGGCGCGCGTAAAAAGCGCTGTATGCTGTCTCGAGGAAAACAGTCTTTTGCTCCCTCCAAACGTCTCTTATTTTAATTGAAGAAGTAAGAATAAAAACTCATAACTGTTCATTACATGTTTAATGAGAATACATATATAATCACAGAAATGTGGCTAGTTTTAGGTTTAGAATTATAAATAACCACATGTTTCAGGAACCTTTATAAAACAAAATATAGTAAAGAAAAATTAACTAGAAAATTGTATTATATGTAAAAAATTAATTAATAAAACAATTACTGTATTTTAAATTTTAGAAAAAGCATCAATTGGTTTTTCACTGTAACTCAGGAAGATGCGATTTTTCGTCTGTTTCAGCCCTTCAGGAAAGAAAAACACAAAAATAAGATTAGAAGTCATAGGAAAAAATCCACAAAAACAGCTTTCGACATCTTTGATTTTGTTTTCAGTGATCGAAAATACATGTAAACTATCAATATGAATAAGTAAAATGTTCGTGTGGAAATACTAAAAATACTTACACGAGTGGGCGCGGTAGAGCACGAAGTGCTGCAGTCAGTATTTTTTTTATTTTCAAATCTTCTTTTCGACTGATAGGGAGAAGGCAACGGAACGGAGATTTCCGTGTTTCGTTTTAGAATGTTTCGAAGTGAGAATTCTGAAGCCCTCTGACATGTACTGCCGTACTCCATTTTAGAACAACAAAAGCACAACGGCCGCGCGCCCGCCGGAAGGTGAAAGCTTGTCCGCCTGTGTCGGAGCCCCGCTGGTGATACACACATGGTTGGAAAATCCCCATAAGTCGACATGGGATCTCGCCAATCAGGGGACGATCACCTGCACCTCTGCGAAGAAAAATGCACTACACTTACGTGACTAATGATCTTGGCGGTTGGACGTGCCCAGAATCACCAATAAATCATTCGCCGCCGGATCTCATCTGTCAAAAGGGCGTAATACGCTAGATCCTGGTGTAAAGCAGCCCCACAATACGGGGACTAATTAAGGTAGCAATTTTCGTGCTGGAAATATAATCATTCAACCCGCCCCATTTTGCACGCTCATACAGTCCTACCATCAGCCTGCAACCACTTCATGCATCAAGAACACCGTGCAATCGAAGCAACGCGTGAGCAATCATAAAAGTATCTCCATGATCGAGTCACGAAACCACCCCGAGACGTTATTCACGTACCTTATGAAGTGCTACGAGTTGCTTGCTACGTCAGGACACATGGAGTTGTCCATTGGAAGACCCCATTGACCCATCCCGCCATTGCCTGAAATTGCTGGAAATGTTTTAGTTGGCATCCTTCCTATAAGCTCCAGAGTTGCATGTAAATTTTGACAATAGTGTTTCTTTATTATACAGGGTGCCCTGACAGGAAACTTCTGAACTTGAAATAAGCTCTTAAGACAATTTTCAATATATTTTGTCAAATAAAGTTCTTGGACACTTCAAATGGTTGAGCCGCAATAAGCATTCAAAAGTTGTTTGAAAAAATGCTTCTGAGCAAAAAATTTGCATTGCAAAAGCATATAAACACTCTATAACATATAAATGTGTTTATTATTTACAAAAGAAATGCATATATTTGTTCCCAAAGAAAAACTAACAGAAATTTAAAAAAGGAGGCGAATTGTGTAAATTAATCCCGGTTATTTTTACGCCGCAAGCACCATATGACCATTGCATTTTCCGCCCAACGAAAAATCTACAGCCATCAGCCGGCTACCCGCTCTCTCATTGAAGTGGGACTCTCCAACTCGCACGTGAGATCTAAAATTTTCAAAAATTTCATTGAATCATCTTCTTTATACAGAACGCTAATAAAAGGCAGCGGTTTTTCACAATTTGTCAGAAATCAACGACAAGGTCTGTTGATGGATAGAAAATTGCTGCCTAGTCCTAAGTCCGACCGATTTAAAAAAAATTGCAGATTATGAGAATTAAAAACTTTTGAACTTTCTACTACATTTTTGGACATTTAGTTCTTTTGAGTACTCCCAATCCATAGCATGGGTGGTCAGAGTAGTGAAGAAAATCGACATGAATGTAAAACTAAATTAATGGAAAATAAATCATTTTTTGCACGTTATAATTTAAAGCGGACTGTTATCTTTTCTATACAATTTCATATCAAAGCTTAGCAATAACAGAATGGTTACTCCTTGCACATTACCGAGCCCTTATGGTGTAATGCACAGTTCAAGGTCTGACCGTACTTCTATGAAGTAATTTTCCCTTTTAAAACAAGTTACTTCCAAGTTACTTGCGGATATTTTTGTATGTATCCCGTAGAAATTATTAATAAATTGTAATGCTAATTTTTAAAAAATTCTACTGACAGTACGTTTTTTTGCTTACATTTAAAAATACGAGGGTTTGTACCAAAAGTAAGGTTCCCAATGAGCTACAGCCTAGAGGGAAGGAGCTAGGCTAAATCCGACAACAGTGCCTATTCGCAGTGGTTCCCCCATTCTCGAGCTCGCCCATCCGCGATTTTCTGCGTTGCTCAGTGTTCGCTTGGCAACCGTCAGAGAGTGCAAGGTTCGAGCAAAAATCCGGTTTCTCCACGCAAGGAAGTTACCGTAATCCCGAAGGAGCAATCAGAATCGCCGGAGAGGACGACGATGGAGGGAGTAGTGCTTCTTCACGACAACGCCCGAACCCACGTCGCTCGTCCAACCCAAGAGCTTTTGAAGAAATTTGGGTGGACCGTTATGCCCCCATCCCTCGTACAAGCCGGACTTTGCCCCCAGCGATTATCACCTCGTCCCCAAGCTAAAGGAACACTTAGGTGGCCAAACGCTTCAAGAGCGACGGTGAAGTCCGAGCAGAGGTCATACGCTTCCTCAATGGATTGGCGGGAGACTCTTCGACTTATGAATACAAAAGCTGGAGCACCGTCTTCAAAAGTGTTGTCGAAAAAAATGGAGACTATGTTGGAAATTAGACAACAATGTAAGCTTTTTCAACGATGCATAAATTAATAGCAATAAATGTTGTTTTCTATTTCCGAAAAATATGGGAACCTTACTTTTGGTACAACCCTCAAATTTTTTTGAACGATTGTAATTTGAAAAACGTCCTGCCGATGATAAAATGCATGAGCAATTGTTGGGCTCTTAACGTGAAAATTGTAGCTTCCTAAAAAAATCGTAAAATTGTAGCTTCATTCCATGATGACGCCTCTACGCCCTCCACATCCCTGCTGGCACAACCCGTTGCCAGGAATCCAGTGCAAAGTAAACGTAAAATTTGCGTGGACCCTTTCGTTAGCGGGAATGGCATCACCCTCGCTTCCCAGCTCATCCCGTTTCACTTGTCTTTTCCTGAGAAGGCGTAGACTGACTGCAAACCGCGGTCAGTTTTCCTCCCCCTCGCTTCCCAGCTAATTCCTTTTCAGTTTTCGTTCTCGCTCGTTTCCGTTCGAGCGTTACGTTCGTTTGCGTTCGTTTCTTTACGTTCGTTTGTTCCGTTCGTTCGTTCACATTCATTTTCACTGAGACGGCTTTGGCCGACATCATCCCCTTTCGATCATCCGCTGTTTCGGAAGGAGTAAACATTTTAGTTAAGTTCGCATTCATAAGTAGCTCATAAAGTAGATGTTCTCCTACCAGTCCAGAGAAAACCTGGAACGCAGGTGAACTTGGCAGAATCTTCGGAATTGTAGGTTAAGTCAGCGAAGTAAGAAAATGCTCGTGATAGTGTTTCAGACTCTGATTCCACAAATATTTAAGCGATGGCATTCAACGTACGCAGAGCTCTTAAAAGATATGCAAATGTTTTTTTTGAAAACAGAAGTTGAAGAATTATAATCAATTAATGTGATTGAAACCAGGACCACGGGGAAAACAGAATGTGATGGAGTCGTGCTATGCCTTTTTGGGGAGGTAGGTAAACGGCCTGAGGAAATATTGATTGCGTGTTGAAGTTGGGCTATGCCTTTTTGGGAAGGCAGGTAAACGCCTAAGGAAAAGTTGATTGCGTGTTGAAGTTGGGCTATGCCTTTTTGGGAAGGCAGATAAACGCCTAAGGAAAAGTTGACCGCGGGGTGCAGTCGTTCTACGCCTTTTTGGGAAGGCAGGTTCATGGCAGAGGAAAAGTTGACTGAGGGATGCAGTCGTGCTATAGCTTTTGGAAGGCAGACAAACAGCTGAGGAAAAGTTGACCGCGTGGTGCAGTCGTGTTATTCTTTTTGGAAGGCAGGTAAACGACTGAGGAAAATTTGGCCGCGGGATGCAGTCGGGAGACGACTCTATTTGACACTCACAGTTAGATCCCTTCCGTTCCGTCGTATGCGTCATGCGAAAAGGTATTCCATGCACCTTGGTGTCTTTTTTCTGGCTTAGCCGAAGTTTTGGTGTGCTTTGTGTTTTGCTGTTTGCACGCATTTTGCATTTTACTGCTATGTGTAAGTGGCTGGTGTGGGTTCGTGTTGGACCGTGTGGTGAGTAGACAAATCGGCTTTTGTGTTTTAGTCATGTTAGTGAGTGTGTTTGCGTTACGGTATGTGTTGCACTACGCCCTCAAAATGTCCGAGGGAGGTGCTTGTCGTCTTTGTCCTACAGTGAGGACGTGTCGAGCTAGTTGTTTAAGCGTCTCCAGTGGTACGTTGATTTGAAAGGCTTGATAAGTGTGGTGGTAGTGTTCTGGCCATTTATTTCCTATTCTGATCTAATTTTTAAAATTAGTAAGCCTAAAGGAATACTTTTAAAACTGTTTTAAGTACCGGTGACTCTAAGCGGATAAGTTGATTACTTACATCTCGAAGAAAATAGGTTTTATGTCGAACAAACGTGAAAAGGATAAACAAGTAACAATTATCTTTAAAATGGCACGCAGACACAAATACAAATACAAATACACACACACACACACGTAGAGATTTGTTCCTTATATCTGTCTTTCGTTCGGTGAATAAAGAGACGTTAGCGAAGTGTTTTGAGAACGAATATTAAGCTACTCAATATTTTACTTTCATGAATAACACTTAAGTAAAACTTGTCTGGACTGCACGTTAATATCCCTTATGATTCCGTAGTAGTCTGCAGTATTCCGTAGTAGAATGCAGTAGTATGCAGTATTCCGTACGAGTATGCAGCTAAAAGTTCCAACATTATTTCACACAGGTTATCTGACAAAATCTAATGTAAGTTCTAAACACTAATTACAGATGATTGCAGATTTCTCAAATAGGAATTATTGCTACTATTTCCCACATATTTTATAGATTATCTGAATTTGAGTTTTAGTTGTAAGTTATTTGAAAGGCCTCGGTATATTTCATTCGTAAGATAATATTGTGTTCAAAGTCCAATTTTGAATCCTGCCTACATTTTTATGTAGTTGTCAGCAAGTACTTGTAGACTCTCATTATTACCCACTATCTCGATATAAATGAATTTACTCACCACAATCGTCAAGAAAATGTCTGAAATACGAGAATTTCACAAACACGAACATCCTGTGAGAGCACTTAGCCACGTGCTGGCCGTGGCCTCGCAAGAAATCCGCATTTATTACTGCCAAACAATTTCACACAACAAGATTGCTGCTCACAACAAAGCGTTTCTTACTCCAATGTTTGCATTACCTGGTTGGGAAGAAACACCTGGTCGAGTACATTTTTTTTTTGCAGGCTGAACGACAGCTTCGACTCTTGCCCGCAAGGGGCGCACTTACGCGCGAACCCACCTGGGGTAAAAAGCGCTTCTCGGCGATTATACGTATTACAAGGCGCGTCAGTTAAACGTATTATTAACGCGCGAATACCAACAAGACGCTAAGCAGCGCGCGGCTGATTGCAGCCTCCGGAGCGGCCACGCCGTGAATTATAGTTTCAGCGGCGCGCACGGCGTCGGATGCGGGCGCCTCCGCCCCGCCCCGCCCGCCGCGCCACGCCCCCCGCCGCCATGCTCCGCCGCCCACGCCCCCCGCCCCGCTGCACTCCACGCAGCTTCACCCCACTCCCCACCACTCCCACCACTGCAGGCCCTCTGACCGGGAGGACCTAGGTTCGAGTCCTGACAACGGCAGGATTTTCGACACTAGCTTGACAGCTACGTGGCACTCAGTCGTTGTCTGGAGGAGAATTGTAGCGGCGGCTGCTCTGATCAGTAGTTTTACCGTGGTTTCTTCCATCAACAACCAGGTCAATGCCGGAGAAGTACTCTTACAAACGGGCCACGGACCGCGCGCGATCTTTCCTTCCGTTTCCTTGTCCTATCTCTCCTCTTACACACATATACTCCAACATGCACTACCCTACCACGCATGCCGGGAGACCGATCAGGAGCTTAGAACTTGTCCCGGCTGGGGCGGTGCCCCGCTGGTGGAAGATTCCTGGTTGTGGGAAAACCCCGCTAGTCGACGGTAGGTCGGCGCCGGATCTCGACATCCAGCGGGGAAAGATCACCGCCTCCTCCTATGAAAAGCATGCACTACACTTATGGGACTAACGACCTAGTAGTTGATGCGCCGGAATCACTAACAACCAACCAACCACTCCATTCCTCCACGTTGCGTTGCACTGCGCACCCACCCACCTCTATTTTTGCAGTAGTTCAGCTGCAAAATGCTAAAGTACTTACTTTTAAGAAATTACTATCATGATTATTGTAGTGTTTCAATTTTCTACAATACAGAAAAATATGACCACAACCACTTTCTTAACCGTTCTTAGCTACATATTAGGAGGAATGAATTTAAAGAAAAAAAAAATAGAATGGTTTTTAAGGAAGTAATGATCCTAGTCATTAGAAATAAAAAAAACTACCTATATTTCACAGAACACTACGCGAAATTACTCATATTTGCTAAACATTGTGCGTGGCTTGATTTAAATCTCTGTTTTTGTTGAACAGATTTCATTCTCCCCAAAAAATCTTTATCGTCATCCCGTCGAGGTGGGTGGTCCACGTCCTGACGGGGGGATGCAGAGAAGGCTCTCAAGTGTTCCTTTCTCCATTTTTTCATCTTCTTGCTTCTCATTTCATGTCATGTACGTTCTTTTCACTCCTTTTTCTTCCTCACTGGCCTTCTCTGTATGCTTAACGCCCACCCATGTGTTTGCCGTGCATGGCGACCCGTGTCGGAGGGAATGTGTGTCCTGGCAGTTGAGGGACCTGTTTGTTTCCCTATCTAGTCCTAGTGCTACTGTTCGCCTTGCACTAAGGGGTACGTTGGTTACGTATTTTGGGAAACATTCCCTGTAGGTTCCAACACACTCGCTTTGGCCCCGGACTCTTCTAGACGGGCGGTCGGGAGCTAACCCACTCCCGATCAATCGGCTCGGACTAGGTCTTGTACTGAACTCCAGGGTGAGCGGGGGAATCCACGGCGGTGCAGCGCCGTGTTATTCCCCCACTATATCCTCGTGGCAACCCTGGCACTCCGATGGAGTGTCCCCTTGTTGGGCTCCGTGGTGGGTGGGGACCACGAGGATGAACCTATTCCATCTATATGGATATTTCACCTTTCCCCCCGCCCTCTTCCGCAAGGAAGAGGAGATGTGCCGAAAGAACCATTGACTTAAATAGTTTCTTTTCTAGAGAAGAAGATCGACCCAAGATGCCTCGTTTCCTCCTCATGTCATGCGCTGAGGAAGGTAAAACTTTTAAAACTGTAAGTGCTGTCCGTCTGGCGCGAGCCATAGAAGAGGCTTACGGAAGCTCCAAGCGGTCGTGCGTCAGAGGAACGGAACGATTCTTTTTGAAGCACGTACCGACGAGCAAATAGGAAAAATTAAAAATACAAAGCAGATTGCCGACCTCCAGGTAGTAGTCACGGTCCATCCCACCTTGAACCTGTGCAAGGGCGTGGTAAATCACGAGGACTTTGCTTCAGAAACGGAGGAAGATCTTCTAAACTTTTTTAAGACCTATGGCGTGACTCAGGTGTACAGGATCGGAAGGAAGGAGCAGGGGAAAGTGATCCCTACTTCTACCCTGATCCTTACTTTTGACCGACCATCTCTCCCGGAAAGGATCGTTACCGCTTTCTACAACCTCCGTGTGCGGCAGTATGTGCCGAACCCTTTGCGCTGCTTCAAGTGCCAAAGGTTTGGGCATACTCAGCAGCGATGTATGTCAGTAAACGCGGTTTGCGGGAAGTGCGGATCGTCAGTTCACGACCAACAACCCTGCGACAAACCACCGCACTGTGTGAATTGTGAAGGCGATCACCCAGCCAACGACAACAAGTGCCCCACGTTTCTCCGGGAAAGGGAAATCCAAAAAATAAGGGTAACCGAAAAGGTTTTCCTTCCCTGAGGCGAAGCGTAGGTTCCAAACCAGGAATCCAGTGGACCTATCACGATCCTTTTCCAGTGCTGTGAAACCTTAAGTCCCCGGGGTAACAGCGAGTTGTCAACTCACTGTACCCCAGCGGTAGTCTCACATTTCAGTTGTCAGGTTGTCGCCGGTCGACTCCCCGAAGATTCGGCGTGCATTTCCAAGGTGGGAAAATTATAATTCCACAAAGTACAAAAACCTGTCAGAAACTCCACCAGACATCGACCACCTCAACTGAAACTTCTACTGAAATCGATCTTAAGCAGACACCGCCCTCCCAGGAAAAATACGTCATCCAAATCCCGTCCTCCTCTTTCTGTTTCCGAGAATCACAATCGGACGATTTCCTCCAGCTCTTGTAGATCTCGGTCACCCGTGGCCAAAAGTCGGGAAATCCCCCCGACACAGACGACCCTTATCCAGCAGCAGTCAGGATGACTCTGCTGGTGATGAGGAACCCCACGAGATTTCCTCCTAAAACCTTTCAGAAGGTGAGAACGAAAAAAAGCAACCCAAAGAAATAATTTCTCATAATGGCCTCTCTCATGGAACTTAAATGGTCTTCGTGCTCACTCAGAAGAATTAAGATTAATAATTTCTGGCCACAAACCATTTATAGTCTGTCTTCAGGAAACTCATCTTCTCCCTCTTCATCCCTGTCTCTTCGCGGATTTAACATCTATCGGTTTGATCAAGACGACGGACTTCGTGTCACGGCGGCGTTGCGGTACTCATCCGCGACTCCCTGTTCTCGGAGGAACACAACGTTCGAACCGACCTCCAAACAGTGTGCGTACGGGTACACCTACCATCCTTCTCTTTTACGGTGTGTAGTATATACATTCCCCTGGCCAAGTCGTGTCACAAGAGGAACTCGAAGATGTTTTTTCTCAGTTGCCCCCCCTTTTTTTATTGCGGGGGATTTTAATGCCCACAATCCCCCCTCTGGGGTGGCACGAGGACCTGCCCGAGAGGGTTCTATCCTCGAAAATATTATTGACCAGCAAAACTTAATTCTTCTGAACTCCGGGAATCACACTCATTACTCCAATGGCGTCAAACACCTCTCGTCAATCGATCTGGCACTCTGCAGGTCCATCCTTATTACCATTGTAGAGAGTGGACCGTACTCGATGATCTACATGGGAGTGACCATTTTCCCATTTTGGCCCACTTTAATGTCCCCTGATTTAGACGTCATCTACCCCTCCTCGCTGGCTATTCCATCAAACCGACTGGGATAATCAGCGAGAAAAATTATAATGCCAGACCACTTCTCAAATAATAATCGATACCTTGGTGGCCCAATTCACAGGACGCCTTTCTCGCGCAGCCACCATTTGCACTCCCGAAGTCTACGTGTCGGCCACGACGCGTCCCGGTGCCTTGGTGGAATGCCGACTGTGCCACCGCGGTGCGTGACCGAAAGCAAGCACTCGCGAGGCTCCAATAGGTTCCCCACCGCCATCAAACCTGATCGATTTCAAAAGAAAGCGGGCAGAGCCAAGATTAGTAATACGGGAAAGTAAGACCGCTTCCTGGAGAGCCTTTATTTCTTCTCTTTCTTGCCATACCCCGCCTAAAGTAGTATGGCGAAAGATCCGACAGATCGGAGGAAGATTTTCCCCATCATCTGTCCCAGGACTTCTTATTAATGGAAATCTTATTACTTCTCCAGAAAAAGTAGTTGAGGAATTGGCCTGTCATTATGAAAATTCCTCCAGTTCCTTACACTACTCCCCTAGCTTCTTGAAAACGAAGAGTAGAATGGAGAAATGCAGATTGGACTTCTCTACCTGCCTGGAGGAAGATTATAACGCCCCTTTCTCCATGGATGAATTTTCCTGTGCGCTCACCCGTGGGAAAGATTCTGCTCCAGGACCAGACCAAATACACAACCAAATGTTAAAACACCTGCCGGAAGAGGCACGTATCTTTCTCCTCCGTATCTTCAACAAGATTTGGATGGAACATACCTTCCCTAGAACCTGGCGCGAAGCGATTATTATTCCTATTCCTAAAGATGGAAAGGACGGGACAAAGCCGTAACCTACCGTCCAATTCTCGCTCACAAGCTGTATATGCAAACTTCTGGAGCGAATGGTTGAATACGCGTTTTGGTCTGGCACCTGGAGCAGAGAAACCTACTTACACCCATCCAATGTGGTTTCAGGAATGAACAGGTCAACCATGGACCACCTTGTCACCCTTACCACACAGATCTCCACTGCTTTCGTGCTACGTCAACACCTGGTAGCAATTTTCTTTGATATAGAGAAAGCTTATGATACTACCTGGAGGTACGGCATTCTTCGCACCATCCATTCTTGGGGTCTTAGGGGCCGGCTCCCCCTTTTTTTAGTAGCCTTTCTTTCCTCAAGATACTTCCGCGTTCGCCTTGGTGACAGGTATCCGCCAGCCACCATTTAGAAAACGGAGTCCCTCAGGGCTCAATTCTGAGTGTCACTCTGTTTGCCATCGCTATCAATAGTATAGCGTCGATAATCCGAGAGCCGGTGAAAGCATCGCTCTTCGTTGACGACTTTGCCATTTTCTGCTCTTCCAAGAGTATTCAAGTGATAGAGAGACAATTACAACTTGTCCTCAACAAATTGCAGGCAATGGAGTGATGCGACAGGTTTTAAATTCTCCGCATCAAAAACTACTGTATGCACTTCTGCAGGATTTATCATCTTCATAACCACCCCGATTTTTCTTGGAAGCATCTTCTACCTTTTGTGGACTCTGCAACTTTCCTTGGGCTTACTTTCGATAAGAGCCTAACTTGGCGAAATCATATACGTAAACTGAAGAGCCGATGTGTCTCACCTCTGAACCTCCTCCGCACCCTTACAGGCAGCTCTTGGGGAGCAGACCGTGTGTGTCTCTTGCGTTTGTATAGAACCCTCATCCGCTCTATTTTGGATTATGGATGTATTGTATATGGGTCAGCGTCACCATCAACCCTCCGGCCATTAAATACCATTCACAACGCCGGATAAGAATTAGTACAGGCGCCTACCGCACGAGTCTGCATCGAATGCCTCTTGGCCGAAGCTGGAGAACCATCTCTGAGCCGAAGGCGAGATATTTTATTAGCCTCTTATGGGGCTAAAGTGTCGGGACTGGTTGACCACCCTTGTCGTCGTATAATCTCCACCCAAAGTATGAGTCCTCGTACATTCTTCGAACATCGTTACCCCATCCCCCAGGTATTAGATTACGAAATCTTCTCCGGGAATTAAATGAGAACATTCCCACCCCCTGTGAAACCCACAAGTGACTCGGATCCCCCCTTGGAAACTCCTCCTTCCCAGTATTGACTTCAGACTCTCCCATCTGCCCAAACAACTACTAGTCCTCTGGTTTACCAGAAGCAGTTTCTGGATATGAGAGAATCGTATCCGGATCATTATTCTTATACACGGATGGTTCATCGTGCAGCGACGGGGTGGCATGTGCTTTTTACTGTATCAGGGCCAGCAAATCATTTCGGCTTCACTCCAAATGCAGTATTTTTCACTGCCGAAATGTATGCCATCTTTGAGGCCCTAAAATACATTGATCAGCGACGTTGCGGCGAGTAGTTATCTGTTCTGATGCTCTCAGCTCTCTTCAAGCCGTTCTCCGTCCTTCGTCAGACTACCTGACCTTATCCGTTCAAAGCCTGATTCATCGTCTTCTGTCCCGCCGCTATGACCTGGTACTTAGTTGGGTCCCAGGCCACGTGAGTATCAGAGGGAACGAACTGGCCGACCAGGCGCGCGAAATCAGCGACTCGTAAAACTCGTATCGACATCCCTTCGTGCCATTGTCCGATGTCAGGCTTTCTTGAAACGATCCGTGCTTAGAGCGTGGCAAACAGAGTGGCACAATAGCACTTTCAAACTAAGTACAATAAAGAATTCTGTGTATCCCTGGCGCTCCTCATCACGGTCCTGTAGGCGCGAGGAAGTGATTTTAACCCGTCTTCGTATCGGACACTGCCATTCTCTCACGGCTTCATTCTTCGAAATGAAACTCGCCCCATCTGTGACTCGTGCAAGACTGTTCTTTCCGTGGAACACGTCCCTGGCTGTACTGTAGGAAATTGTGGCAGTCGACGAAGACATGACCGGTGCAACTCGCTACAAGTGGTGCTCGGGGATGACGATTCTGCGCTCTCAAAACTTTTTTGTTTTTTGAGAGAAAGCAGAATATATAATTTTATTTGAAAGATAACATGTTTTATGTTTTTGTTTGGCCCCTTTACAGGCCAATTTTACGTTTTAAGATAAATTTTACGCGCCCTTTTTTCTATTTTCCTTCTGCCATTTCTACATGTATGCCTGAAGCAGAATGCGAGCCTTTCTTTTTAGCCAATGTACATGCTTTTAAACAGTGAGTAGTTAATATGCAACACTGAATATTCTTTCTTCTCAAATACTCTGGCATGGGCGCAAATGACCACAGCAGTCGAAGCGCCCCCTAAACCCTATTCAATCAATTATCGTCATTATTGTAATTGTAGGAGGACGAAACAAATAACCTTTACAATTTTCCAAAAATTAAGGGGAATGCAACGAAAATGGGACGTACATTCTCTTCATGTGTCTTTGCTCTATCAGAGATTTTTAAAAAAATGTAATCATTTTTGAGAAAATTTTGAAAAAGTTGTTGTGGCTTTGTATGAAGTAACCCCCAAAATAAAAAAATCCATTTCAAATTCAAAGGTGCCGCGAATCTCAGTCAAATTAAATGCAGTTTATCAATTTTTGTCATGAATCGATGTTTTCGTTATCAAGGACGGTTATTCTGACGTGGAAAAATAGGTTGTGATACCTAGATTGTAGAGGAAAGTAATTAACTACATAGACAAAGATGATTATCCACATTTTTATTACCAGGGACCCCAATAAGAGTTTTTCTGTCGAAAATTCGCCTTTGTCTCCACAAAGTAACAATACTTCTGAATTCTGCGTAAGCAATTAGGCGAGGAAAGTAAACATTAAATCTTTAAAAAAGATCGTGCTACATTTGTTGTGAAAAAAAGGGTAGTTTTTCGCGTAATTTCTGCTTAAAATAAATGTTATCTCATTTTTTTCTCAAAATGGTTCCAAAGTTTTCCACCGATATAGGGAAAGCACTCTTAAAAATAGCTCAACTTCATTAACTATCTGAATTTTCATAAATTGTTGAAGTTATAAATAATGTGAGAAATCACGTGCTGTTTAGTACAACTAGTTTTTAAACATTTTTCCGACTTGAACAACACGACTAAACCTCGTGAACAATTCTCACAATTTTCACCAAAACTAATAATCCTCGATCAATCTGGCATCGCGAACCCCCAGTTTACAAAGTATCTTTTCATTTTCAGGAATAGTTACATGGAGTCCCTACGGCCTTGTCAATGTTTTCTCCTAATTTGTCTTAATTTTTTTGGCTCGACTAGGACGAAGTGCGTTTTATAAAAATGATGTGGTTTTATATAAACTTTTTTGAAACTTGAAAAAATTGCATAAATTGAAATTTTGTTTGGCACTTCCCTTCAACTACACGATTTGAACTACAGATATTTATCAGACTAATATTATCATGATTTTTTTTTAACCTGAGTTATTTTGAATTGTATGTGAGAACGTTCGAATATTTTACGAACTTCTCTCAACTGAAATTGAAGTTGAAGAATTACTTTTAATGCAATCAGTTTCCAGTTTTATAACCTTAAATAAATTGAATGAACTTTTTTGTAAATAAATTTATTGCGTAATTTTATGTTACACTGTTTAAGTTTTTCAAGTGACGGTGGATGTGTTTTCGGGATAGAAGCTACAGTATTTTAACATTATCTATCCACTTCCAATACTAAGAGAAAAGATGCCGTTGTAGCTTCTTAGATACTGTTTTGTGCTGTACTGCAACATGCCTAGAAGTATATTTATGTTGAGATTAACTCATTCACCAAAACTGTTCGTTTTTGCTTCTCAGACGACTGACCTCAAGATGTTTTCTTAAGTCTCCTTAGTTTTCAGTAACTGTAATGCTTCATAAACATATACGAAAAACATGTACACTACCTCACTCAAGTAGCAGTTTTTTAAACATTTACCACTCTATTAAATTAAAATCACTGACATGTTTTACAATCGCAGTAGTAGCACCTGACATATACCTGCTATTGCATATTTCAATTTTTTATGCACGCTAATTCCAGTTCGTGCTGAATTAGAATGGAGCAGTTGCCAACCATGAGTGCACGCAGCGGTATTAAGTAATTGAGAGCACGCTCTCTCGACTTATTTTGAAGGCGGCACGACGAGGAGGCCAGAAGCTGCTCCTGCCCACAGGCCGTCCTATGAGAGGCGTCCGTGAGGGTACCGTCTGCCCGAGAAAAAATCTATAATTTGGATCTATTTTGCTATCCTTTGCATATGTTATTCTATACGCTTTTAGAGAGGAAATATTCAAAAAACATTTTTCAATTTGTTTATAAATAATGGGCAAAAAATGCAGTTTTTACTTCAAACTCTATAACACTTCAACAAATGATATATTTTGAAAATCTTGTTTTAAATTAATCACAAATGAATTATCTAGTGAATGAACTAGAATGTAAAGATACTGTGAAAAATAAAGAGTCATGACTTGTTTATTTCAGAAAAAAGTATAAACTTTGTCTGAGAAACATCTTAAATACAAGAGTTTGGAAATCGAGATCAGCCGAATGTGGGGTGTAAAAGCACAGGTCGTACCGACAATCATCGGAGCTCTGAGATTTATTCCGCAAAATTTGTGTAAGAACTTGTCTAAACTCCCAGGTAATTCAAAAGACTGGGAAGTGCAAGAAATCGCTTTATTGGAACAGCCCACATTTTGCGCAAAGTATTGTGGAGGCACGACAGTCCCTAGCTCTGCTCCTTAGGTAGCTGATTGCAACCTGGAGTATATTTTATTTTGAGCCGTCTCATAACATCTTTAGTCTTGAGTAGTGGAATAATAATAATAATAATAATAATAATAATAATAATAATAATGGTTGTGTCAGAAAAAATAATAGTGGTAATGGTAGGGTAATTGTAATAGTAATAGTATAATAGTACATCCTACAGAGGAATAATACATCCCACAGAATGGCATAGACATTCTTGTACTAGTTAATTATGTGTTTGGTCTGAAGTAGCTTTTCAGTTTTGCCTCACCCTCTTCCCAGCTTCCATATATTGGTGCCTAAAATATTTTTTTGCACATTTTCCCCCTCAGATTTTCTGTCTCTTAATAGTAGAATTGAAATATGGCTTTATAAGAATATTATAGTGAACAACTTAATACACTAGTGTAAACATACAGAATGCACATATTAATTGAAAATTAGGTGGCATTTTTGAGGAAATGTTCTTTAAGCTTAAAATGTCAATTTTGAGCTTATTTCTAGAAAACTTTTTAAATTTTCGAGAAACTTCTTCCAGAGAACTTCTTTTGAGAAACCATTTGAAACACTTATATTTACAAATACAATAATGTATAAAAAGCAATGACAGTAATATAAATATTAATGACGCAATGAGAGAAGTATTTGAAAAAAATTACCAATTAATGTAACTCAGTGCATTTGGAACTATTCTTACAAACATTTTTAGGATACAGCCTTTGGCATGTCGCCTGGTATTAACTGGAGAATACTATGGGAAGCCAATCAAACGATCCGGTCGCTGTAGTTCTCCCTCTAGCGACTGGATGTGACCTCCCTATATCGTTAGAGTCGAAAATCACCTTCATCGGGGCTCGAACGCTAGGATTTCTCGATCAGAGACTCTCCAGGAACAATTAATACTGGCTCAGAGCTAACTAATCCCGAAGAATGTCTTTGACGTTTCACATAAAACACCATTACAAAACTATCCCTACACCACGGAGTAGATCACAGAAACGGAAGAAAGTTCTCAACCTCTTCGGATCTCGCGTGTACTATACTACACCCAAAATTTCCTAATGTATTTTTCACTTCCAGTGGTTGAGATCCGTTCTGTTGCGGGTAACCTTCTGGTTATAGATTGCATGATGACCACTAGACATCCAGCGACAAGCGATCACATAAATCCGGTGGGAAGTTTCTGGGACCGTTTACAACGTTACTGTAACGAATTTTCTAACTACGTGCGTTCAGAGGGTGTGATTCCGAAGATCTTAACCCTAGAATGCTCACTGGGGTGACGCGTCACCCCAGACGTTTGGTTTTTCTTTCGTATTTTCGTTGCGCACGCACACAGATGGCTAGGAACCCATCTATACTTCCAACTGTGATTGTTGTTCACGTGGATCTGTGCGCGAAGCCCGTTCTTGTATCTATCAATTGTTTCGAGCAGTTTGGGGAGACAACACACCCCAGGGAGTAGTAGTACACATTTTTTTTAATATTATTTATTTCCTGCTCAATTTTTTTTACAAATTTTTCGGGATGATTGAACATTACAATAACATATCATTTTTTGGAGATGCCATAAATTAAAATCATAATTACTGCTAGTTATGATTATATTTCAATAAAACATGAAATAAAAACTCGATTTTTAATTCCAATTTAATAATTTTTATTATTATAAATGTTTGAGTTTTAAGAGAAAAAAGTATTTAGAAAAGATTTAGAAATTTATTTACGGAGGGTGAAATATGTCTTTGGGGAAGCGGGAACGAATACGTTTTAAGTTATAATTTTGCCCTAAATCGAAATGTTGACGAGCAGGAAAATTTGCTAAAGAGTTGAAGTTTGAAGATTGAGTATTTATACATGTCGTAATTGATTCTATTTGTAATTCTTTATGTATCAGCTGGTTGGAGATGAACCATTCAGCTTTTAGAATTCTCCTTAAAAATTTGTTTTGAATGGTTTGTATTTGCTTCATGTTTGACGCAGATGCGTTACACTAAATTGGGCATGCATATGTAAGTGAAGGTCTTATTATTATTATTTTAAATATTGAAATATTACACTCAATTTGGAATTTTGAAAATTTGTAGTTAACGGGTATAATTTTGATATTTCTTTGTACGTTTTATTCGCAATATTTTCAATGTGGGATTTCCAGGTTAAACGACGGTCGAAATGTAGTCCTAAATATTTAATTGGAATGTGATTTTCTATCCAAGGTATACTTATATTATTTATTTTGAGACATGGGGGATTAGTAGGTATGCAAAGTGTGACAAATGTTTGTGTTTTAGATGGGTTTATTATTATTCTCCATTGTTGGGTCCATTTAATATATATGTTTAAAGAATTTTGTAGAGAGTTTCGAGCAGTTTGTATATTTTTGTGAAATGAAAAAAGGGCAATACCATGGGCATACAGTGCTATGGTAGTAAAAGGAAGGTGTGGAATATCTGACATGTATATGTTGAAAAGTAAAGGTGAAAGTGTCGAACCTTGAGGAATTCCTGAGATGATATGACGAGAAGTAGAATAAGAAGTATTAATTTTTACACAAAATTTACGATTATGTAGATAGCTTATTTATTATTTCGAATAAATATACAGGAATTCTTATTGAATGTAATTCAGAATGCCAAACTTTATCAAACGCTTGGGCAATATCGAGGAAAATCCCAATTGTATGTTCCTTTTATGAAAATTCTGAGCTATTAATTCAGAAACGCGTAGTAATTGGTGAGATGTCGAATAATTAATTCGAAAACCAAATTGGTAATTTGGAATTGCTTGTGTCGAGGAAATATAGGATAATGATCTAGAATGTAGTTTTTCAAAATTTTAGACAATGATGATAAGAGACTAATAGGTCTGTAGTTTAAGGGAAGGTGGGGATCCTTGCCTGGTTTACATACGGGGATAACGTAAGCTAATTTCCATGATTGTGGAAAATAAGAAATACGAAGCATTAAATTGAATATATTTGTTAATTTCGATAAAATTTGTAAATTAATTTCTTTTATCATTTTGTTTGAAATAAAATCATATCCTGAAGTTTTGTGAATATTTAACTTTTGTGTTATTTTTTTACCTTCTACAGGAGAAATAACCTTAATTTTTGAAGGAACTGAATAATTTGGAGAAGAGATGTAAGACTCAATATCACTATTAAAAGTTTGGGTAGAAAGAATAGGGTTTGGTGTAAAAGACTTTTTAGTTGATCTGCGATTAAATTTGATTTTTGAAAATCGGTGTAGGCAGATGTAGAACCGTTGTTTAATATTGGAATAGTAGTGCACATTGATTTTGTATAAAGCTACCGTGAAAGCATGGCTAGGTCTGTTAACGATGAACGTTTTTAGTAGCTTCGTAAATTAAATTTTGGATAAAGATGATCCTTTGTATGACAGTCAAGGAAATTATGATGATGAAGGTGTTAGTGTAGAGATTGGTGACGTTTGTGTATCAGAGCAAAGTGCATCAGAAGATGACCATGATCCCACTACTCCGGTGCCTGTGATCAGATGTAAGAATGGTCATAACCCACCGTCATCCACCAGAATACATTCTCATAATATTGTTTTGAGAATTGCTGGGGAAAAGGGAGCAGCAAAGAATGTGAAAGCTGTAAGTGAGCCTTGGGAAAAATTGTTTACTACTGACATGACGTTTTTACACCGGACATATTACTCTTTATTTCTTTCCATTTTCGAATTAACTATCACAAAGTAGAAAGTTAAAGCTTCCTAAAATAATTTTCATTTCAATAATATTTAAAACCAGTGCATAAGAAAATTATTATACACGTGGGTTTACAGAATACCCAATGAGAGCGTTAATGATGTACACTGTCCGAAATTACATTAAATTTAATGCAGTTTAATGCAATGTTTCACATTAAATTTAATGTGCAGTGTACATTAAAACGGAATTAATGTACATGTACATTAAAATTAATGTTTAAATTAAAATCAATGTGGATTTAATGTATTGCAGTACATTAAATTTAATGTACCATGTACTTTAAAACGAGATTAATGTGTTGTACATTAAATTTAATGTTTTAAATTAAAATTAATGTAGATTTAATATACATCGGTACATAAAACTTAATATACCTTTTCCTACATAAAAGAGAGATTAATATAATTCGTCGTTAAATTTAATGTTTAAATTAAATTCATGGAGATTTGATAAATAATTATCGTATGTATGGAAACACAGACACTGTTTAAAAACTTCCGCTATTTGAGCTTACGTATAATAAATTTAAAATATATTTCAACATATATACAAAAATATAAATTTTTAAAATTCGGATTTACATCAAAATAAAATTGTAGAAGTCTAATAATACAATTGTAGGGACCTACATAGCACGGTAATTCTTTAGTTAACAATTTTTTCAAATTCACCGGAAATATTGAAATTTTTTCAAAGAATTGTCACTGTCGCAAGGTCAAAATTTAGTATTCTTTACGGTTACGAAACATATTTCCGAGCGTAAACGCGTTCAAAAAGGTGGCAATTGCATAATCCCAACGGGCAATTCATCAGGCCTAAGAAGATGTTCAGAGAGAATTAAGTTGTCTCGGTAGGATAGTGGTTAGAGGAACTGGGCGTAAACCAGGTGACACGGGTTTGAATCCCGGTCAGGGTGACAATTCTTTGAACAATTTTAAATATTGAAGTTAGTACGTGTATAGTAAATTTCATGCACTCATACAGCAATTTTAATTAATTTAATGTAAAAGTACATTAAAGTGAAAATCATGCACGTAAATTAAAATTACTGTGCACGTACAGTAAATTTCATGTACATGTACATTAAATTTAATGTGCACGCAACCGTAAATGTAATTGTACACTTACATTACATTAATGCACACGTACTTTAAATTACTGTACGTGTACATTAAATTTAATTTACGTAGATGATACTTACTTTGATGTACTTTTACATTAAAAATAATGCGGAAATTTCTGACAGTGTAGAAAAAAGGGGGAGCAGTCTAGGGTCAAACAGCAAGGTTCTTTGACGTCTGAAGTTGGGGGACTGCGGATGTGTGTCAAGCGGGGCCCAGCGCCCGCCCGGAGCCCGGCCGCCGCCGCCGCCAACGCCGCCCGCGCGGCGATTGGTTTTATTGGCGCTGGCGCGGAATGCTTAAGGGCAATTTGCATGTCGTTGAGAACCCGTCCGGGCGGGCGGCGGCCGCACGCTAATAATTATATTAACATTTGGCCGCGCGGGGCAGGCGCAGGCGGCGGCGGCGGCGGCGCCCCGGGCGACGCGGGCCGGTGGCGCGCTCTGGCCGGGAGGCACCGCTGGCGAACTTCGCTCTCGCGCTTGGCCCGCGGACGCGCCTTCTTGGAGGCACGGGAAGCTCAAGGGGCACCGCCGTGCCAGAGGTCCCACTGTGCGAGATCTAAGGGACGTACAAGATCTAAGGAAGTCTTGTCGCACGAAATATAAGGCGCTATCGTACGAGATCTGCGAAGCCTTCACCGTGGAAGAGTAGGGGAGGCCTCCACCGTAAAAGATCTACCAAGGCTTCACCGTAGGAGATGTAGTGGAGGCCCCCACCGTACGAGAATTAAATTTAATGTACCGCAGTACATTAAATGATGAGATCTAAGAAAGCTCTAAATTGCGAGATGTAATGGACGCAACACCGTTCGAGATGCGAGGCTCCACCGTACGAGATCTAAGGGAGGGAGGTTTCAATAAAAGCCACAATATTGTTCAATAAGATGGGGTACGACGTCTGCATTGGTTTTTGTAAATAATAATATTTTTTGAGTAAATGTACAAAGATATTCATTGTTGATGGTTATTGTATTCGACTTATTGATTGTAATAATTAATTTCATGATTATTTTTACCCCAAAATTAGCTCCCTCTAAGAAGATTCTTTTACATTTATTTTCATTTGATTTGATAAACCTGAGTAATATTTTTTTAGAAAGCTGACAGAAACATTTTGCCATGACTAACAACATTTCATACTTTATCAGCAAATATTACCGACCATTCAATGTAATTGAAACTTAGTATTTAAAAATTGGTGAAACAGGTGAATAGTGTATATAAAATCCCATGTGAAAACCTGAAATCCCTTCTTAAAAGTAATATGAATTTCTGTATAATGTTTATTTAGTTAAAATGTATAGTTTACATCCTCATTACATGTGCGGAAACCATGTCAATGAAGTTTCCTTGGTGTCACTGGTCACTACATTTCTGGTAAATTTTTATTTAATTTTAAACATCAATGCATAAATTTCAGTGAGAATTGGAATGTTTAAATTTCTTTTGCTATTTTAGGCGCTTCATTTCAGTCGACAATTTTGGACACAAGCAAATTAAGGAAAAACCATATTGGTGCTTACCTTAGAAAATAACTTTTCAGCATTGGACGACTAGAGCATTCTCGTTGAGAAAATTTTAGCAGTTATCATTGACAATGATTCTAAGATTGTTAGTACAATCCTCCTAATTAATGGCTTGGGCAAAAATAAGCCAGTGCCTTATTTTGAACACACTTTGAATGTAGATGCTGAAGCAGTGATTGCAAATGATGTAGCATCTATTATTCTAAGATTCGTTTCCGAGTTTTATTCTGTTGTGGCTAAATTTATATTTCCATACAATGAAGAACTAGTGGTGCTACGAAATGGCACAGACTTTCCCGTATTACTTTTCTATTTCCTTGGGTGTTCGCTAACTATTTGGAATTGCTCCATACTCTTTCTTGCCAGCTGCCATCTATCACTTCCAAAAGTACATTTTTTTCCGTTATCTTAATTGTTCGATTTCTTGTTGGTAGAACGAAAATAGTAATTTTTGAATATTAAAGAACACAAAAACCTAGTCCTAAATGGCAATTTTCTTTTAAAATTATGTGCTGTTTTAAAGAAAAATGCGTTTTAGCGCTGCTAAAAATGCGAAATATGAATCTCATTTTCAGAGAAACGTTTTGAGTTTTCAAAATACTTTATTTGAAGTTATTTGAAGCACTTACTCTAACAAATATAATAATGTTACAAATTGCTGCCAATGTGCATATTAAAGATGTGAGAGATCTTTCAAAAAAATTACATTTATGTAATTTTTGAGAAAAAAAACTCAAAGTAAACTTTACGTCATATTAAAGAGTGTAATTAGCACTATCTGTTACAAAAGTTTGAAGAAAAAATTTGCTGCCACATATGAGAAAATGGTGTTTGAGCGTTTCTGAAACGTGGAATTTTGAGCTACTTTTCACAGAAAACGGTTGTGTTTTCGAGAAACTTTAATTGACATTATTTAAAGCACATGTACTCGTAAATATAATAATGTGAAAAAATCTCTGCTAATGTAAATATTAACGACGTGTGAGACAAGACAAAAAAATTACATTTTTCCGATTTTTGAAAAATCAAAAGAATAAACCAATAGGGGTTTCGTCATCTCATAAAATATGTCAGGCACTATACCTACCAAATGTTTAAAGAAAAAAATTGGAGCCGTTTTCGAGAAAATTTTCTTTTTGTAATTTTTTAAAATTGCACATATTGCACGCAATATTGCGCGGAAACCACTACAATTTTCAAAAAAATGCACATGACCTTAATGAAAGAACTGACTTTGGACAAAAAATTTTATTTGAAAGAAAAATCTCTATCTTCAATTTTGTAGTTCCAGAATGACGCCGAAAAAATTTTAAACTTTTGCAATTTTCGAAAATTCAGAGTTATCCGCGAAAATCAAACCCTTGTCACCTTAATAAGTGTATTTTACTCTATTTTACAAGAAATTAAAGAAAAAATTTGGAGCCGTTTTTGATAAAATTTTGAAAATGTCCGGGGGGCACATGTAAAGTACCCCCAAATTTTGAAGAATCTTTTCAAAATCTCAAAACTTCGACTAGAACCAGATCGACCGGGAATATTCATTATGGAAGAAATTGTACGTATTGTTTAGGCGCTAGCAGTGTTCACAGACGAATAGACAGACGGATAGACGGATAGATAGACGTTTTCCTTTCAATTGTTTTTTCGGTATCAAGGACCCACAAAAGAGGGGTTCTGCCTACATCACGTGTTAGGGGATTGTTTCTTATTTTAGCAACTGGTTTTATCCACTTTTTTGTTATCAGCGCCCGTCAACGATTTTTTTCTGGCGAAAATTGGCCATTTTTTCGCGCAGCATTACATAACTTTCCCTATACTACGTATATTACTCCGTGAGTATGTACGTATACGGGAAAGTAACAACTCATTTAATACTGACGTTTGCAGATTTAACATAATTCCATTGCAGATATCAGTGTTTTATATTTCATGGTAATTTTTTCTTGTTGTTTCTTAAATGATTATTTTGGGCATGAAAAATATTGTACAAGCTTGTATATAATTTATATAATTTCAGATGGCCTATCATTCATACTCGTATGTAACATGAAGTTTTCATAAACCATCACAAACAAATTGGTTAGAAATGAACACAGTAATTATGTAGTTCTCTGAAAAAGAAATTCTTAATTCTCTAAGATCGACTATCTAGATATTTGCGTGAGTTCAGAAATACATTAAGTTAATTTTAAAATATATTCTGCAATGTACTACCTCTGCAATGCAGTCACCTTTTTCAGCAAGGGTGCGATAATAAGAAAGGAATAAATATTATGTGAAGTGTTCTGGCTGAAATTGTTTGGTAATAATTGTGTAGATTCACAGACAATAATCACTTCACTTTACGTCAATCAGGGTATTTGAGTCTATGTACTCTTCAGTATTCAGTAGCATATAAGATTCACAGGTACCTAAGATAAATCTGGGTTAATGCCATTAGATCATAAGTATGCATATCTAGCTCAATAAATGTAGTTAATTATACCGTGTGTCTGACTGACTTCAAACCGTCTCTCAAGAAGCGTGGTCGTAAGTTCCCAATTTACCTAGCCAAGCCAACGCTTCCATCAGGAAGCTACGAATTAATTAGGAATCCCATTCCTCCAGACGTACTGGCTGGGGAGTGCATCAACTGATGTCACAGCTGACACTAGCTTGTCAGCTAGGTCGAATTCAGTCGCTGTCTGGAGGAGAATTGTAGCGGCTGGCTGCTCTGATCGGAAGTTTTCCGTAGTTTCTTTGATCAACACCAGGTGAATGTCGGCGTAGTACTCTAACAACTGGGCCCTGGACCGCGCGCGTTCTTTCCTTCCTCTTCCTTGTCCTATCCTCACCCCTTACACACACACACACACACACATACACACACTCTAATATGCACTACACTACCACACATACCGGGAGACCGCTCAAGGGCTTAGAGCTTATCCCGGCTGGGCGGTGCCGCGCTGGTAGGAAATACCTTGTTGAGGGAAAAACCCCGCTAGTCGACGGTAGGTCGGCGTCGGATCTCGCCATCCAGCACAGAAAAATCACCCCCTATGAAAAAGCTAATGGGTCTAATGACCTCGTTATTTGACGCGCCCGGAATTACAATCGATCAATGAGTCCTACAGACGCGGTTTATCCCCCAGCCGTGTCAAGTTCCCTTTTGAGCAAAGGTGCGATAGTAAGAAACCGAATAAATATTATGTAAAGCGTTTGCACTCGCGTTGCTTGGTAAAAATTGTGTAGATTCACGGACAATAAAACTCGGTTAACGCTCCGATAGTAGCGAGGGACAAAGGGTAATCTCAATCATTTTGTTTACGGCACCCAGCCTTGATCCCTGGGTGTTAACGGGAGCTTGAAATCTCTTCAACTGAATGTCCACTAGCAATTAGTATTCGTCTTATCACAGGACACGTGATTTCGAGCCACAAATAAGCTGATAGTCGTGTGTGTGTGAAATAGAAACTGGCGTTTTTTATACGAGATAAAACACATTTTGCTTTAAATCGCGCTTAAACAACAACAACATGCATAACAAGCGATAAATTAAAATAAGCGTAACATTCTTTACGAGATAACCCGACACGTTTTAAAATTGCTCCCAGTTATCATTGGCTTGACGTAATTGCCTCTTATAATGTGATGTTTATAGACGGGTCAGCGTACGAGGGCATTAAATAGACAGATGACACCATAAACTTCTCATTTACCGACCCCGAGATAAGAGGCAGCATGCAGAATAAGAAAAGGAGTTTCCTGTTTTTTTCCCTTTTGTTTCGCTTCGCGCAATGAAACTCCTTTTGCTGTTTGTGGCCGGACCGGACGCTGTGAATTAATATTGACTTTGAACACACTGCATCAAATTCCAGTGTTTCACGCACTTAGCGGGGTTACAAAAAATGTAGAATATTATGTGGTACATCAGTTATTTTTGCTGAAAAGAACTTGCTTGTTTTCCATCAACGAGGCGTTTATCAACGAAATTGTGTTTTATGTGAGGGCATGTCCCGCACATAAATCATTTGCGTATTGTGTAGTATCACGTCGCCGCATTAATTAAATAAATTATTTCACATTAATCACATAACGGATTATAACACAATGGAGTGCATACATCACTGGCACCAATGACATCTATTCTTCTTCTTTTCAGTTGGTTCTATATTCCATTACCAAGATAACTACCTTTACTTTTTATTTATTTATGTAATTTATTTTAGTTCGCTGTGAAACTTCTTGCTCATAAGCGATCAAAATCTATTTTACAATTTTACATAATAATAAAATTTACATTTTTGTTACATTGCCATATTTCTTAACATTATCTTTTAATGTTAAGAAACAAGATCTTTTAATGTAATATAAAACATTCAACAATGATTACATTAAATATTACTACCTTTTCTTGTTTTTGCTAACATTCTTAAGAAGTGTTGAAATGAAAATTTCCTTGTTAATATAAAATCGTGAAAATTAATTTCCGAAGAGACTAAGCAAATTTGAAACTTTAATGATAACCAGTTGGATGAAAACTGACGAATCATCTAAGAAACACAAGATAGGTTAGAAATCACATTGTTCTGCTGAATAGAAAAAATCAGAAAGAGGACAATGATGATGGAAAAGCTTGAAAAAGAATACATTCCGGAGAAATATATAATTAAGTGCCAGAATTTGGAAAATTGAAAAGAGATCACGAAGGCAAAATATTTGTAAAGAAACAAGAGCAGAGTTGAATTGAAGTAAAATTGCAAAGCATCTACTTAAAGCATCACCCTGACTTAAAAGTTTCAACCTCAACCCTCATGTGCTAGTGCAGTCATCAATTTTTTGGTTAAAAATAAAGATTGTTAATTAATTTTTAATGTGAAAATCGATAACCTATAAAATGTTTTTTTCACGTTGTTGAGTTCTTATTTTTCCAAAAGTGATGAAATGGGGAAGGTTTAAAAATTATGAAATAATACAATCATTATTCATTATGAACATAAGAATTAAATATGGTTCTGAAAATGTAATTAAATTTTCTTTATAATTACGAAGATTTATATATGCATTTTGTAGTGGGATATTTTATTCACCATCACTAAAAAAACGCAGTGTATCAGACATAATTATATTCACTGGACAGTTTTTGTAAAGGGACACATGTTGCAATCTATTGCTGGATATGCCGTTTGTTTACAAGACGACCAAGATATACAAACAACCAAGATCATGTAAATTACATTTTAGTTGACTTTTCCATTTCCATATTAAGCCTGCAATATATATTTTCTTCAAGACCCTCTTATCCTCCGTCCACTTATTCTACATGTCACCTTGTAATTGATATCAATATAATACACCCTTGTCAATAAAAACTATTCTTATTAACGTTATTATCGAGCAAAACGGTACATCCGTGTAATTCTATCGCAGAGAATATCAAGTAATTAGTTATTTCACATACAGTTGCAGATTCTACAGATTCTGAACAGGTGGGGTAGACTCGAGAAGCGTCGAACCAGCCAAAATGTTCAATGTTCAAGAATGTTCAAAAAGATCTCATCCTGTGGATTACGGTGTGAGAAACGTTTCTTTGAGACCATTGGCCCCAAAATTTTAGTTTTTAAGGCCCTAGAACGCTTTCTTTTAGAAGTTATTTACCGATATAGATTCAAAAAACCCTGACGCGCCTTGCGGGTTGCACTTTACATCTATATTTGAATGCGTTTTTAAACAAATCCTTCATAATTTTAAAGTCAAATGCAATTCGTCACGTCTCCGAGAAATTCTCTTTCTTTAGAGACCTCATTCATAAAGATTGGTTGCATGCGAGAGCCGCAAAACGAAGGTATACTACTAAAATTATGTAGGAGACGATATTTAAAACGACGGAATGAGCAAATAACGGGAAATAAGCATTCATTCTATTAATTACTCTAATTTTTAATTTCTCACCTTAGAAATACTTCGTAAGATGTATTCGTACGCCAGGAAACTGTGAATTTTTTGCCAGAAAAATTGTCGAGCTCTGGTAACGAAAAAGTGGATAAATCCTGATGCTAAATTTAGGGGGAAAATCCTCTAACACGTGGTGTAGCCAAAATTTATGTTTTTTTTATCGACGGCAAAACTTCCGTCTGTGAGTCCGCCAGTCTATGGTCTACGCTAGCGCCTAAACCATTCTGCCGATTTTCTCAAATTTAGTATTCCCGAACCGTTCTGGCTCCTGTCGCGGCTCCTGGAATTTCATTTATTATATTTTAATTTTGGGGGCTACTTTGCATGAAGCCCTTTGGACATTTTGAAAATTTTCAAAAAAGTGGCTCCAAATATTGTTATTATATTTTGTTGTTGAATAATGCAAAGGACGAATAGGACAATGATGCAGGTATCATTTTCGTTGAAATCCCCGATTTTTCGAAAATTGCAAAGACTACTTCAAAACTATACAATTGAAGATGGAGATTTTTGTTTCCAAGTCTGTTGTACAAAATTAGCGTTTTAAATAAGGCCATGTATAATTTTTTGAAAAAACTAGCATTTTGCATAATTTGCGCTTGAAATTTACCAAAATTTTGTTTCTCAAAAAAGCTCCAAATCTTTTCTTTAAATTTTCTTCACTTATGTAATAAGGGACGCTAAAAATCATGACGATAGTCCCATTATTGGGTGTTGCTCATTTTTTAAAAAAACTGCAAAAAATCAAAACAACGATATTGAAGATAGAGATGTTTGCCTCTGACAAAGCTTGTTGTAGGAAATTAGCTCTTTAGAAAGGGTTATGTATATTTTTTTGTAAACGTTAGTAGTTTTCGCGTAGTTTCTGTTTGAAATTAATGAAACAGATATGGGCGTCTCGTCGTACGTATACGATGATATTGTAATACTGCAAGAAAGTATGAGCTGTTGTAGCGGCACTAGTTTAATTAAGTACTTTTACTATCAAACGTATTAAAATTGAGAAGGGGCCGTCCATAATTACGTAAGCAAATTTCGAGTATTTTCAATACCCCCCTCCCCCTTGTAACGCACTTCCCTATCTCTATGTAACGCAGCGTAACGCTGCCTCAGACCCCCTCCCTCCCCTTTAGCATTACGTAATTTATGGATGACTCCTAACACATCTGGGCCCACTTTTATCATTTATAAAAAAAATCACAAAATTTGGTTGAGTAGAAAGCTGAAATTCGTTTCTAAACGAAACCCTTCTGCGATTTAAATGTAGGCCCACAGATAAAGAATGCAAAAGCGGACGCTGTGTCTTGTTCGAAAGAGCCCAATTACGCCGTTGGCTGCCGCTCGCGGCGTCTGGCGCCAACGATGTGTAACCGAGAGACGCCGCTGACCCGCGCTCGGCGCCCGAGATGGCCTCTCCTCCCCCCCACGGCCTCCCTCCCCTCCCCTCCCCACCCACGCCGCCTGCCCGCGGAACTGGGCTGATCTGATACCATTCCGGTGCTTCGTTGGCGCCAGCCGCGGCCAGGGCCTTTCAACTCTCCATGAAAATCGGAGACAAAGTCGGTCTAATGTTTACCAATTAATGAAAGCACGTCCTCTTAATAACTATTTATTTATTCCTTCAATCGTCTTATTTACACTACACAATCAATATACAGGAGTTATTCTCTTCCGGCTGGCATTAACGTCCAAGCCCGTGTCTCTCTAGTGCGTCACTTAGCACTACTCCTCTTCCACACGCCTGACTGCGCGACTCCGCCGCGTGCGTTTCCAGCACGTAATCTCGCTGTGCTTCACTTAGCACGGCGCCTCCAGGCTGGCAGTCGCGACGTATTCCGCACGACTACTGGTGCGACCTCTCTGCGTGTGTCTCTCTCTCTGGCTGCAGGCTCCCTCCCAGCGACTCCGCTGCTCTGCCTCTCTGCTGTGGCTCGGTGATTCTCAGACCGCTACCGCGTTACTGCTGTGGCCGCCACCTGCTCCCGCGTAAATAGGGGCGGCGCGGCACGGGTTAGCCTCGCCTCGAGGCTTACCCGCTCGCTGGCCAGCGTTTCCGCGCGAGCGGGTTCCGTGGCGCACGGCGTACAGCTGCGCGTGCCAGCTTGAGATGCTGAACACAGCAGTCGGGGGGGAGGAGCTACTGTAGGAGGCGCTAGTATTGCTGGGTACAGGTGTGGGTTAGGCTCGCCAACATACGCACATAAAAATTGACTGATTTCTGAGAAATACGAAAAGTGTCTTCTAAATGTTCATTTATTCATAATATAAACATATATGAAAGCGCGAACATCTTTTCTGTAACTTCCGCGCCAGCTGGCGTCCCGCGATTCCATGCAGTAGTCACGCACGTTTGAAGTGTCGTTGGCAGCAGTTCGTATTTTAGTTCCTGTAAGAAGGTGATGCAGGAGGGCGCGCCACTGTAATGGTCTCCATCACGTTATAAGGGAGTTGAAAGGCCCTGGATACGACATCGATGATTTTTTTTGCAGAAACATCAATGTTTTAAACATCGACGTATTAAGCCATTTTTGTATAACATCGAGTTTTCTGCTCGATTTTTTCTTTGTGAATGAAAACCGTATTACGGTTGGTTGGTTGTTAGTGATTCCGGGCGCGTCAACTTCTAAGGCAAATATTCCCGTAAGTGTAGTGCATGTTGTCCCCTCGTGCTATGGCGGTGATCTTCATTCACTGTTTTTTCAACACTCTTCTATGAAAACATATAGAATTTTCTGAAGATGTAACAGAAATGTTTTGTATTTATATCTGTATATGTAACTTAAAATCGTAATATATCACTTAGTTACAAGCATCGGTAAGTTTTGTAAAGAGCGCCACATGTGTCACAAGATCGCTGGACATTACGCTTAGCGGTCATCCATAAATTACGTAACGCTAAAGGGGAGGGAGGGGGTCTGAGGCAGCGTTACGTGACGTTACATAGAGATGGGAAAGTGCGTTACAAGGGGAAGGGAGGGTATTGAAAATACTCGAAATTTGCTTTCCGTAATTTATGGATGGCCCCTTATTTGTACTAAAGAATCTTTGCATTGAAAAACACTCTATCTTCGAACTGAAAGAGCTGTCTTCGTTTCGCTAACTGTAACGCGAAACGTAGGCCGCTTTTGATAGATCAATTGCACTCCGCACAAGAGAGGAGTTAGCCTTCCCAATTCGTTCTTGAATGTGACGGAATGATAAATGATGACAAATTAGTGTTCATTCTATTAATTTTAAGATATTATTAAAAATTAGTTTATATCATAAATCCTGTGAATAAGAGCTAGTGATAACACAGCTGTGGTTTACTACCTTTAATTGAAAGAAAATCATGAAATTCAGTAGAAAATTCATATTTCTTACTAAACGAAAAATTCTCAGTGTTTGAAATATATAGATGTATAGAAATGTATCCCTATTCAGGAGTATTACATGTAAGGATTTCACAATATAAAAACGTGAAGTTCTGTAAGTAAAAAGGAAACACTGTAAAAACATATTAACACTGTAATAAACTTAATCCCGACAGGCACTTGTATTAATTTACAACAGTATACACTCTCTCACATTTTTGTAACTTTTTTATAATTTTCGAAAATTCAGATAGTTTAAGGGAAATGGAAACCTATGCCATTTTTACAAGCGTACTTTGATATTTCCGGTCTTAAGTTTAAAGAAAATATGTAGAACAGTTTTGAGGAAGAAAGCAAACATTTATATGGGGTCCATCCATGATCTGTGTTTTATCATAGTGAGTATGGAACCGAGTATCTGTTCATAAAGAACTGACGAGCTGGGTTATATAACTTGACAGAATCCATGTGTCCATGTAGAATCCACTAACGAAGATCCCGTGAAAAATGTGACAGAGCTTTCAAGAACATCTTACATCAAGACGATAACAAGCAGTATATGATGACATGTACGGGTGGCGCGATAGGTGGACGTCGGTTATCGGAACTTCAGTGGTATGTTTCGCCCGTCTGCGGTAACAGGAGTAATCTACGAGCAGAACGTTGGTGGTCGTGTCAGCTCCGGGTCACGGGGTTGCGAAGTAGGGCTGAGAGCATGGGTGGCAAGGGGGATTCCGAGCGAAGACACGCGAACAAAACTGAAAGAAAATGTGAAAGGGCAAGTATAATGAACTAGAACATTATGAAACGATGATGTATTAAAACCAATTACATCCAGTTTCATGCGGTACTTTTTCTACGACTTTTGTAAGTTACTTTACATTCAATAGTTTCATGGCAGTTGATATGCAAGATGCAGGTGGCTGTGGTTACCTGTCCGCCTGCGAGGGAATACTGAGCTAGTCAAATAGGATCAAAGTGAAATCACGATCCGATTTATTTTAAATAATTTTCAACGAAAAATACACTAATAATAAAATAAATTAAAAGTGACAAGCATAATATAATATCAAATGCAATTTCAATGTGCACAATCAAAAAGAAAACATTTACTAGAACGATTCTCCAATTATTAAGTGTCAATACTTGGTTTGTAAACTTCTCTGTGATTGGTCAAGACCCTTAATCATAATGAAATATGTATCGTAATGATTATAATTATGCAACTCCATGCAACTCCATAATAATGCAAACCATGTAAAGAAATTAACAATTCTGGAACAACCGAAAATGGGATGAAGTAAGAGGACAGAAAAAATACGGTCACCGCAATGCATTTATGGGAAAATAAGTGCACCTGGCCCAACCTCTCTTGTTCCAACAATTGAAGGTCTTTTTACTTTCCCTTATACATACATATGAAAGTTAAGTAACGCTGGGAGAAAAAACAGCGAATTTTCGCCAGAAAAAACTTATTGCCGGGACCTGATAACAAAAAAAAACAACAACAGATGTCAAGTTGTTAAATTAAGAAAAAAATCTTCTAACAAGTGATGTAGCCTTAATCCCTGTTTCGTGGGCCCTTGAAAACCATTGACGGCAAAACGTCCGTCTGTGAACACCACCAGCGCCTAAACTATGAGTAGGATTTTTCTGAATTGAAGAAACATCTGTTAATCAGGTTGGAGTCGAAGCTTTGAGATTTTGAAGAACACTCTTTAAAATTTGGGGGTACTTTATATGAAGCCCCAGGGACATTGTAAAAATTTTCTCAAAAACCGCTCCAAAATTTTTCTCTAAATTTCTTGTAAGAATAGAGTAAGAAACGCTTACAAAGGTGGCATAGGTCCGATTTTCATGTTAACTGTCGGGCGTTCTCCTACAACTACAAAACTGAAGATAGAGATTTTTCCTTCTTACAAAATTTGTTCTCCATATTTAGTTCTTAAGGTTATACAAATTTTTTTGAAACATTTAGTAGTTTTCGCGCAGTGTTGGGTGCAAAATGTGCAATATTAAAAAATAAAAAACAAGATTTTCTCGAAAAAGGCTCCATACTTAAATTTTTTATAGGGATAGTGCGAAATATACACTATGAAATGCCATTATATTCTATTCTTTTGTATTTGCAAAAATTAGAAAACTGTAACTTTTTTGAACAGCCTCTCATGTCGTTAATATTTATACTAACGGTGATTTGTTCACATTACTGCATTTAAAAGTACATTTGATTGAAATGGTGTTTAATGAGGTTTCTTGAAAACTCAATAGTTTTCTGTGAAAACGAGCTCAAAATTTCGCATGTTCAGAAATGGTCAAATGCATATTCTCAAAAACGCTCTTCAAACTCTTCGTACCGGTAGCGCTCATTGCACTGTTTAAGATACATAGAATTACTTATTCTTTATTCTTTTGTTTTTTTCAAAAATTACACAAATGTAATCTTTTTTAAAATATCTCTCACGCCGTTAATATGGGCATTTCTAGCGATTTGTATATATTATTGCATTTTTGAATTAAATTCTTCAAATAACTGAAAATGAAGTTTTGTCGAAAACACAAAATATTCTCGTGAAGAAGGGCTTCATATTTTCCATTTACACTAAGGCTTAAACATTTTTTAAAAAGGGCTGCAAATTTTCAACGAAAATTTCCACAAACGGAGAGGTTTTACTCTCCTTTCATTCTGCATTTTTCGTTCTTATTGGAAAGACTTGGGTCTATGCTTTTGTGGAATCTTCTGTATTTTTGTGTGCTCTAGAAAGATATATATTTCATTTGCGTAGAATCCAGTAAGACCATGTTGTTCTTGACAGTAATCTACAAGTTTAAAAATATATTCACTGATTTTTTCGATGATTTTCTTCGTGCAAAGTTAATTATATATTACTTTGGTGATACGTTTTGCTAAACATATATAGGTCTTCTGTTTCTTTTTCTTGTGCATACGTCATGATTAATAAACTTATGAAAATACGCTAATGATTTAACGCACCACATCAATATTGGATATCAACTCGTGGCACTGGCGAATCCAAGGTGGGGAGGGGCATGGAGGCCATGCCTCCCCCCAAAAGGCTTATAGATTTCGTTTACCTTCCTTTAGTTGGCAAAATTGATTTTACTATTTACTTGTGTTCGAATTATGCAATTATTTAAACAATAAATTGTGTAGTGTCATATCTACGGTACGTAAATAATCTAGAATATAATGACAAATATGTTTATTATTTAACAAAAATGTACGATCCCCCACCCCAAAGTGATCGGCTGCATCCGCCCCCACCCCGTGGTTCAACAGCTAATTTCACGACGTCCGTGCTAATGGAGGCGGTTGGGTGCGGGCAGGCACATGCAGGGGCCGGGGGTTGCAGGGGGCGGTGGCTGCAGATAGCACGCCCGCCCGCCCGAGCGCGCCTGTTAACATTCCAGGGCGGGGGCGCGTCGTGTTACACGGCCCAGCCCCGTCCCCCGAGGGCGGCCCCCCCCGCCCCCGCCCCTTGCGGCGTGCCATGTGGAAGCGATCGCGCGCCGTGCGGAGGGCAGCTGCCGGGCGGCGCGGCGGACCGACACAGGAAATGCAGATCCACCTAAATGGAGATCTTTGGTTGCCGGCTTCATCCATAGGTTAGGATAGTCGTAAGTACTCTCTAACGACTGAACGATCAGTGAGCGATGGTCGCGCGGCACTTTTACCACTGACGACCAGTGAAATGCTGGCGGTCATTATGAAAAGGTTCGCGTATTCGCTGATTGTCAGCGAAACTACACATTTCGACTGAAGATATCAGTGACTTCGGCTCTCACTGATTGAATCAGTGACAATTTCACTGATTCAGATTCAGAGAGTAGGGGCGGATTTTAATGAAATGTCTTTTTTTTTTCATTTTAGAACAGAAATTCATTTTATGTTGTGACGGCACGAAATGACCCATTTTATATGCCATTTTTTGCATTTTTCCTCCATTTCGACTGGTAAGTCTCTTTTTTACCGTTTTACGTCATTTTTAATGCGTTTTTTCGCTTATTTCATGAGTTTTAATATCATTTAATGGTACTGATTTCAAACATTATTTACGAGATGCAACAAATGTTCATCACAGAATTCGTGAGTTGCCTATTTGATTTCTTCGCTCATGTATTGTAATGTCAGCTTTTGTAATCTACGGGTCCTGTGACGTCTATCGGCGCAATTGTCTGTTCGGCGGATTTCGTGATAAATAATGGCAGAGATGTTTTTTTAAAGAACAGTCCAAACCAAAAGCTTCCAAGCTGAGTTCACTTGAACATAAGCAAGAAGCCTCAATTTTATCAGTAACATATCCAAGAGCTTGAGTTGTTCATCTGAAGTGGTTTTGATCACATTTTTTATGTCATTTTTCTTTGTTTTTAGGGCATTTTAAAACATTTTAGAAGCATTTAATTGATAATTTTTTGGCAATGTTTCAAGTCGTCAAAATCCGCCCTCTAGTAATAAGTTAGTGATTAAGCACTGCAACCTTCTTTGCCGGAAAAGCCAATGAGCTGCGGCGCATGCTTCCCCCATAGTATTCAACGACCGCCTTGCCTGGGCTACTGTGGTCGCATCAGAGATCTTGTTGTATTCCATGATTAGAATTTCAGGATAAAAGAGATGTCAACCACAATTGAAAGCTTTAAACATTTTTCCTTAGCAGAAAATTGAGCCATACACGTCTTTCGGAAATGTTTTCCCATCATCAGTGGTCTGTCTCCGTACCTCGTACGAATCACAAAATGGCGACGGATCACTATGTATACTTAATGTGTGTTTAATCTACGTTACTTGGAACTAACTTTCCTTCTTCTTCTACTATTTTTCTTCTTCTTCTCAGACCAAGTAGAATCTTAAAGATTAAAGACATGTCCGCACTCCTGTAGCTGCCTTTTTAAATGCTTTCCAACCACCTTCTCCCCCTCCTATTTCTCATTTTATTCCTCCTTCTGCCTCATCATCACTTTCATCTTCTTAGTTTCTTTCTTGGCACTCCTCCTCCCGACGTAATATTCCCAAATCAGAGCCTCGGTGCCTTGTCTGGCATACGCACATTGATAAAAGTAAGCGCAAATGATAAAAGGATATAGGCCGCAGCCTTCAACGCATAGAAAATGAGTCATCCCATTCTTTGTGGCAACATCCACCTGGCCAGAGAGAACCGTTGGACGGGGAGAACCGTACGAAGGGAGTAAAAGAGGTGGTGGAAATTAATTTTCTAATCTCTTTAGTCTGGGATAGATTTTTGGTTTTGCCCCATCCTCTTCTCAGCTACCGTCTCTTGGCGCCTGAAATGCATTTTTTTTCCCCATGTTTCATTCTTCAGCCTCCTATTAGATCTGATATATGACTTTATGAACTTACAGATAGAAGAGTAAAACCTGGTCCATGTGCAAATGTTCATTATCAAAATCTCAGGGCTTTGAATGGAGTTATACGGACAGACGGACGGACGGACGGACGGACGTTTTGTTGTACACAAATTTTCCGGTATCAAGAACCCAAACATTGTGCATTCTGACTATACAAAGTGTAAGAGAAAGTAATTTACTGCATATTGGAACAAGATTTATTCACTCTATCTGGGCCCCATAATTCTAGTTTTTCGTTCGTATATTACTCCGTATATACGTATGTAGTATACGAGAAAGTAGAAATAACTTCAAAGCAAATCCGGCTAGATATAAATCCTTCTGAGTGTGAGAGATCTTTCTTCATCAGCTAATCATTTTTACGAGATAATGTGGAACGGTCAGTGCTCAAGAACTTTTATCACAGAAAAATGAGTACACTGATACGCTTCGGAAGTGTATTTGCCTCTAATTGACTCATCAGTGCTAATGAACTTACTACTACTAATCGTTATCTGCTATTTTTTTACGAGATAGTTTAAAAATTAATTGAAAAATTTTCCTAATGCAATCGTCACAAGACAAAACAAAGCTGTGACCTCTTCACAGTTCCTTATTAACTCTCGCACATTGATTATATCAACATTAATGTAAGGTCCGAAGATCTTTGATATTGAGAGATTTCCCGGGTTATTGCGTGATTTCGCGCATGAATGCGAGGTGAAATAGTAAATTGCACTCCTGACGTAAAACCAATAGATAGATTCATTAATAGGAGATTCAAAACATTCAATAGTAATAAATTTGTGATTTATATTAAGAATAATAAAAAATAGTAAATACATTAAATGAATACTGTGAAAATGCAATTTTTAAATGTTTTAGAGTATTAGATAAGATTATTCAATATGGTATTGTAGGTAAGTATTATTTAGAGTATCTAACGAATGAAATAGAATTCACACTCTTTTAACAAACAACATCAATTAATTTGCTTAAATTTAATTATGCTTAGTAAATTTATTAATTTAATTAATGCTTCAATTTCGAATTTTAATAAAGTACTACTTTAGAATGTTTCATAGTGCGATCTGCGAATCAGCACACAAAATAATAATACAGAAAACAAATATTTAATTTTTGTATTCTCGTTTAAGTTAAAGAATATTTTTAATCGACTTCGAGGAGCAATGGCTCATGGACATTCTATAATGTATGACTAGCCATGACTTTGAAAATACGCAGAAATATTACCCAAATGTCATTTAACAAAATATTTGACTTTTATAAGTAGCTAACATGAAAATATATCACTTACTAAGTGTAACTACAGCTGTTTTTGTTCTTTGAAGTTAGTTTTTAGATAGTAATTTTAAATTTTAATTTTTTTTCAAAGTCAAAAACTAAGTTTTAAAATGAATTAATCGTTTCACGAGCTTTAAAATTTGATATTATTTCTCTTTGAATTGAATTGAAATGATTTGAGTGATGGATTTTATAAGGAAATTATTTCTTATCATTCTAGCTGTCCCCCCCCAAAAAAATCAAAATTCTATTTATGTGCTGTGGAAACATTTAATTTTCTTTCCAACAGTAGCAAGGTAGTCCCTAGCGATAAGATAATTTCTTTGCATGTATTAAAAATGCGTGAGCACCGGAATATCATTTAGTCCCCTTTCCGACTTATATCAATCGCGCAGGGGATCCCGCATGGTTCGATTTTAGGTTCCATTCTCATCTCGCTATACGTAAATGATATTCCCTCGGTGTTCGATCCGGAACGGAAGACCAGTTACCTTTGCTGAGGATAAGAATATTCTTTAGAAAAAAAAATAGTAACTAGTACAAAATAAAATATTTAAAGTTGGTTCTATAATAATTAATAGTAATCGAAATTAATAGTAATAGAACTGTTTCAATGCAATTTTTCATTTCAAATAATGAAACAGTGGTTTCTAATTAATTATTAAAAACTATATACATTTATATATCTCAGTCGTTGGGGTTCTTCAGTTCGATGACAATTTGCTTACCTGTGATCAGCAAGAATTGCCACCGGATCCGCTCTCCGGACGGAAAACGCGAAATCTGAAAGTTCTATCTTTTGATCCTGGAATAGTTGCACTAATAACGTGCTAAGTTGCACAATAATAATCCTTTTAATCAGTATGGAAAACAGAACATTATTTATTCTAGTATTTGACTGATTTCGTTTCGAAATTCCTATTTATCAATGTAACAATAACATTATTATTTGGGTCATGACCTTCAAATTGAATTTGAACGATCGTTGGCAAATAAAATACCCCTGAGCTCTCTTGTTGGTCGTCTGGATGTCGCCCCGAAGAAACCAACCTGGGCTTCCATGTCGTTTTCCCAATCTTCACTCGGCTGGGCTGGACCCGATGTCATCTACTTGATGCTTCTGCATTCCATTTAACGTCTATATGTAACAATCATCTACAGCTACCCTGGCATTAGAGAAACTTTTTCCTAAAACTGCGCAACAGATGTGCGTCTACCCGCGAACTTAACAAATCGAAAAAGAAATAAAATATCTGCTAGTTAAGTATTCGTTGCTAATCCCATTTTTAAATTAATTTGTTCTGCCACGGCACTACGGACGTAATTTGCAGTGTCTATCTTGTTTATATTCAATTAACATCTTAATTACAGTTCTTCAATTAAAGTTAATGATAAATGGACACGTCTAGATTATTTTTGCGAAATAAAGATTTTTCGTCAATAATTTGTGTGAACCAGTTCCACCCGATTGATGTTCAGTTAATTAATGGCACATGGCAATGTTCTGACAAATATTACGCAGCTGCATTACAGCATAACGTAACTATCGAACGAACTCGAAGTATCTTCCGCGTACTTTTCAGACGATGTGTTCACCTCGGAGTCTAGTCAAGAGAGAGCTTCTTTCACACCCCGGCCTACGAAAGTGGAACGTACCAATTGTTTTTTTCCCCCCCTGCTCAAAATCACGAATCCCATGGCACGTTTGTAGGCTCCATGCACCGCAGCCGAGGCTTCTGGCGTTTACCGCGAAGTGTTTGAACGCCGCCATTTTTTATATCACAGTAAATAATTGTATTCCGTATTATTCTTTAAAAGTCGTGTTTAAGTTTGGATTTTTTAACACACGAATCTCCTCTCGAATTCACTTCTGCCCACCTTGCACTGGTCACCAGAGCAATTCATTCAGAGATATGCGCACATCAGTGGATATATCAGATTTCTTTATATTACTAGGAGGTAGGTTTAGGATGAACTAAAATATCGCAAAAATGATCAATAGAATGCTATTAAATGCTTTTAAAATGCCCTAAAAGCAAAGAAAAATTACGTAAAAAAGTGTGATCAAAAACCAATTCGGATGAACACACGAGTTGTTGGACACGTTACTGATGTAATCGAGGCCGCTTCTATTCGTTCAAGTTCAGAACTCAGTTTTCAAACATTTGGTTTGCACCGCTCTTTACAAGAAAATCTCTGTCTTTCGTTCTCCCGAAAACAGCTGAACCGCCATTGGCGCCGACAGGCGTCACAGGAATCTTAGATTACGTTCAATGGCTGACATTGCAACTTCTGAGCGAAAACATTGAATAAGCTACCAGGTTTAGGGCCGTTTCACCAATGCTTGTTAACACGCTAACCGGATGTTAGGAGATTTTAACGGCCCGTTAGAGAAAATACGTGTTTCACCAAACTTTAACGCCTGTTAACTTTCCGTTAAAGTTAACGCGTGATATCTGCTCCGTTAGCAGCAGTTAACGCTTGGTTAGTGGGCAGCGCATCGGAAATATTGGATTTCGGTTTCATCGGGCATCGCAGTTTCAGGAAAATGGAAAGAGCTTTGCAGTATGTACTGGAAGACGACGACGAATTGGAAGCCTGGAAATGCCGTCTGTGCGCCCACGTGTTTTCAGGGAAAGAAGAAATTATTTTTATATTTATTTTTAGCACCATCCGTTTTTTCTGCTCGTAATAATCTTATATTTGTGGAGCAAGTCTACAAGAATTTATTTTTCTTCTGCCGAAAAATTGGCGGATCTGCTTCTTTTTGACATGGCAAATTACAACCCACAAAACAACCAAACTTGTACAAGCACCACAATTGACCACAATAGAATGACAGAGAATGTGTATACTAGTGTATACTGTGTTTTGTTTCTTTATTCTCTGTCTATTGAGAGCTCATTCTCCACAGAGTTTCCAGTTCACGGCCTTCTAAAAGCAAATATTCATGCATTTTGTACACCCATTAAAGTTAACTGGCGATTAGCTAACAGAAGCCGTGGAAACGTTGGTGAAACGGAACAAATCTTAACGGGGACGTTAATTTTAACGGCTCGTTTACTAACGTCACGTTAGGTGTATGTTGGTGAAACCGGCCCTTAGGTAGCTTATATTATTTGAAGTAAGTACCGTTAAAATCGATGAAATCAGCGAAAAACACTTTAAAAATTACGCAAAAGTTTTTAAAAAAATGACAAATTATGTACTCGAAATTGATGAAAAATGCAAACAGTATGTATAAAATTGGGCCATTTCCTTTTGTCATAACATAAAATAAATTTCTATACTAAACGCCATTTTTCTAAAGCGAAAAAAAGGCATTTCATTAAAACTCGTCCCCCTGATTATTACGCCCATATGGCCTAATGGCATGGTGGCCAGGGACATTCCTGGACGCACACGTGTGAGGGCGTTTGACGTGTCTGAAATGCCAGACGCTCTCCGAAGGGTTAATAGCCCTTCATTAGACGGGTGTGTAGGGCGACTGACGTTTAGGACACCCCAGCGCGCTGCGAGGGGCGGTCCGGCAGGCAGCAAGGGCTCTGACAAGGGATAACGAGTGTTGTCGGCGCGGGGTGCACAGGGCTGCCACACGCTGGCACGTGGATGCTGGCCCTTCTACGATCTAGATTTTTTTAAAGCAGGAAACCAAGCATGCAATAAACAAAGTATTCATTAAAAGAGTGATTTACAGACTCCAAAAGTGTACTAGTAAGTTTAAGTAATTCTGAAAACCAGGAACCTATAGTAAATGAAATAGCTGACTTATATTATGACCTATTACACATCAACAAGGAAATAATTTTCATTTGGATACCATCGCACCGAGGTATTGCCGGTAATGTATTAGTTGATGAAGCAGCAAAGACTCTATTAATTCACCTTTGGAAGAGCACCCAGTTTCCCACAATGACATAAAAAAAGAACTTCATCAAAGAAACAAGGATCTTTGGAATACTGAATGGACAAGATCACCAAACTCACTTCATCAGATCAGGAAAAGTATCTTCGATGACCAACTCCCTTACCTTCACGAGAGAAAATATCAAACTGTGCTCACCCGTTTAAGAATTGGCCATTCCAAAACTTACCCATCAGCATCTACTAACAAAAGAAATGCAAAAAATTGTGACCAATGTCAATCTGCCCTTACTATACCACACATATTACTGTTCTGTTCCATTTACACAGATATTCGCAAAAATATGCAATACCTCTCACTCTCCGGAAATCCTAAAACAAATACACATTCAAAATGTCATTAAATTTTTAAAGGAAATTAACCTTATCAGAAAACTGTAAGAAACCAAAAATCTGTTAAACACCAATATTGTCACAATGTTATATCAAATAATGTATTAGTAATGCCCAACATGTATTTTGATGATTATGTGATGACTTATATTGATGATTTTTGATGATTTATGTGATGATTTTATTTCATGACTTATATTGACAAATTATGTATTTGTGATTTAATCTTAAATTTTGTTGTATGCTCTCATGTACTTTGTATATACTGTATTTTGAATGTGGTTCGCTAATGACCTAGCAGTTCATGCGACCTTTTAAATAAAGCATAATTAAAAAAAAAAAAAAAAGAGTGACTGTAGTTTAGAAAGTAATTCAGTTCATTGTTGTATTAATAAAGTAACTGAAATATTAATTAGCGGCGCTAAGCAGCACGTGCTTTCTCGCAAAATTACGCGAAAAGTACTCAAATTTTCGAAAAATTGTATATGACCTAATTTCAAAATCTATCTTTAAGGAACAGATTATATTATCCCAATCTTTAATATTTTAGTTGTTGGAAGGCACTGAAACAAATTGGAACTTTTGAAATTTCCGAAAGATTAGTTTTCAACGAACATGAGGCCTGCACCATTCTCTTAAACGACCTTTACAATATCCAACAACAAAATTGAATCAAAATGGATGGATTCATTTTTTGAAAATATCCTAATTTAAAGTACTCCTCAAAAATAAAATATCGTTTTCAAGTTCAAGTAACTGACATATCAGCCAGATCGATAGAGAATACCAGTTTTAGGGAAAATCGATTGAACGGTTTAGCTGCTAGCTTTATTCATGGACGGAGGAACAGACGGACAGACCTTTTTGCTGTCATTCGATTTTTTCCGTATCACGAACCCACAAAACAGAGATTCTGGCTACAACATGTGTTCGACAATTCTTTTTTCTAAATTTATCAACTGGATTTATCCACTCTTTCGTAACCTGAGCCTTCTTTTTCGCGCAGCATTACGTAACTTTTTCTCCACTGAGTGAGCTGTAGTAAAAAAAACTAGTGGCAAAACAGAATGGCACAGATTTTACCACATTAGTTTTTAATGTCCTAGGGGGCAGGACTAGCTATTCAGAATTGCCACACACTCTTGTAAGCTGCAATCTATCACCGCCCCCATTACATTTTTTTTACATTTTCTTAATTTTTCTGTTTCCTAATGGTACAACGGAAAGATTAATTTTAGAATATTAAAGAATACTAAAAGCTCGTACTAAATGGCAATTTTCTTTTAAAAATTTGTTGCAATTTTTAAGAAATTGGCGTCTAAGCGTAACTAAAAATGCGAAATTTGAAACTCTTTTTCACAGAAAATTTTTCAGTTTTAAAAAATCTTCATTTAAAGCCATTTCAAGCACTTAAACTCACAAATATAACAATGTTTACAAATTGCAGGTAATGTGCATATTAAAAATGTGAGAGATCTAAAAAAAACATTAAAAGAAACAACAAAAAATACCTCAAAATAAACTTAATGTCATATTAAAGAGAGTAATTAGCACTATACGCTCCAAAAGTTTGAATAAAAAATTTGCAGCCACATATGAGGAAATGGCGTTTTAGCGTTTCTGAAAATGCAGCAGTTTGAGTTACTTTTCACAGAAAACGGTTGTTTTCGAGAAACATTACTTGACATTTTTTAAAGCATATATACTCGTAAATATAATAATGTGAAAAAATCGCCCTTATCCACTTTCCCGCTATCACGGCCCGCAATGAATTTTTTTCCGCTGAAAATTGGCCATTTTTTTCGCGCAGCATTATATAACTTTCCCTACACTACTTATATCACTCCGTGTATACGTAAAAAATCCCCTAACACGTGGTGTAGCCAGAAACCCTGTTTTGTGGGTCCTTGATACCGAAAAACCAATTGAAAGGAAAACATCCGTCTGTCCCTCTGTCTGTCCGTCTGTGAACACTGCTAGCGCCTAAACCATACGTACGATTTCTTCCAAAATGGATATTCTCCGGTCGATGTGGTTCTAGGCAAAGCTTTGAGATTTTTAAAAAGATTCAGTAAAATTTAAGGGTACTTTACATGAAGCTCCCCAGACATTTTCAAAATTTTCTCAAAAACGGCTGCAAATTTTTTCTTTACATTTCTTGTAAGAATAGAGCAAAATAGGTGGCATAGGTCCGATTTTCACGGATAACTCTGAAGTTTCGAAAATTGCAAAAGTTTAAATTGTTTTCGACGTCTTTCTGGAACTACAAAATTGAAGATGGAGATTTTTCTTTCAAATATTATTTATTGTCCAAAGTGAGTGCTTTCATTAAGCTCAAATACATTGTTTTGAAAAGTTTAGTAGTTTTCGCGCAATATTGCGTACAATATGTGCAATTTTAAATAATTACAAAAACAAGATTTTCTCAAAAACGGCTCTAAATTTGTTCTTTAAACTCTTGGTAGGTATAGTGCCTAATGTATTTTATGAGATGACAAAAACGTCATATTGATCTATTCTTTTGTTTTTTAAAAATTGCAAAAATGTAATTTTTTTGACTTGTCTCTCACGTCGTTTATATTTACATTAGACTTGATTCGTTGGCATTATTATATTAAGAAGTACTTGAGCTTTAAATAATGTGAAGTAAAGTTTCTGAAAAACACAACCGTTTTCTGTGAAAACTAGCTCAAAATTCCGCATATTCAGAAACGCTCACACCCCATTTTCTTTTATATGTCTACAAATTTTTTCTTGAAGCTTCTGTAACGGATAGTGCTAATTACACTCTTTAATATGACGTAAAGTTTATTTTGAATTTTCTTTGTTTTTTCAAAAATTATACAAATGTTTTTTTTTGAAAGATCTCTCTCATCTTTAATATGCACATTATCAACAATTTGTAAAGATTATTACATTTGTGAGTATACATGCTTTAAACAACTTCAAATAAAGTATTTTGAAAACTCAAAAGTTTTCTTTGAAAATGAGCATCAAATTTCGCATTTTTAGTAGCGCTAAAGCGCAATTTTCTTTAAAACGGCACATAATTTTTAAAAGAAAATTGCCATTTAGGACTAGTTTTTTGTGTTTTTTAATATTCTAAAATTAATATTTTCGTTTTACCAATAGGAAACCGAATAATTAAAAAATTACAAATAAATGTACTTTTGGCGGTGATAGATGGCAAGAAAGAGTATGTAGCAATTCCAAATAGCTAGTGAAGACTCAAGGAAATAGAAAACTAATACGAGAAAGTCTGTGCCATTCTGTAGCACCACTAGTTTGAAGTTCATGACAGTATATTTCAAATCAGAGTGGGAAAGTTACAGGCTATAACTTAGATCAAACCAGCCACATGTGACGAAAAAAATTAATACCTCGCTAATAAAATTAGGACAATATGTGAAAATGGTTTGGTATCTGCTTAATAACGAAGACATATTTAGAAGACTTAAATTATCCAGCAAATATTTATGAATATAATAACAAATTAATGATGATGGGGTCCAAAATGACCCCAGTTATGGTACGAGGGTTAAATATACAAACTAGTAGCTACTCAATGCTCACTTAATCTTATGGTGCAATTAATTAGTACGCTCTTCAGCATACTAATACATACTATGTGTTAACTCGCTACTAGTTGTCCTTTAACTTTGGGTCGATTTCTGGTGACACCAGGTCAGATGAACTCACAACTGTGTTAGTGTCTATTGTAGGCAGGGTTGGGCAGTATTTAAACACTTGTATTGCAAATAAGCATTTTAAATACATTTTGTATTTGAAAAACTTAATTTTTGGGTTTTTTGGAAATTTATTCTAGAGTTGTATTAATTACATAAAACGGTGTATTTAAAAAAATACTTCAAATACTTTTAAAACAGATGAAGTAGATAACTTTAGATACTTAAAGTTTCTTTTTGTTTGATTTTCCTAGTGAAAGGACTTCATAGAAACAAAAATAAAAGCGCCTTCAGATGTTGATGTAGAATTTCGTTATTTTTAAATGATAAATCTAAATCATTAAAAATGCTGGACAAATATCCGGCAATAAAAAAGAGCTTATTCCTTATAACACTAGTTTAGTTCATCAGCGCCAGTTCAACAATGTTTTTCCTCCGTGGTTTATTGTCTGATGTATTTGAAAAACTAGTCGTTTCAAAGAAAATCTCGTTTATTTGACATAGACGTATTTATGATATCATTTTATATTAAAAAGTGTTTTTGTGAAAATATAAGTGAAAATGTTTTATATTTGAAATTTTTTAGTTATTGTTCAGGAATTTATGACTGCCTATTAGTATTTTATTGTAATAAAATTACAATATATTTTGAGTATTTGAAGTATTTTAAATACGTATGTATTTAGCGTTTCAAAACCTTGTGTATTTTGAGTATGTATTTAAATACTTATTTGCAAACTATTTTGGAGTATTTAAATACTAAGTATTTTGCCCAACCCTTATTGTATGTGTCGCGATACACACAATTTGGGGGCAAATGGGAACTAAATCCTCACGATGTCTTTTTTTTCAACTTCCCCCCCCCCCCCTTGCTACTACCCTTGACGAAGAAGGAGTATATTTCTTTTAGGAGAGCTTGCTTTCTTGACCTCTGTCGATTAATAGTATGACCCTTACCCTTGACCCTTACTCTTGACCCTTATCCTTGACCCTTACCCTTGACCCTTACCCTTGACCCTTACCCTTGATCCTTTTTCTTGAATGTAGGTCAGTGAAACATTAATTCAAATTGCCAACGTTTCGCCTGTTATTAAGGCTTCATCAGGACATTTTCCGGATCTCTGGGACCTATCCACGATTCTCGCATCTCATCCTCCACCACATTTTCCCCAAAAAATGTAAGAATGAAAATTCATTCCGCCAACACGGCAATTTAAATTGTTTCACTGAACTACAGTCAAGAATACGTCCATATGATTTCTTTTAGCGTTAGTACATCGCGATGTTTTTTTTTTTCCAAGTTCCCTCACCAGTATCCCTGGGGAGGCGGTACTTTATTCACTTTTTGGGGCAGTACAATCTGCGCGCGCGTTGCAGCCCTACTTGGCTTTTGCGGCAGAAGGGGGAGGGGTACTTACAATCTAGCTGAAGCTAGTCGTACAACTAACTAACAGCTAGAATGCCTTAACTAACCTGTTTATTGAACGGTGCTTTGGCCGCTTACTTTGCTCTCGAAAAAATGTTTTACTTATAAATGACGCGTTTTAATTTGATCTTTTCTCTTATTTTTATATTCATTTACAATTCTCGCACTGATTCACACTATTTCTCGCATTACATTCATTCGTTCATTTATCCTACACTTTATTTACATTATTTACACTAGCGCTTTGGCACCGACTGAGCTCAAAGTGCCCGTGGCGCAGGCGCCCTTCGGTGGGGCCGCGTGGGGGCGTCGACATCCTGAAAACAACTAGTGCTGATATAGAATGGCACAGACTCTCCCTTATCAGTTTTCTTTACCTTTGGTCTCGGCTAGCTATTCGTACTTGTCACATACTCTTCCAGTTGCTATCTATCGCCACTCTAAGTACATTTTTGAAATTTCTTTAATTTTTCGGTTTCCCAATAGTACAACGAAAATATTATTTTAAGAAGATTAAAGGACAGTAAAATCACGTCATAAATTACAATTTCCTTTGCAAAAAATTAGAATCGTTCTTAAGAAATTGGTGTTTAAGCGCTACTGTAAATTCGAAATTTGAAGCTCTTTTTTTTCACACAAAATTTTTGAGTGTTCGAAAAACCGCCGTTTTTTGGCGCAGCTTTACATAACATTCCCTATACTACGTATATTACCGCATATACGAAGGACATCCAGAAAGTAATAATTCAAGGGCTGTGTACGACACTGGGCAATATTTTTTTTTAAATTGGCACCCACATCGTATAGACTGTCTCTTAACGGTAATAATAAGACACTGAGCGCCCCATTTTGTTACAAAATGTCGTCGCAGCAGCTTATCACGTCATGTAGTTCGTCGCCTATTAGCTCCACGTACCGCTGATCTGACATTCGCTGTCATGCATTTCCTCAGGCTGCGCACCGAATCGGCGGCCAGTATCCATCTCTAGCTTGTGGAAACTTACGGATTAAAGGTAAGGAATTGTCATAACGTTAGCAATGGGTAACACTGGTCCAGTGACGCCATACCCATTCGCCAACACCAAAAAATCAACATTCACAGAGAAAAGTCATGGCATCCGTCTTTTGGGACCGGAACGATATCTTGTTGGTCGATTTCATGCGCAAAGAAACCATCAATATTGCTGCTGCATATTGTGAGACCTTACAGAAGTTGAAACAAAACATCAAAGGCAAAAGAAGAGGGATGCTGACTCGTGATGTGTCACTCCTTCGTGACAACGCCAGGCCCCAAACTGCCAGGCTTACACAGGATCTGCTCGCGTGGGACATTGTGACTCACCCACTCTACTCCCCGGACCTGGTACCCTTACCATATTTTCACCAAACTGAAAGAGGTCTTGGGTTGACAGCGATTTTCTAAAGACGAGGAGGTCATGGAGACTGTGAAAAAGTGACTTTGAAAGGAGCGAAAGAGCGAAAGGTATACCATAAGGGTACACAAATGCTGGTTGCCAGGCTTCAAAAGTGCATTGACTTCAACATCAGTTATGTAGAGAAATAGTAATAATAACATATGTTTGCACTTATCTGGTAAATTTCATTAAAATGTATTCATTTTTCGATTTTTCACAAGCCTTATATTCTTACTTTCTGGATGTCCTTCGTACGTAGGTATACGGGAGAGTAAAAAGCGGGGATGCTGGTGGGGGGAACGTGAAGCAGAAGGCTCGCCCCGGGGGTTGTGTGGCGGAAGCGGCGGTGGGTGGGCGGGGGGCGGGCGCGGGGCGGGCGCGAGGCGAACGCGTGGGTGGCGAGGTCAGGAAGCGGCTGCGGCCGGCGGAGCAGGCAAGGGACGCGTCGCGCCGCGCCGGCGGCAGAGGCAGACGCGATGGCGGCGATGGGAGCGCCTTGGCCGAGGGCGGGGCAGAGGGCGGGGGCGGTGGCGGGGGCGGGGCAGAGGGCGGGGACGGCGGCGGGGGCGGGGGCGGCGACGGAGACGGGGGTGGGGCCGGAGGCTGTGAAGGAGGCGGCATGGTGGTGGAGTAGTGGCGGTGTCGGCGTCGGGGGCAGGACAGGGGCGGGGGCGAGGTCGGGGGTGGAGCGCTGACGGCGGCTAGGGTGGGGCGGAGACGGGGGCGGCAGGGTGTCGGTGTCGGCGTCGGGGGCACGACAGAGGCGGGGACGGGTGCGGCGGCGGGAAGGTGGTGCAGCGGAGCGGTGGCGGCGGCGGTGGGGGCGGGGGCGGGAGCGGGGGCGGGGCGGTCACCGCTGGCGGAGATTGAAGTGCGGTGGCTCGCCGCTCCCAGGGTCTGCCGGTAATGAAACGAAAACATGGTAATTGCTTTGACAGATGTTGATGGGCTGCCGCCGGCGCTGTGTGACTGGCGGCGCTGCGCGGCGCGGCGCGGCCGGCGACTGTTCGCAATAAGACGCCCCGCCGCCCCGGGTGCGGGAGCCACTGCCCCGCCCCCTCCCCCGCCCCCCCTCCTCCGCACCCACGCCGCCGCCCCCGCCGCCGCTAGCGGATCTTTACGAGGACCTTCCTTCTTCCCATGGTGCCAGCGTTGCCAGACGATCAAATGTATATTCCAGTACCAACCTTCAAAAATCCTGGTACTTTCACTAAAATGACAATTTATTTAAATTTTGAAATTGTTCATATTATAACTCTATTATGTTTTAAACGCGCACAGAAAGTTCGTTAAACTTGAATGGATATCGATTCATTTTATATCGATAAACTAAAAGGAAGATTCTATGGAATGGTCCTATCCTTTTCTATTACAACACGTGCTAGAAAAGGCCATCCCATGTCACCTTTAATGTTTTATGACAGTGTTTTCACTAATATCATAGTTAGGCTATTTGTAATATTGGTGATACTTTTAAATTATTAAATAAAAATAAACGAATTTTAATTCGTACATCATTTACCGTGCACATAAAATCCTGGTATTTGAACGTCCTGTTACATGGTATTTTTATTAAAATACTGTACGTCTGGCAACACTGCATGGGGCTTGGTTCGCGCTTCCGATGTACATTATTCTTGCTCAGGTGAACCTAAAGTACACTTGACTTATTTAACAATATTATGGCATTCTCTGTCTTCAAGACTTGTTATATTACTTGTTTCAACATGGACGTTAGCTGGGTTTGTTAATCCTTTAGCTCGGGCATTTTCTTGTCCCAAAGGACCTACCATTTTCGCCACTACTCATTTTGTATTTATTATGCAAATCGTTGGGAATATTTGTTTAGGATACGTTACAACCAACTTTTAGTTTTAAAATTATATACATAATTTCTGTGATTTCGTTTTGAAAAAATGCCTTAACAGCTAGTTGTTGTTTCAAACTAAGAAAGGGCCCGAAAATACCATTGATATTATTCTATAATTAAAACTACACTTTTTTTTGTATTCCAGCGATATAAACGACGCTTCTCGTCAGGAGATATCTTTCATGAAAGGTCATCTAACTGCACATCATGATATATTTATCGTTTACGACACGAATAATTGTGTTATCACTAGAGTCCGGATTTTTATGTAATTACATTTTTTTTGTCTTTCTACTTCTGTTCTCAAAATTTTAATCTGTATGAATTGTGGCCATCCTAACACAATATCCAATTATTTCGTTACATATTTTTACATATTTGGTACTTTATTACATATTTTACATATTTTGCTATTTTCTCAACCTATTTTTTATTTTATCAATTTTCTTACATACTTTTATGAAAATAAGTATTTTCAAAAAATCAGCAATTTTTCCTGCAGTATTACTGCGTGATACTACGTACTCTTCTCGTGATACGCTTCATGAAGACGCAGTCGGATACTCTCCCAGTCCAACGCGCCTGATTCAGTTATCTCAGCGGCGGGAAGTGCGCGTCAGCGACAGATCATTCTCACCTTCAGGTGTGAAAAGTATCATTGACGCGGCGTTTGGCGACCTTTATCCTTCATTTCCAAGAAACGTGGGCGATCGCCATCGTGTAACATTTCGATGAGCTTATTCCATGCTGTACAGATTGTTGGCTAGTCCTAGATTTCGCCAGTTTGTACGATGGTTTGTATTGCGTCTAGTCTGGCTGCTAAAGTACATTCCTGGATATCAATCTGTAGTTTCACTACTGATGGGAAAGTTGAATGGTGTAAGTGTGCATCAACTTATGCTTTCTCAACGATTTTTAAAACGTTTGCATTGTTTTTAAAAAATTGTATAGGAAATTGTTTATAAACGTAAGTATGAATTATGTAAATGAGTTTAATAATTAGGGTATTTTAATATTACATATTATATCCAATGTTGCATATTTATTACGTATTCTTAGTGTTTTCATTTCATATTTATGTACATGTTTTGACGTTTCAAACTACATATTTTTCCGGTCTCTAGTTATCACACATTCATTGAATGGCAGTGAAAGAATCGTGACACGGTAGCTGTAAACGGAACAGCCGACAACAGATGTAATACGTGATGTCACAATAAAGGTGTTTCCCAAAATTAACTTTGATTTTCTTTTAAATTTAAAATGCAGTTATAGTAAAGAAAAGTGTACGCAACTCATTTATAATATTACTTTTTTTCATTCCAAACAATTTGAAAATACGCTCCTAACGTCGCTTGTTTTAAACTTGCACTCATGCAATGAGGCTTAACATTACAAACTAATTTCAAAAACTACTGTTATCATATTCTTCTTGCAGTTGGAGTTCATGTGGTACGCTTTGAAACAATTTGATAGGCGCTGATAGCAACGAAACGCCGGAAATAATGCTCTTCGCTCCCAATGCCGCTCTTCAGTTTTTATTCCCAACAAGTAAATTTTGCTCACTGTGTTTCACCTACCTTATTATAAGGAAATTTAATAAATCGGTCACGCTTAATTTGTGTGGCTGCATTTAATGACCCTCCTCCAAGCGTGCGGCTAAGGGCTCCCAACAAGAGAAATCGGGCTCTTCAGCGCGAATGATCGGACGATCTCTAATCCACATTTTCATATTGTATGTAACTTTCTAATATTTAAAATTTACGTCAAGTCAATTTTTGAAATGCGAGAAAATGTACAGATCCTAAAATGTTTCTGAAATTGAATTAGTATCTTAAAATGATCTACAACGAATTCCGACTTTTAAAAAAATACCTTCGAAAGATTTTAGTATTTAATAATAGAATGGCATGTTGACGTATGTAAGACGAGGATGAATTTTAATGTAAGACGAGCCTAATAGAGTGGCAAGAGGGAACGGAAAGCAAGACAGAATGTGTGAGCAAGACGGTTTGAGCTCAGTCGGTTCCGTGGCGACAAAGTGCTAGTGTAATAGTGTAAATAAAGTGTTGGATAAATGAATGAATGGATGTAATGCGAGAAATAGTGTGAATCAGTGTGAGAATTGTCAGAGAGTGTAAATAAGAGGGAAAAGAAATTCAAACTGAAACGCGTCATTTGTAAGTAAAAACTTTTTCCTAGACCTGAGGAAACGGCTAAAGCGCCATTCTATAAATAGGATAGTTAAGGCATGCTCGATACAAGTTAGTTGTAAGATTAGCTTTAGCGAGATTATAAGTACTCCCCCCTTCTGCCGCAAAAGCCAAGTAGGGGCAAGATTATACTGTACTTCCCCAACAAGCAAATAAATTCCCACCTCGCCAGGGATAGTGGTGGGGGGGAACGTGAAAAAAAAGCCCACTCACCGGCGTCTTGGTCCCCGGGGACGAGACCCACGCCTGCACAACGTTCCGGCCCGGCCCGGCCCGGCCCTGCCGTGGGACAGGGCCATGGGAGCGCGGGGGTGGCGGCGTGGGTGGCGGAGGCTGGGGTGCGTCCAGGGGCCGCTAATGAGAGGCTCGGGAGTTGCTAGCTAACATTCTCTTATCTGGAACGGCAGCGGATAGCTGGGGGTCACCAGGGCCCTGTCGCGCCACACACAAACATCCCCTCGTGAAAAAAAAGGTTATGTTTTGTAACAAGAAAGCCCGACGACGACGACAACGATGATGATGATGATGATGATGACGACGACTACAGACCGGAAAATATGTAATATGGAAGTCAGAAAATGTTCAAAAATATATAATGAAAGTGTAGGAAAATGTAAAATTGGATAAAATATGTAATATTAAATTTACTAATTATCGTCTCCTGTATTATTTCAATAGTACATCTTTCCGTTGCGGCTCTCATACGCAACCAATCTTTATAAATGAGGTCTCTAAAGAAAGAGAATTTCACGTAGACTTGACGAATTGTACATTGACTTTAAAAATCTGAAGGATTTGTTTTAAAAAAACGCATCTAGATATTCAAGTCAAATGCAACCAGCAACACTTGCCAAAGTTTTCGTCAAATAACTCCTAAACAAAGCGCTTTAGAGCCTTAAAAACTAACATTTTTAAGGCTCAAAGAAACATTTTCTCATCATAATCTATAAGACGGGACATTTTTCGCATTCAATTAAATTTTCGGTTCCACGCTTCAAGACTTTCAAGGCCACCTCAATATTTTAGCTCTTGATGCTGGTAGCCATTTTTGTGACGACACGCTTACAAGGCTTAGATTCCTCAATCTTATATTTACGCTTTCTGTATACACCGTGGTTTGTGCGGTCTGATTAGGTTCATTTGCATAATCATTATTGCAAGATTTGCTCTCCAGCAACAACTAGAAGTACTATTATAGTTGCTTATAGCTATGAAGATTGTTTCTTATGCATGTAGTGAAACTATTCAATTAACATTTTGCCATGGTCTGTAAGTGCTGTGTACATAATTGTGGAGGGATGTGGGTGTTCAGTGAAGAGTGAAGACTGTGTTTTACCTGTACTAATATTTTCGTTATTATTCGATGAAATTTTCAAGTGAGCGGGTTCAGACACAAAAAAGTAAAAAGCTTTTTGAATATTTTTGTGACTATCACAAGAAGCTAAAACCTAACTGACAAAGAATATTGAATAAATACTTCAAATGTCTTTAAGGAAGTGTTGGAAATTGTTCCAAGAAAATTCTCCGTGATATTGAATAAATATTTATTGAAAATTTCTTTTACACATTAATTGGATTCTTTTTTATTTTTATTTTTTATTGTGTTAGTACACTTGCAAGTTAGCTTTATATATTTTTAAACAAATAAACACGTTTCGTTAACTACTTTCCCTCTTAGAATGAAAATGGATAGGGACGAGTGTGGGTTCTAACATGCGAGTATTCTCGCACGGGTACGCAGAGGTAGTGGGGAAAAACTTGTGCTATGGCACAACGCAAATAAACTTTTTAAAGTAGCTAAAGCAAAATAGCTTGAAATAAATGGAAAATACAAATTAAAACGCGCTAGCCTACAATACTACGTGAATTAATTTAAAAAGCAATTAAATTTAAAATTATAGAAAGTATAGCGCGAGGCACTGGACAACTGTAAATGATCGCAGTCCAAACGCACGATTTAAATATTGGCGGTATTTGGAAGTATGTACATCAACGCCCAGCTGCAAACTCAAATTGTAAATAATACACCGTTTGATATTAAACTCAAAGTGTCGGTTCGTTAAGATATTCAATATGCAAACATTGAGCAACATTCCCATGTACCGAAGTGAAGTCTAAGCCTACTACATTGTTTCTAATGGCAACAAATGGTATTTAGTACTCAAATGTGAAAATATTATTTTGATTATTTTTTGGCTCGAAATTGCTTTTCTTGAGGTTCGTAAGAACGCAGAAAATAATCCAATACTTTAGTATACAAATAATTTTTCAATTTTCGCACCCCAGCAAGCTGGCACCCTGACTCTCCAAAACCCCCTCGGTTTCTCAAAACAAATCAAGGAAAGTTAAATAATATTGCAATGAGTAGGTCTGTACTTGCCAGATCCGGTATTTTCGCCCTACTTTACTTGGCTCTTTCAAGAGTAAAAATATTTTCTATTATTTTTGTGACTATCAAGGAAATCGGATAGCTAACTCTCAAAGAAGGTTGATTAATTTCTTCAAATGTTGTTTTTAAAGAAGTATGAATTCTTCCAAGAACACCTCTCTATAATGCTGAATAAACTTTTATTGAAAATTTGTTCCCAACATCAATTGCATTGTTATTTTGTTTGATACTCTGTGTACATTAGTAGTTACTCTCCTTCCCTCTCCTTCTTTATGTAAAGATAGACAAATGGATAGGGAAAGGGTGGGGTTTATCATGCAAGAATTCTCGCACGGGTACGCTAGTAAAACATATTTTCATAACACGAAATTACATTTATAAAAAAGTTTCTACACAAATTTTAAAAATAATTCAAAAGTTTTAAAATCATTTGTAATATTTCTAATATTATGAGGCATCTCTGAGAACTATTAGTGGCCACAGAGTAAACAATGCACCCGCTATAGTCTGTGTGGACACATAATGTATGCATTAGAGGTACATAGATATAGTCTATGGTGGACACAAAGTGTGCCGATAATCGATACCAGCGCAACAAAAGAGCATCGCGTGTTAAAAATGAAGTGGACAATTTTGGACTTTTAGGGTTTGTGAGAAATTGTACAGAAACTGTGACTATTCAAGTAAATAGAGGCAATGTCGTGGAATATTATACATGTTGTTTGAACACGATCGGTTAGCGGGTTCGCTTAAAATCACAGAAAAACGAGTTCGGAAAGAGAATCATTCGTACTTTCCAAGAAGCATCAAACCGGAATTTATTAAAATTTAAGAAGAAACACTGAATTAAATAATGAGAGATAATGGGATTCATTGGAAGATAATTTCGGCCGAATTTAGAACTGGGTTTCTGAATTTTAGAACACTGGGGAATGTATTATTAAATAAATATTAAAACGTAAGAAGATGATGAAACAAACGAAGACATGTTGCATAACGTCAACATAGAAATCCACGATTTTCGGCTATAAATATTTAGAAAACGGCACTTTTAACAAGATAATCATGACATTGGATGCACGACGGAGCGAATGAACCCGAAACCCGTTCGAAACTCTTAAAAATGAATATTTTGAGAAAATTTTCTAGGACGACAATGAGAATAAGCGAAAGAAGGTGGTCGGCATTTTTTTGGAAAACAAAGGTGTTGTGTTAAATCGACGCAAGTTTTTGAGACAGTTGGGTTCTGAAAGCCGTGGAAAGCACATCGAATTCACGTCGGTCCGATTCAAAATTCATTATTATTTTTGGGACTTGTAATTTTTTTGTGGTGATCGAGCATTCAGTTAAGAACTGTGAACGTGTAGTAAAACGGGACGTATTCGTATTGAAGACAGAAGAAGTTTATGTTATTTTGTTAGTGATTTTTCAATGGAACATTCTGGAAATTTATGGGATTTTCCACGGAAGGAGATTAATTGAAGAAGACGAGCCGCACGAGATTCAACAGACCCGACGGCAACGCACGCGAGGAGGCGCGTGTACATCGAGGGAAGTGGCAACGGCGCGGTTCTTCAACAACAAACGCAGGAAAGTGGCGCATCAGCAAACGTTCGCGACGTAATTCATGAATCCAAGCTGGTTTCGCGATTTTTAACAATAATGTGAACAGTAATGGAGATTACGGAACTGAATAGTCAAAAGTAACATTAATCCAGATAAGAACGATTTAACAAATACTAAGCAAGGATAATTAATTTCATTTTTTGTGTGTTAGTATAGAATAAGTACGTACGTACGAGATTTTGCACAATATTAATAAAATTCAATTGCTACAAGGAATTCCTTTAATTAATTATCATTCATGATCAGCTGGTCAATGATAAATAAAGATTAGCATAAGAATTAATTGTGATTTATAAAACAGAGCGAATCGTAACAATCACGCCAAGAGCACCTATATTAAAATTTACATTGTTGCCGCAGTTAAAAGAAACGCTGATTAAAGTTTTGTTTTCATGTTTAAAAGGAAACACCGTGTTTGATTTCAGTAGCATATTTCCTGGAAACTGTTGTTGTTTTGAATGTTGTTTTCAGCCTGGTCCGTACGGAGGCACCCACCGCCCACGACCCATAAATTTTTGCAATCACGGGATTTAGCAGAGTAATATTCGGTAGTAACGTCAGATAGATAGAGAATCCAGAGGAAGTCCCGTGGGTACTTTTGCATTGGCAGCCCCGTGTGGGGCACAAAAGGGGGAGTACATTTTGCACATTTGGGGAGCACAAGTTGATGGACATTCTGCACCACACAACTTTCCCGTCAGTATAACAACGTCATTAATTGTTATCCAGGACCGTAGTTTAGCAGCCAGACCAGACGCATTAGAAGCCATCGCACAAAATGGTGATATCTATGACCAGCAAACAACTACTGTAGCGTACAGCATTCTCGTCGAAGTGTTACACGATGGCGATCGCCTATGTTTCTCAGAAATTAAGGTTAAAGATCACGAAGCGCGGCGTCTGTGATACGTTTCACAGAAGTGCGTTTTTTTAAGAATACTTCTTTTCATAAAAAATGTAATCAAAATTGATAGAAAACAAATATTATGTAAAAATTGCAAAATATGTAAAATATTTATTATAGAACCAAGTATACAAAAATATGAAATGAAAAAAATGGATATTATGTTCGGACGGTGATGATTCGCCAAGATTACAATTTTGAGAACGGTAAGTAGAAAGACAAAACATGTAATTACATAAAAATGCGTTCTCTAATGATGACGATGAAAATAATGATTCAATTTCCTTGCGATTGAAGTGTCTCGTGTCACAGACGGCTGAGGTGGCTCAGGTCCGTTATCTCTGCATCCTCTCTGTCCCGAACGTTGTAGAGTTCGTGTCTCGGTGGTGGCGAATGTTCCACACAGCTGTGTAGAATGCGGCTATGTCGAACAAAGGAATAGTAGTGGCAAGCTGCTCTGTTCGACAGTTTTCCGAGGTTTCTCCGGTCATTAGTAGGTGAATGCCCGTGTATCGTAGCAAAAAGGACCACTGGCAGCGCGCAATCTTTCCTTCCTCGTCCAGTCCTGTACTGTCCCTTTCCCCCTCTCCCGACACATGTAGGCACTCTTTCATGGTCCACTCTACCACTTACTACGTCGGGAGAACAGTTGAGTGTATAGTTTGTTTTTGTTATGAACAGGTCCCTTTAAAATTATAATCATCAGGTAGTTTTTTCAATTATTTTATTTCATAACAATTTAATTTTAATCTTACGTCTACGATTTCCCTGTTTTCAATGACGTTTAGAGAGCGTTGGCGCTCCCATTTTCAGGTCTAATGAGATAATATAATTCATGTTAAATCTTAAATGTATAACTTAGCCTGAGTTGAGTTCTAGATAATTAACATACAAGGGTTGGGGCAGTTGTCATGACAACTATTTTTTTTCTAAAAATTGTTATCGGATCACACAATTTCATTTTTTTTAAAATTTATTTCTACCTGTTCGACATGTTTGTCTTTCAGGGGTTTGGACATTAAAATCAAATAACTGGCGATTTGATACTCACTGGAACCTGTACTAGGAATTATTAACAATTAAAGTTTAGAAAAAATGTTATGCTATGAAAAACAAGAAGTTTGTTAATAAGATTTTGAATAGAAGGATAATATGTTGAAAATTTAGTAATTATGGTGGATGAAATATGTCTTTAGGAAATTTTGATAGTATACGTCGAGGAAAATGATATGTTTGACCTAAATTGAAAGTGCGGGTCAGTTGTAAGTCATCCAAGGAGTTGAAAAATTTAAAGCTTTGTGAACGAATTAGGGAGTGAATAGTGTCAATTTTCAGTTCACTATGGAGTTGAGAGTTGGGAATATACCAGGGGGCGTGAAATATTTTCCTGATGAATTAATTTTGGAGAATTGTAATTTATTAATATGGGTTTTGGCAGCATTGGACCAGATGGGGCAAGCATAAGTAAGGGTAGGACGAATAACTGTGGTATATATTAATTTTGCTGAGTGAATGTTTATAAGTGGTTTATAATTAATGAGGGATTGTAATTAGTAAATTTTAGTGTTAGTTTTATATATGTTTTTAATATGGGCATTCCATTTAAGTTTAGTGTCTAAGAGGAGTCCAAGATATTTAATAGGTGTGTTGGGTGATATCCAGGATATAGTTTGATTAAGAATTAATATTTCTGCAGGGGTGATTGGTTTACAGAGTGTGAAGATTTTAGCTTGACATTTATTCATGTTAATTTTAATCTGCCATTTAGAAGTCCAATTTGTATAAAGCAGAAGGTCGGATTGTAGTCTATTTTTGGCAGTTGTTAAATTTTTATGACTAATGAAAATGCAGTATCATCAGCAAACAGGGCTAATTCTGACTACGTAAAGTTGGGAATATCAGAGAGATAGATGTTAAAAAGTAGAGGAGATAGACGGGACCCCTGGGGCATGCCCGCGCCAATTGGAAATAGTTGAGAAAAAGAGGAATTAATTTTGACACGAAAAGTAATTTTGAATTATTATGAATTATAATATATTAATATTTTGAATTATTTCAAATATCTTGGAAAGAGAGGAAAGTAAACCAATTGGTCGATAGTTCGATGGGTCCCTAGGATCTTTTTGTGGTTTACAAAAGGGAAGTACGATTGCTGTTTCCCAGGTAGTTGGAAAGTAATTAAATCTGAATGCAGGATTTAGAATAGAAGTAAAAGCAGCAATTGATCTTTACCGAGTGACTTGAGTGTTTGATTATTGATAGTATCCAATCCTGGAGATTTGCGAGGTTTTAGGTTTTTAATAATTGAATGAATTTCAGAAGGGGAAATATAATCAATATTTTGGGGAACATTAACATTTGGAAGAGAGAGAAAATTGCTAACAAGATTGTAAAAGTGAGTATCAGTAGTTGAATTAGGAGTAAACGTATTTTGGAAATGAAGTCCTCGTAATTGAGTTTTGTCATAGTCATTTATTGCTGTAGTGAAATGTTGTTTAAGGATTGGAATAGATGTTTTTTTCTTTACAGATTCTTTTGAGAGTTGACCAGATCTTTTTTGATTGGGGATGAATTTGTTTGATAAAGTTTTTGTATTCATTAAATTTATGTTGTTCCAGTTTATATTTTATAATCATAGATATTTTGTTTAGTTTAGTTTTAATACCTAATTTAATATTTTATGTATATTAATTATTAAGTATAATTATTTTAAATCATTGTAGTTTTTAGTTAAAAATAGCTTCAAAATAATGTGATTACTACTTGACACAAAGTATCCTCAATGGGGAAATGAAGCCTTTTTTTTCGTAAGTTTTCAATTTTTAAAAAAGTACTTCGAGTTAAATCTAAAAGTTGTAATTTTTACCGAAGTTTGGTATGGTAGCGGTCTAGCTTGTGTACAATTTTCAGATTTTTATCTAGTGCCCCAAGAGAGATATTGCAGTTCAACATTGGGAAAAAATCCAAAATTACAATTTTCAAGAGGATGTGATTTTCAAGGTATACGTTATATACCAATGATATTTTATAAAACTAACTATACTGTTGTTTGTAAAAGCACAGAAAATTAAGGCTTAGATTCTATTACTTCTTTGAAAAATTACTCTCTAAAAATCGAATTTCGTTCATTCGCGTTCCTTAGATTTGGTTGCAAAAATTTCCCAAATAAAAACATAGAAAATAGTAAATAATATTTCAATTTGCACGCCAGAGTATGCTAAATCGAATGTTTTTTATTCTAGAATGCTAGAACAATCGAGAGCTGAGCAATTTAGGAAAGAGTAAATGTCTGAGAACGGGAAAAATGGCACACGGCGCGAAACAAAAATGGCCGCCATTTGTAAACCAGGTACAATAAAAAAAGTTAAAGATGGTTTTGAACAGCCAAAACATAAGGAAATTTATGTACAAAATATGAAATGTTTTCGAGATGGTCGAGCGTCCAATGCTGGACCAGTTAAAATGGATTGACCCACGTACCTGTTGCATTTACATGGCGTGTTGGCATGACGTGTGTGGCGTCTCATGTTGTTGTTCAATATTTGGTGTTAATGTTGTAAAAGCGTTAACTGTTAAACCATAACTTTGTGAATGTGTTTTCTGGAAGAAGATGGTGAATTGTTGTGTAAATATAGTGTCAAAATGGTTTGAATTTACGTCTGTGACCGTATCCGGTGATCGTCTAAGCTCTGAGGTAAGAAAACTACTTATTATCTTGAATGAATAATGTCAAAGCTTGAGAATGGAGAATGAATAATGTCAAAGCTTGAGAAATAGAGTATGGAGTTATTCATGATTGAGTTCAATTTGCGAGAATATTCTGAAATATTTGGAGATGAATTAATTGTACTCTCCCCTTGTCAGTAATTTTTGACAAGTTGTTTCTATTGTTTTCATAGTAGAAACCGTTTGTCATACGGAATTTCTTCTCACAAAAGTGCTGACATTTCTCGCCAAAGCCTGATCATTAATCTATAAAACTTACGTCAACAATTTATCAACTTTGGGACTTATAATTACAATATAAGTTAAATTAATTTGATGACAACCAGAGCATCTCCGAATTGCAACTCCTGTGTATTAGCAATGATAAGAACTTGTATTCATCGAATTTAGGGTTAATGTTATCAGGCACTTGAAATATTGATGATATTGTAATGTTTTGCTCTGCTTTTATGTTACTAGTTACGCCATTAGTTAAAAACAAGACCTATTCATAGTATGTGTCTATGTGAATTATTTCCGGTAAACGTAATGCAATTTCTGGAAATGTACGAGTGACTCGGACAAAATACTCAGATAAATACCCTCTTCGATTCGTGAGTCGGGGATTTATCGATAATTTTCCAAAGCACTCGTGGTGTTATTTGTATCACATATATTGCACACTCCACAGCACCTCTTCGCTTTTTTACGTAGGTAGAAATAATTTTAGAACTATCTTATTCCAAGAGGGTCTTAAATTAATGTACACCCAAAATCAGGCTATCCTCTAGGTCTCTCGTAATAATTATTTAATTTTTAAATTGTCACCTTATATTTGCTTGTAAAAATATCCATTCACAAGACAGTTCAATCTTCCCTTTGCACTTATTTATATACATCACACACAATATTTATGAGTTCTTTCATCCTACACAATATCTATGTGACGGCTTAAGACCAAAATATAACTAATGTTAGAAGTAGCCAGTTAATTAGCACATTAGCCAGATGGTTTGGATAACGGTTGTACAAAACGATGAACAAACCATTTCGGACTTCATCCGGTTAATCTTGGCATTTGACAAAGACACGCTGGGTAAAGTGAGGCGGTTGTCGGGGTGTGAGGCGGGTGTGTGTTTGTGAGAAAAAAATTGCAATAAATTGAAATTACGGTGAGGACGGCCTCGACGGTGAGAATGTCAGAGACGATGGCAAGGACGGAGGGACTGGGAGGACTTCTCTTCTCAACTTCCCCCCCACCAGTACCCCTGGGGAGGCGGTCATTTATTCACTTTTGGGGCAGTCCAATCTGCGCGCGCTCCGCAGCCCTACTTGGCTTGTGCGGCAGAAGAGCAGAGTACTTACAATCTAATCTTACAACTACCTTCTAGCTGGCATGCCTTAAATAACCTGTTTACAGAACGGCGCTTTGGCCATTTCCTTAGGTCTAGAAAAAAATGTTAATATTTTCAATATTGCAGTGACTGTGTCTGTGTCGCAGTCGACTGTGAGGACCGCAGCGGCGGTGACGATGGCGGTGGCGGCGGCAGGGGTGAGAGCAGAAGAGGGCGACGGCGGCGGTGAGGACGAGCCGGAATTGGTAATTTGAGGTGGCGCGAGGGGAGGGGGGTTCCTTCGGAACGTCCCGAACGCGGAGATTTGTCCGGCGTCTCGCATTATCAGGGGATCTGGCGACAGCGCCGATGCATCACGCGCCGCGCGCGTCGTCTCCTCCGAAAGGAGCGGGCGGGCGGGGGCAGCGCGCGGCGCGGCGCGGCGCGGCCCATGCGTCACCCGGCGGCGGCGGGCGGCCGCAGCTGGGAACGAGAGGGAGAGGAGGAGGAAGATGAACGTCGAGTCGTTGTGCTAGTGCTGGATTTGATTGATTGATTACTGATTCCGGGCGCGTCAACGGCTGTGGTCATTAGTCCCGTACGTTAGTGCATTGGTGTCAAGGTCTTCTACTGGTGGCTGTGGCACGCGTCGTGGCACCGTAGCATGCCACAAGCTTCTGTGCACAACTAGCGTCGGGAAAGGAAACTATTAATAATCCCGCCATTTTACAATAGAGATGCCGTTGTGTCTGGTGGCGGGGTGATGAACTGCGTGGAGGGGCGAGTTCGTCGTGGCAAGAGTGCCACGGACTTCCGCTCGTGGTATCAACCTTGACAACACAGGTTTAGTGCATGTTTTTTTATCGCGGGAGGTAACGGTGAAATATGTTGCAGTGAGGTATTTGATTGATTAGTGATTCCGGACGCGTCTACGGCTATGATCATTAGTCCCGTAAGTGTAGTGTTTTTACTGCGTGAGGAGTCGGGGACATTGCTCTCTTGGTTGTCGAGAACCGGCGCCGACCTACATGCGGGAGTTTTCCGCATCCAGGTATCTCCCACCAGCGGGGTACCTCCCCAGCCGGGAGAAGCTCCCAACTGGTCTCCCGGCATGTGCGGTAGTGTCGTGCAGTTTAGTTCAAGTGTGTGTGTGTAAGGGGTGAGCAAGAGGAATGAAATATGTCGGGTGGTCGTTGGACGGTTTGTTAAGGTACTGTCCCGGCATTCGCCTGGCACTGGTCGAAGAAACCACGGAAAAATTCTATCAGAGCAGACGGCCGCTTCAATTCTCCTCGACAGCGGCTGAATTCGTCTTAGGAGTCCAAAATCCTACCACCGTCGTGACTCAAACCCTGGGATCTACTGGGGGAGTGATCCGTGGTTCAGGGAGCTTATTGTTTGCCTTTCACCGCTTGATAGCGAGGTCCATGTCGTCGCGGAATTTGTGATGGACAAAGTAGGTTTTCAGAGATTTATCCCGCTACTTCTATTTCTAATTCTACCATCGCTTCATCATCATTCATGTCATTGCAAAATTAATTCCATTAAAATGTCTGCAAGGTTGGCTTTAAGACACGGGAAATTGGGGAACCAATGTATTGTTTTGATATATTTAGGTTAGTACAGGAGAGTGGGATTATAGAAAACAGAGGTAATGAAATATGTATTCACATTGGGCGTTATAACGGTTCATAACTACTTCCTATGCAAAATACAACTATTTTCAGCGTAAATAGAAAACCGTCGATTGCTATCAGAGGCTCCATATTGTTGTATTACTGTCAAAATCTGGAGGTCGACGTTCTTCACTCTTTACTGCGTATGCGAGAAACTATATATATTTTTTTATTTAAGTGCCCAAAGATCAGTAATTTATAATTTCAAGCCACGGTTTTCTGCTGAATTGTTGTTTCGCAGCTTCCAAAGGTTTTGGATTATCATAAAATAATCTTTATTTCAAAGCGTCGATAATTTCAATTTTTCGTCATCCCCGTTGCTTGAATTCGGTGACTGTCCATCAGGGCCTGCTGGGTTTAGACAGCTGTAGTTACGCACGGTGTCCGATTTGTGTCCATTGCACTCGGCGACCGTGTGCTCACTGCGAGGGTATCACCAGGGCCTTTTCAGCTCCCTTATAATGTGGTGATGACCATTACAATGGCGCCCGCTCCCGCAGCACCTTCTTATAGGATCTAAAACACGAACTGCTGCCAATAATACTTCAAACGAGCATGGCTGCTGCGTAGGTTCGCGAAACGCAAGCAGGCGCATATTGCTACAAACGATATCGTCCATGTCGGCGCTTTCTTCAGCGGTTTAATACAACTGCTCCGGTATCAAAATATTCATATAATTATTCATATGTATATATTACACTGGCCGACGTTTTCAAACTTTTGAAAAGTTACAGAAACAAAACTCACTGATTCTGACCAATTTTGGGTCGCTGAATACGAATATGTTAGCCGTTTTACTAGATTAGCTCGTATTTTTGTGTAACGCATAGTTGCCTATTTTACCATTATAGGCATAATGAGGTATCTTGAAGGTACCGGAGAATGAGCTGTTTGACTGCAAAAAGGGAATCAACTTCGTTTTAGCACTTGTGTCAAAGACAATCAATTTTAAAAATTCTATAAATTAATTTATTAAATCTAAACAATTAAAAAGCTATTAAGTTAGTTTACTACCATTTAAAAACTGTATTTCAGCATTTACATACTCAGAATAGTTTATAAGGTATACTTTTCACAGATATATACAGATCATCACTTAGTTTTGGAAAACACTGTCTAAGATACTTAAATCCTTCACCTACTTTGTCTATTCCTTTTACGATATTCATGAGGTCCAACTTAATGGGCAGAGACGGAAGCAGTACCTTGCCTGGATCGACCAGAGACTCATACTTGACGTTGTTGGTACCGGGCTTAAATGACTCTCTGGGTGGCCACTCCTTTCGTGAGAAATTTTTCCTGTAGTTCTTGAGTCCCAAAGACCAAAAAAAAAGTGCTTTGTAAATCCACCTTCCAGACAAATATATAATTTTGCAAATACTTTTAGATCTCCGTAAATTTGTCAACCATGATCTTTGTATCTGATACGATTTAAAATGACTGCGAGATCCTCGTAAGTCTCTTTCATTGGAACAGTGTGCCACAGGAATAGACGGCAGCTTATTTCCATTATGAAACAAAGCTGCTTTCAGACTGTACTAGGATGAATCTACGAAAGGACACCAATCAGATGGATTGTGTTGGATTTCTAACTCATTCATCAGACCATTGATGTCCGTGCATACGCAAAGGGAATCTTTAATTCTGTTATATTCTGAAAAAGGCTCGTTCCTTTTCCTGTGATGAGTGTAAGTAGCTCCGGGAGCCAGTAAACACCATTCTTGGAGTCTAGCACCCAAGAATTGAGCTATCTCTTTCGTAAGTTGTAAGTCTCTCTCTAAATCGTTCAATTAATGTTGAAGGATGAAATAAGTCTCATCTTTTAAATGGAAGGGACTATCAGATCATCATCAAATATTTAGTGTCCTCATCGCTTCCCGTAGGTGCTGCAATATCGATAGTTTCCTAATCGTTCGGAAGAGTAGGTGCAGGTAAATTTTCTCCACGAGACACTGGTCTGATCACGGATTGCAAGTTTGGATATTCGATGGCACGCTGTTTCTTCTTGTTACTTCCTGCTGTATTAGTCATACACAAAGTCACACATAAGTCACTATAGAGATTCCGGAGTTCTCTCCATATCATCGGAACAGCAAAAGGCATATTTTTCTTGGTTCCTTTGAGCCAGGCCATCAGACACATCAGACAACGCACAAGACGGGCCCAGCTTTTATCCTGATCCTAAATCTTACAGTGACTACACATATATATATATATATATATATATATATATATACATATATATGTATATATATATATATATATATATATATATATAGAGAGAGAGAGAGAGAGAGAGATATGCTAACAACAAGAAGTTCCTGTATTTCACGCAATGAGTAAAATACTATTTATTTCTCATTCGTGTAACATTGTGGACATGGTTACTTTGATGATAACTGAAGCAGTCCCTACTAAATGGTAAAAACTGGCAACTATGCGTTACTCAAAAATACGAGCTAATCTAGAAAAACGGGTGTCCATTTCGAATGCAGTATCCTGAAATTAATCGGAATCAGTGATTTTCCTTTTTGTAACTAAACTGACGTCGGCCTGTGTTATGAATAATTAAACATTTAGAAGACACTTTTCGTATTTCTCACCAATTAGCCAATTTTTGTGTGCGGAAGTTGGCGAGCCTAACCTGCAGCTGTACCCGGCGCCTCCCACAGTAGCACCCTCGTGCTTTGTCTCTGGTTTTGATGGCGACTTGCGAGGCTGTGGTTATCGCGACCGCGTGCGAAACTATGTCTCCAGCGTGTTCGATCGTGTGTGCCCGTGTCCTCGAGCGCCTACGCACGCGCGTGAGCGTGTGTGAGGACGCGTTCCCTCGTGTCGAGCTGTCCCGTGTCTCGCGGCGAAGGTGTGGAAGGAGGGGGGAGGGTTACGAAGTGAAACTCGATCCCCACGCGTCGCGGCCGGCGCTTGGTTATTCACGCTTGCACACCGCGCGCGTTGTCGCTAACACGGCCTTTCCGCTCATCAAGTGCCGCGTACATTTTACTCCCTCCGCGTTGGAAGTCAACTTGTCTCATCGGTTTCGTGGGGGCATTTGGTGTGAGAGGCATTGCTCCTTGGTCGATCCTGTTCCTTTTTTACCTCTCTTGTTTCTTTTTTCTTTTCGTCCTCAATCTTCTTCTTTTCTTTTTCTGTGTCATCTGTTTCCTCCATCCTCTTCTTTTCTCCTTTCTTACTTTTCTGTTATTTCTTCTTCTTATTCCTCCTTCTTTCCTTCCTTAATCTTCATTTCTTTTTCTCTGTCTTCTTATTCTTTTCCTTCTTATTTTTTCTCCTTCTCTTCTCTCTTCTTCTTCTTGCCTTCCGATTCTTGTTATTCGTGGCAATGGGAATGAACAACGTATACAGTGAAAAAGTGCACCACTGGTTGGAGTATCGGCTGCACCACCGCGACTTGGAAAGCTTCTTCTGACTCTGCGATGAGTGTGCGAATGACATACACGCGATGAGTGTGCGAGCGCGGACATGTTTGCAACTGTGATTCTTCAAATCAATGTTGCAGCATTAATTTTCAAACGCTTTTAAATAACTTGCAATTTTGGAACCACAATATTTTGTATTTTTAAGTTTCAGTTACAAAGAAATTCACTATAGTGTGGTTTCGACGGTTTTCATCGATCCATAATCTACGCAAATGTTAAACATTTGTAATACCAATAACAGTTGTGTGTCTAAAAGTTATGACACCCCTAACTAACTGGAATGTATGAAAATTCAAAGACATATAATTTCGGTGACAATATAATATTGTTTTAATTCTGGAGGTGTTGCATACGTGCTATCCACATAAACGAGTTGAAACAGATTTTTTGTAGATTGTCATATTAGTCACAAAGTGAATTTTAAAAACAAAAGAAAAAAATTCTGATTTTTGGAGCGTTACACATTTAATTTCTTTCTCTGCAGTGAAAATTTATCGCGGGTGTTTCTTCCAATAAAGAATTAAATGTCAACTACGACCTCTACAGCAGGCTTGCCTGACGAAATTTCAGAGTTTGTGGGTAAGGACATGGTAATTTGTGAGAAACAGGTTTGACATAAACCGCGATGCTACCGTCAATAATAAACAAAGCTGAAACTTATATTTAAACCTTTCTTTTTTAAATTTAACACTATTATTTAAAACTTTCTTGTAAGAAATACTTGACATTATTTTATCCACAGCAAAAATATCAATGCATCACAGATTTCTCAAGCACTTTTCATGTCTTTTCTCATCATTCATAAATTATGGATTACGATTTTCTTGCCCTCATTTCCTTCTTGGGACTAGTTCACCGCAACGTAGCCTTCATTGCCATGACATCTTCTCTTCCATTACTATCTTTGCTGTTACAACACTCCCGGAATTCTAACTCTTAATTGAACGTCTTAATTTTGAGTCTGTTACTTTTCAATTATTTTACAATTGTTCTAACTCAAATCATGAAATTCAAAACTAATTCCGTCCTTAAATTACCAAAATCTGTGGCTTTTATAACATGTGTACCCTCAATCCTTTCCAACATGGTCTCACTTTTCATTATCCAACACTCCCCTTCAGTTATCTTCTTCATGCCCAGTTCATATCCAAAAGTGTTCAATATTTGTAACCGATAGTTTCACTAGTTACATAATCTTGCATTTTAATCGGCTTTGTTCATTGTGTCCCCAAATTATTGTTTGTTCCGAGTATTATTTTAATCTACACTTTTAATTTAATTGAAAGAAAATGCCTATATGCATTACAATTTAAATTTTTTTGTCTCGATATTTTATGACCCTCTTGTTTACATTTGCATTTTTTATATACTTGTTTTATGAATGCAATTATTTCCTACTTGACCTCCGTAGAGCATTTATTTCTATCATTGTCATTTTTATTTTTAAAAATACAAACATTAAATTTTTCTGACATTTTGATATGGGGTTGGAAATTAATCATCTCAATACAAATGAATTAATTTTCACTTTTTCATCAGAATTTGCAAGTGTGCGTTCTCAACGGGAAGACACGTAAACAGCCGTTAGAGCATTCGAAAGATTGACGTCCCTACGCAAGATTCAAAAACCTAATGTTCTGGGCAGGACATTTTGACTTCGACGAGGAGTTTTGTCACATCTGTCGTGTCAAAGAAGAAGTGTTTCTGGACAGAAAGGGAGACTAAGTGAAAAATAAACGTGTGCGTTGGATGTGATAGCATTTGTTTCCTGGCATGTTTTCAGCTGAACTTTTTGACTTTCGACAAACAGTTTTGCGACAAATTTGTCGTGTAGGAGTGACATGTGACAGACAACAAGTGCAAAATAAATGTTAAAACTGTCCCCTGCCTCAAAAATTATTGCAACTTTGAAAATTCTGATAGAAACAACTTAGGCAACAACCACTTGCGTAAAAAAAAAGTCCGCTGTATTGATTCGAAGATCGCTTCTTCTCCGTGAAAACGGTCAAAGAGTAACAAGAGGCGACGGCCATTTCGAGCGCAAGCAGGTGCTGTGCAATCGTTCCACGTGCGCGTGCGGGGCCGAGCGCCTGGGAAAACGTCTTTATACCGGGCCCGCGGAGGGGGGCGATCAATCGTTGGCGCGACCTCATAAATGTGTCTGCAGCGCCGGAGCGACACATTAAAGGCATTGCTCTCAAAACTGTTGTTTAAAGCTTCCTTTCGCGGCAGCGGCGGGCGTTCTTTCGACGCAGCTTTTCTTGCGGCCGGAGATTTACGGCGCTCAACTCGCGCCGCCGCCGGCGCCGCGGACGGCGCACAGTGGAGCGGCGCCCACGGACGCGCGGGAGAAGGTACACGCGCGCGTTTTTCCATGACGCCCTGCATTCCGAATCGTCGACGCTTGTCGGAGAGGTTGGAGGTCGCGGTCATTCAAAATGTGTTTGTTTGTTTCCCAACGCCCACCCCTTGGCATGTGAGCCATTTGGTGACGCGCTGACGAGTATAGACGCGCAGTTTTTCCCTGAGCGCGAGGCGTTCCGCACGTTCACAGCGGTTGAGCGCGTAGACTGGCTAACCACTGTTCCTCGTTTAGCGTTACCCAGGGGACACGTGTGGTGGGCCACGGACGCGAACAACTCTGTCCCCGCTCTGGATTATTATTATTATTATTATTATTATTATTATTATTATTATTATTATTATTATTAATAATCCATTACATCACGACTAAAGATCTTATGAGTCGGCTGAATATAAAATCTACTCCAGGTTGCAACCAGCTACCTAAGGAGCAGATCCGGTGACTATCAGTGCGTCTATAATATTTACGCAAAATGTGGGCTGTTCCAAATAAAGCGATTTCTTGCACTTCCCAGTCTTTTGGATTACCTGGGAGTTTAGACAAGTTCTTACACAAATTTTGCGGAACAAATCCCAGAGCTCCGATAACTATCGAGGACGACCTGTGCTTTTACGCCCCACATTCGGCTGATCTCGATTTCCAAACTCTTGTATTTAAGAAGTTTCTACTGCCTCCTTGGTAACGACGTTTTGATCGCAAGGTACAGCAACATCCACAAGTAAACACGATTTGTTCTCCAAATCCCGGATGACTATATCCGGTTTGTTTGCTGCTATCGTGCGATCCGTTTGAATTTGTGGGTCGTACAATATCGTACACAATCCAACCGATGTCACCGGTTTTGGTGAGTGTTCGTACCTCTTGGGGCATGTGTTTGGAACTTCGAGGGCGGTACAGATCTGCCAGTGCCAAACTACACACCCTGTCGTGTCTTTTCAAGTATTCGGTCTTTGCTAGAATTGGACAAGCTGAGACAATATGATCGATGGTTTCTACTTGTTCCTGGCAAATGCGGCATTTATCATCTTGGGGAAATTTTGAGAACCGCTTTCTCATAATGTCGTGTTCTCAACGCCTGATCTTGAGCAGCTACTAGAACTGCTTCCGATTCTGGTTTCATTCTTCCCCTTTTAAGCCACTATAAATGTTTGATCTTTATGGGTCTGCACCTTGTTCATTCTTTTAGATATTTTCCATGGAGGGGTTTGTCCCTCCACGAATTCTTTAACATTTTTTGTGTCTTCTTCTTCTTCTTCTTCTTCTTATTATTATTATTATTATTATTATTATTATTATTCCTCTGAATCACGACTTAAGATGTTATGGGTCGGCTGAATATAAAAATCTACTCCAGGTTGCAATCAGCTACCTAAGGAGCAGATCTAGGGACTGTCGGTGCCTCTACAATACTTTGCGCAAAATGTGGGCTGTTCCAAATAAAGCGATTTCTTGCACTTCCCAGTCTTTTGGATTACCTGGGAGTTTAGACAAGTTCTTACACAAATTTTGCGGAACAAATCCCAGAGCTCCGATACCTATCGGTACGACCTGTGCTTTTACGCCCCACATTCGGCTGATCTCGATTTCCAAACTCTTGTATTTAAGACGTTTCTCCGCCTCCTTGGTAATGACGTTTTGATCGCAAGGTACAGCAACATCCACAAGTAAACACGATTTGTTCTCCAAATCCCGGATGACTATATCCGGTTTGTTTGCTGCTAGTCGTGCGATCAGTTTGAATTTGTTGGTCGTACAATATCGTACACAATCCAACCGATGTCACCGGTTTCGGTGAGTGTTCGTACCATTTGGGGGCATGTGTTCGGAACTTCGAGGGCGGTAACAGATCTGCCAGTGGAGGTAGCTACACACCCTGTCGTGTCTTTTCAAGTATTCGGTCTTTGCTAGTATTGGACAAGCTGAGACAATATGATCGATGGTTTCTACGTGTTCCTGACAAATGCGGCATTTATCATCTTGGGAAATTTTGAGAACCGCTTTATCATAATGTCGTGTTCTCAAGACCTGATCTTGGGCAGCTATTACTAGTGCTTCTGATTCTGGCTTCATTCTTCCCCTTTTAAGCCACATAAATGATTGATCTTTATTGATCTGCACCTTGTCCATTCTTTTTAGATATTGTCCGTGGAGTGGTTTGTCTCTCCACGATTTCTTTAACATTTTCTGTGTCTCAAATTTCATGTTAAGTAGCATCAGAAGATTCAGTAGTCTCTGTCATTCTGGTTGTCTTGCATAGTCTTGTTCGCAAATGCTTCTTGCTACACTTACAATGCCTCTGTTTCCCATTCTTCGGTCAGATTTCATGACCTGCCTCATTAGTGGGTCATCTTGATGGCTGACTACATACTTTCCCATCCCGGTTATTGCATTGTGCCAGGAGGCTTCAATTTGTCTCAGGCCTCTTCCTCCTTCCTTACGTGACACATAAAGTCTATAGTACATCAGCTCGGGGGTGGGCAACATGATGCATTGTAAGCAATTTTCTGGTTTTTCGATCCATGATGTGAATTTCCTGTTCAGTCCAGTCTACTAGTCCGAAACTGTATTCGGCTACAGGCACCGCCAAACTACCTATTGCTGATATTTTATTCCTTGAGTTCAGAGCGGACTGCAGGACAAGTCTCACTCGTCTATAATACTCCCTGCGAATTCTCTCTTTCATTGTGTCGTTCGAGATGGTCTCACATTCTTCAATGCCCAGATATTTGTAAGTTTTACCTGGCTCAAGATCTTGAATCACAGTGTGTCTATCATCTTCAATGTTCTCGGACGTGGTCATTTTGCCTCTTTTTAAGTTGGCTTTGCACACTTGTCAAGACCAAACTTCATGCAGATGTCATTGCTAAAATCATTAATGACAGACAGCATTTGTGAGAGAATCGCATCATTCTTAGCAAAAACTTTAAGATCATCCATGTAAAATAAATGTGATACAGGCATTTCATCACCATGGAGCTTGTAACCAAAGTCAGTGTGCGACAGCTGTCTTGATAGAGGAATCAAACTAATGCAAAACAGCAGAGGGGATCGTGAATCTCCTTGAAAAATTCCCCTGTTAATCTGAATACTTCTGGTTTCTACTACTCCCTTTCCGCTGTGGAATTACTAACCTGGTACTCCACGACTTCATACTAGCCTTGCAAAACTCAACAAGTCTAGGATGAAATCGATAGATCTCAGGGTCTTCAAAATCCAATCGTGTGGTACACTGTCAAAGGCCTTCTGGTAGTCAATCCAAGCCATGCTTAAATTACGTTTTCGTTTCTTTACATCATTCAAAATTATTTTATTGAGAAGCAAGATTTCCTTACAGCCATAGGAACCTTTACGACATCCTTTCTGTTCAACTGGCAACAGATGGTTCTTCTCTAGGTGCCTATACATTTTGTCAGCAATAGCTGCAGTTATACGTTTGTACATTACTGGCAAGCAAGTAATTGGCTTGTAGTTCTTCGCCAAAGAGCTGTCTCCTCCTTTGGGTAGCAAATACGTAATGCCGCGAGTGAGCCATTCGGGGAGTTCGTTAGGGTTTTCTAAAATTTTATTAACAGCCTTTGCAAGATGAGAATGTAGTGCTGTTAATTTCTTAATCCAATAAATCTGGATCTTATCAACCCCAGGGGATTTCCAGTTTCCCATAATCTTAATTGTTTGGCATAGGTCCTCTTTCGAGAATCCTTGAACATGTTCCACTCTTTCCACGAGTCCATTGGCAGCATCAATTTCAGATTGGAGCCACGATGCGTCTTTGTTGTAGAATCTGGTTTCCTCCCAGATTCCTGCCCAAAATGTTTCGACGTCATCTTTTGAAGGAGGGGCAGCATTGCCATTCGGTTTTTCAGTCAGACTAGCGATAGAATCTCTTCGCGTCTGTTTCAAACAACCGGTTCTGTACACTGGAAATCGATTCTACGTTTGTACCGTCTTATTCGTTGAGCCCATGCTTGATTTTTTCTTTTAGCTTTTCAGCTACCATTAGCCTTGTTGTGTCATTGTCAATTAGGTATTTTGTTCAACATGGAGTATTTTTTGTTGAACTTTATACGTGTGGTTTGACTTAGAAGATGCCTCGGCTAGGAGTGATATTTCACGCCGTGTGTCGGCTATCCGTCTCATAATTCTTTTCATCCACGGAGGTACGGAGCTTTTTACTCTGTCTGGCTGTCGACCATCGGTGTTCTTGGCTGGTCCCAAGATTATCTGAGATACTAGATATCCAGTTGCATACACGATGTGATTGATTTCAGTAATATCTAGATCTCTACTTGAGGTCTGTACAACCTCATTTAAGACAGAATTCGCTGTTTCTATCACTCTCTTAGCTTTAGCATTTTCGTAAATTCTCCTCAACGGTGCACGAGATTCGAATGGAAGTAGACGAACTCGTTCTATCTCGCGTCGGAGGAGGTCCCGCATCATGTCCTTATCGTGTGACTCATGGCCAGATGAATTTTCACCACTGACGGATGTTTCATTTGGAAGAGATGAACCTTGAAGTGGATCATCGTTTTCAGGGATATTAAATGGTTCTAAATGTTCGTCATGTGGATGGTTTGATTGATGAACATACTCTGCGTTTCTCTGGATGTCTGCAAGTTGTTCTGCTGTGAATTTTCCACTGCTGAGTATGTATCGTCGTTGACTGGCAAGCTTCTTTGAGTCTAGGGTAGGTCTCATATCTGGGTTCCGCTCTCTCCATACCTTGAAAACTTCTATTTCTGAAGCCCCCATTTTTCGCTTTTGCATAGTAAAAGCACCACATCACCTCCATTAGTTCATCCCGGGTCCATCTCTGACGATGACTTTGAGCTACTGCCGGCTCTGGGTCCCTGGGACTAACATCCGTGGGATGGCCAGATGTCGACAAGGTGACATTAGCTCGGTTCCTGAGCAGGTATGGGACATTGGTAGAACAAGGCACTTTAAGGTTCATTACATTGCTTGTTCTATCCATTTTGCTCATTGGTTTGAACTGAAGATTCGCAGGACGCAAGTTCGAGTTCACAGATCACACTTAACCCATGGGTTGTTTCCTGCCATCCGTTACTGCGACCCACAGTGGCCTCGGGGCATCCCCCCGCAGGGCCCAGCAAGGGGTCCCTCCGATCGCCAGTCGGCATTACTAAACCCTACGGGATTTTCACTGACTGCTGAAGGCAGCCTCCTTCGCTGGCTAATGCAAGGTTCGGGCCTCCACTCTAATCAGTGGCCTGGTGTGCCAACCCAGTTTCTCTCCTGTACCCTCAATGGGCCGATAGCAGGAAGTCGAAAGGTTCATGACCCTTCCCTCTCTACTTACTTCCCACTCTCCTCAAAATGGAGTACTTCTTCGTCGGACCCCTCACCTTCAACCTATTCAGCAAGGGAGACCCTACCAGTAGCTAGGCTACCACTGACATAGCTCTCAGGCTCATGGGGGTACTCAAGCTCCACCACCAACTCCAAGGTCGTGTACTCCCTAGGTGGAGTTGTTATTATTATTATTATTATTATTATTATTATTATTATTATTCAAGTGATAAGGTGGTGATGGTGGGGTGAGAGGTCTAGAATGACCGTAGGAGGCGGTAGGTGTTCGTGGGAGTTTTGAACCATCCCAGTATTCGCCTTATGTCCATGGTCGGCCCGGGGCATATTTGTTTTTGTGGTAACCGATTGTGGTGGGCCAGCTGAATATTCCGCCAGCACACACTTAAGTACTTGGAAGTTTGAAGAGCAAAAAACTATTTTTTACGTAATTAACTAGCAATTAAATAGTTCTGAATGGTGGCATATTGGTGTTTGTGGTAACCGAATGTTATAGTGCTAGCGGAAGAGAAGTCGCGCGCGGTTGTCAGGGTACTGCTGCGGCGTCGAAGAGACCACCGATCAGAGCTTAAGTTCTGTAGTCCGACAGAATTCTCTTCCACTCAGAAGCTAAATTCCACCTAACTATCTAATAATTAGGGATGCGCATTTCTATTATTTTGCATATTTTTGTTCATTACTTCAGGACATAGCTAAGTGAAATTTCTTGACATTTAGGTTAGAATTGGATGCTATATTACACTCATCAGTCATTAAAAAAATGCTGCACCCAGAAGGACGAGGCGGGTTGCGATCATTGTTAGGTAGGCAGGTAGAGGGTACCACACGTACAAAATGATTACACATTCACATTTCTAGAACCAACGTTTATTGCACTACAAAGCCAAAGACTGTACATGTTAGTATGGTGTGGGGCCGCGAAACACGTGTCCAGACGTCGCGACATGGAGTTGTAAAAGTCTCGAATGGAGTCCTGTGAAGTCCATCCCATGCAGCTTGCACCTGAGCGCGCAGTTCTTGCAGATTGGTGGGTAGAGGGGGAATCCTGATTGCATAATCCATAGCACCCCAAACATTCTCGAACGAGGAGAGGGCTGGTAATGCGGCTAGCCATTGCCGAGTATTCACGGCTGCTGCAAGGCATGCTCGAGATATGGATACTGTATGCGGACGCGCGTTGTCCTGTTGAAATAGGATAATGGGCATGTGCGTTTACGAACGACAGAGCCACCGATTGCAGGATCTTCTGAATGTACCGCGCGGCTGTCACGGTGCCTCCAAGGAACACTAACGATGAACGTGCACCATGAGATATCGCGCCCCACACCATCACTAGGCTGGCGGGACGTGTGATGAGATCCCACAAACCGCTCGTCGTGGCGCTCCCCACTGCGCCTCCAGACACGGACCCGGTGGTCGTCGCCATCACGGCAGATACGAGACTCGTCGTTATAGATGACCCGCTACTAGTCTGCGTGGCCCCAAGTCCATCGTTCCCAACACCAGGCGACTGTGTAGGGATGTTACTGAGGTGTGTATGGCAAGCGTAACGATCGGAGTACGGCGAGCCCTGTGTGATGCAATCGCCTGCTAATGGTACACAATGTGGTAGTGCAGGATGCACAGCCCGCCGAATAGCACCTGTCATTGCCGTTGGAACTGTTCGCGCGTGGCGGACACTCCATCGGTCTTCCATTGTGGTGCGTGGCGGACGACCAGATCCTGCATTTCGTATGTGCGTGCCTTTCTCAATGCCGCCAACTGCGGGTGATGGTTGTGTCCATACGACCAATGTGGCGCGCAATACGGCGACAGGACCAACCAGCCTCCCGTGTACCCACGACAACCGGCCCCTCTCGACAACGTCTAACTGGACAACTGGCACGTACACTATGCCTAGGCGGCAAGTTCGTCGCCTAGGCATAGTGTACGTGCAGGTGACGCTCTGGTGACGCTACCCGATGTCGCAATGGGTGGCACGGGTGTTTGAAGCCCTCTTATCTAGACCGGTGGGCGCCACGTCACGCATCTACTACCGAACTCCCAGTGCGCGGCCCAACATGAAAATGAAATAATTGGCTAAGCGTATGGTGTACAAAATACCCACTGAGGTTGCAGCGCTCGCTGATCATCATTTACATTGAGGAGCCTCTGGCCGGGGCTCATTGCAAGGCGGATGATGCGTCGAGAGGCGGCACGGAATTTGCGAGGAGCTCTGCCTGTCACGTGCGCGACCCGGTGACGTCATGGACTGTTCGAGTTACCCTTGCGACGCGCCGAGCGATGAAGATGTCAGCTGGCGGCTCCCTGCGGCACGCCGCACCTCGCGCGGTGAATCCCACGGGGGACGAGCACTTGTGCAGGCCCAGCAAGTTAAACACACCAAGTCTTGAATCCAACCTGAGCAGGGTTGCCAGATATGTTGAGAGCTCTTTCCCCACCATTACTTCGAAATTTCCCCAAATAATCTCTCCAATAAATTCCCCAAGTTTGAAACAAAAAATATTCTCCAAATTATGGACAAATGACATGAGCTATTCCTGGCGATTCCATTGGCTATCCCCTTAAATTCAAATAATTCATATCAATCAATTATCTTCCTTTGATCTTTTCTAAATTGTGCATGTGACTCCTTTGAGAATGATTCCAGCCCATCCCCATATTATCTTCGTTTTTCTCAAGATTTTCTTTCTCTTTGCCTGTCCTTTATTTCTCTTTTTTATACAAGAAAATGAGAGAGAATAGCGTCTGTTGTTTCTTTTTTACTCATAATAATTGACAGAGTAATATTTCTATCTCCACTTTCGATGAAAATAATTCCCAAAAAAATCTCCTAACATTTTCCTCATTTTTTCTCCAAAGCGAAACAAAATCCATCTTTTGGGGACAAAATTCCCCAATCTGACAACCCTGGACCTGAGCATAGGGGCGAGTCTTCATGGCGTGGAGCTCTCCGGGTGATGGAACGAGGCAGCACAGAAGTGGAGGATGGAATAATTCTCACAGGAGTCACATACACAATTGTAAAATATTTATTTAGAAACTGCGCCTTATTATAATATATCATTTTATTAACGACTAATGATTGTATGCAGGCTGTACAATAAGTTGGATACAACGGCCTTTCCGTCCGACTTAACCACAGGCTTATAACAGCTGAGCACGGCTTGAGATGAAGATTCGAACCGACCCCAGTCATGTGTACATCCCGGCCAAGAGTATATAATGGTTTAGCGATCACGACCTAAATCAAGATCTGGCATTCAGGAATGAAAAAAACTTTCTTATATTGTTTCTCTTAGGATGTCTACGTCTATGGAATAAATAAAATTTGCAAGTTAAAGTACAAAGTATCACGTAACAATGAAAAAGTTCTGAGATTCCCCATTGAGGATCATGGCACTTAATGGGTTAATGGCGTGGAGAGCTCCTGGTGATGGGACGAGGCGATAAAGAGGTTTGCTGACGAGTGAAGGCTGGAATAATTCTCAAAGGTGTTGCATGCGAAATTGTAAAATATTTATTTAGAAATTATGCCTTAATGAAATATATTAATTTATTAACGACTAATAATTTTATTCAGACTGTGTAATAACTTGAGATAACACGTTAAATTTACATTAAAATGCCGCCACTCTTTGATAACGTCAGTTGATGGCCCAAAAATTATGAAAAAATCTTAAGTAGGTATATAATACTAACGATTTTATAAAAGATTTTAAATGATAATACTGTGACGTACTGAAGAAAATGACACAGACACTGCGTTTACATATTTACATTTATTTACAAAGAAATTAACAATTAAAGAAATTTACAAATACTGAATAAATCCAGGCAACCATTTCCTTCTCCTTAGCCGCGAAAACCCCGCGACCGTCCCTAGGCCTACAGCCCAGTGTCACTGCTCGAAAGCAGGTAACAACGCGTGATGCGATGCTATCGGACGTTAAGTCCCCGGTAACCAACGTACCTACATGGCCTGGCGCCAAACCGGTCTCCACCCCGGAAACCACGTGCTGGAGTGGAATGGGGATCAATGGAGAGCTGGAGTGCAATGGAGCCTTCCGGCTGACACAAGCTCTACGAATGTCTCTGAATCTCCACGAGCGCTGAAAGCGTCCGCCTTATATGCACCCCCGTCTCCCCCACTCGGCGCCATGTTGTAGGTGTCCCCAGGCTTCATGGCTAGCCAATTCCAGGGGTCTTGCACAATCGTCCCAGTCTCGCCACTAACCTTTCTCAACAGTTTGTTTGCATGGGGTGTTCGCTGGAGCAGCCACATCCTGACGCCCCTTTATTTTTAGCTCAGGTGCGCCCTTTCACCACAGCTTCCGGCTTAGGCATGCCGCCCGCTTGAAAGCGTTGCCACGACGTCACAATACTAGGAAAATATTTTTATATACAAATGGAAATGAAAGATGTGAACAAGGGTAAGTTAACTTGTTCACATTAACATCTTATTTTCTAATTTGTGTGATAAATTATTGAAATGTAGGATAATTTGTTGAAATATTATCAAGAAGAATTATTTGCATTTGATTTGAACGTTAATGTCATCGCTGGTTGCAGGAGTTTTCCTGAATATAATATGTAATACTAATATTAATGTTAATAATAATACTTTTCAGAATTTTGGTCAATCTGTGGCGTTTCGAGCTCTGGTCTCCTACTACTTTTTATTACTTTCCCCCTATTCCTGGTGTTGGTTTCAACGGATAGAGACACTTTACTTTTCTGTGGGTAGTAACACTTTTTTAATGGCGTGGGTTGTTCATAAGAATTGAAGCATTTCGCTCTTGGCGCTGGGAAAAATGGTTTGGATAGAGGGTTATCATGAAATGACGGTTCCAATATCTCCGTCTGCATTATATTCTGCTATTACGTCAGTCATTATTTCATCCATTAAGATAAATAATATTATATTTACTTCATTCTCATCAGCTTTGATTCAAAAAGGAAAACATCGCATAACTCATTCAAACTTGGAAGACATTTTCCATTTTAGCTTATATGCAATATTTAGAAATATATTTTAAACTTTCTCACTTTCATCTACAAAGTGATTATAATTTTTTTAATTGTCTTATCTTTTTGATTCACCTTTGGGTTTTTCAAAGGCATTAATACGAATATAGAATGTTTTGTTTCCGTGCGTAAAAAGTAGAGTAACCTCTTTAAAGTTATGTGCCGATTTATTAGTTATATGTTGTAAATGATAATATTTATTATACAAGACAATAAAGAGACATTGTATGAATGAGAAAAATGTTTGCCTCACGAGTTCCCTCGTTGCACGTTAAATATCTTTCTAGAGAAGATAAAGTATTTTAATCGCCGTGTGAAGTTTATTTTATTATTTTTGTTTTAGTAAAATACAAAATTAAAGAAATACTTAAGATGTTAGCATAATGAAATATTAAATTACAAACAGTTTCGGCCGCCATCGCAAGGAACACCATTCATAATAGTTTGCCGCCCAGAGCTCTTGATCACGTAAATGCACAAGCCACATCTTGCACATGATTTACGACCGTAGAGGCTGTTTTCCCCTTCTTTTTTTTCTTGAAAACACATTCGATTCTTGGCGCCTCATCTTTTGGGTCGTGAGGTATTCTACGTGTTCCAATAGGGTCACCTACGTGAATCCAATTGTCAGATACTCCGTCCGTCAGCCGGTCTGTTACGGACAGACCCTTTCCGGTTCATAATTCGGAGCAAGTGAGGTGCCATTAGACGTATCTCGGTCTACTGGTTGAGAACTGACCATTTCTTTCCGAATTATTTCAGAGCATTATAAGAGAATTACAAAAAACCTTTGGGGAATTTTTTGCATCTAAAACGCGTTTTAGAGAATTATTTTTAAGGCACCCTCAGTAGGAAACAAAAGATATTTAAATTATTTTCGATTGGCTGGATTTTTTCAGTAAATCCCTTCTAAAATGCTCTGAGAAATTCTAGCAAATTACTATATTTGAAGGTTCCAAGTTGCGTAAAGTGGGAAAACACTGTGAATTATTATTCTCTCTATCCGCATAACATGAATTTTTACGACCTGATCCATCACATTGACGATAATGGAACACCATTTTGTAATGAAAAACAAACAAAGTATTATTAACAAAACATGAAACTTGCTTTGCCTGAGAATGGACAAATCAACTAATTCTATTACATTTAAAATGTATTTTATTATGAACATGTTTAGAACAATTATAAAGTTTTTTGTATTCCAGCATTATAAACTACCTTTCCTGCTGCAAGAAATCGTTCAAAATTGAGCGTTTTGTGGCATAAATGACGACGTATTAGATTTTACGGCACGAATGATTGCATCATCACACATTCAACCAATCGCAGGGAGAGAATCGGGAGGAGGAAGAGGTAAATGGAACAGCCGACCACCGTTTTCTCGCACGAATGTCAAGTACCCGAGACATCATAGTAAAGTGTTTTCGCAAAATTAAGTTCGATAATCTTATAAATTCATAATGCTGTCATACAACAAACTCGTGCAACTCGTATATATTATTGCTTTATTGCATTCTTTCAAATTTGAAATCTCGAACCCAACGTCGCTCCTTTTCAAAACACGTACTCATGGAATAAAGCTTACCATTACAAACTAATTGCATGAATTACTTTTTCAACATGAAAGTACCCGTCGGAAGCGCCTCGTGGAACTTATAATTCAATATTTGTGGTCAACAAACGTCACTCTGGCGACGCCCGTAAGGGGAGGGTACGAGCAGCAAGGAGAAATACGTAGTAACAGCTGGGCAGTAAGAGACTAAGAAAGAGACGGCGGATATGTAGACGAAGGCGGAGATGGTGATGTCTGACACGGAAAAGAAAGAGGCGGATGTCCATGTTTTGTGGGTCCTTGATACCGAAAAGTCGTTTGACGGCCAAACGTCTGTCTGCCTGTCAGTCCGTCTGTGCACAGCGCTAGCTCATAAACAGTTCAACCGCTTTTAATCAGATTTCACCCCAATTGTTCTGGCTGATGTAGATGTCCGTATAGTTAGCACACCCACTTTTCCAAAAATTAAAAAAGACTATACCATAATTTTATTCCAATTTTGAACTAATTTATACCCACCATAAAAAATTTTCTCCCAATGCAGAACATCAAAATTTACAACATGTTACGTGGGTGCGCTTACTTAACCTTAAGTTGGCATACCCACACAAGAAAAATGCATTAAACCAAAAAAACAAATATACCACAATTTTGTACTAATTTTGAACTAATTTATAGCCACCTTAAAAAATTTGAACCGATACACAACATCAAAATATACAACGTTTAAGAGTGGGTGCGCCAGCTTAAGTTGGCATACCCACACAAGAAAAACGCATTAAACAAAAAATAAATAAATACCATAATTTTGTACGAGAGCAATTACATTTCTTTATTCATTTGTTACGTTCTACATTTTTTTCATTTCTATTTAGCAATAATTTACATTTTGAGAAATTCAAGCACACCTTTGCCATTCGAGGCTTACGTTTGATAATGTATTGGTTCTGCAATAAACCTATATTTTAGTGGGCCTTCTATTTTATACGTATGAAGTCCTCAGTAACTTAGAGGGGAAAAATGCTTTCAAATGAAAGACATTGGACATATTCCAGATGAAATATTTGAAGAAGCTGAAAAAGCCGTGTAAACATTACTTCCCACGAAATGTTAAGAAAGGAATGAGAGAAAATACATGTATAAATATCGGAAAGTGCAAAAGAGTCGCATCTGATACAGAAGTTTTTCTGACATACATTTTCGTTCGGGTAAATACATCTGACGTTTATAAATTTTACATTTATAACATGTGGAAGACCACATGCTTTATTGTGACGATCCATTAGTGTTGATCCGTTAGTCAGCTAATGTCAAATCAACGTTCACTTCACCAATTTTATTTTATGCATTCAATGTATGTAGTTGATGTAGTTATTATGTAGTCTTTAATGTATATTTTTGTTGATGTTTCATGCCCGACTGGAAATATGTTGGCCACTTCTGTGTTATAATGGCGTAAATAAACGATATGATAATATGAGTGATAATATGATTAATAATATGAGTAATATTGCATGTTAATAATATGAGTAACGCTCATGTTAATAATATGAGTAACATTGCATGTTACTCATATTATTAACATTACTGACGCCATTTGCTCTTTGCTTAATATTGCCTGATATCGAAAGATTATAAAACTTGTAGTTTACATGCTGTTTCTGGTAAACAGGCTGCATTACGTTCATGAACAAAAGATGTTGAACGATTTGATGACGTAGTAAAATCAGCGAATACTAACGTGGTGTTCCTTAATATTTCCAAACTATACGGAAATGTAAGTAATTATTTCAGAACATATTAATAAAATTGATAAGTATTTTTGCAGTCATATTCACATTTTAAATACTGAATTTGGCATAAAACCACCTATATTTTTTCACTTTTTCTCAGTGTTTCACATCCATAACGAGCGAATCAAAACGAGACAATCGGAATATAATAAGAAAGCCATAAACACTTTGTACCTTGTAACCAGGGAGCAGATTTTAATGAAATGTCATATTTTTTACATCAGAACAATGTCGTTTAGTATTATCATCTATCATGATATATTATGACAAAAGGAAATGACCCATTTTTACGGGATATTTTTGGCATTTTTCGTCGATTTCGAATAATAAGTCATTTTCTACCTTTTCCCTTAATTTTAATGCATTTTTCGCTGATTTCATAAATTTTAATATCATCTTCATGATACTTGCTTTAAATAATATTAACAAGACGCTCCACAGAATTCCTGAGTAGCCAACTCCATTTCTTCGCTCACTTATTGTAATGCCAACTCAATTCAGCGCCAATGTCGGTTCAGCCGATTAGCCGAGACCTAAAGACAGAGATTTTCTGGTAAAGAACAGTGGAAAGCGAAACATTGAAGTTAGGTTCACTTCAACAAATAGAAATAGTCTCGATTACATCAGTAATGTATCGAACAGCATGAGTTGTTCATCCGAACTGTTTTTTATAACACTTTTTGCGTCATTTTCTTTGCTTTTACGGTATTTTTAAAACATTTTAGAAGCATTTTATTGATCATCTTTGGCGATGTTTTAGGTCATGAAAATCCACCCCCAATCATAACCTGGCGCATCCACTCTTAAACGATGTATATTTTGATGTTGTGCATCGGTTCGAAATTTTTTTAAGGTGGGTATAAATTAGTTCAAAATTAGTACAAAATTGTGGTATATTTCTTTTTTCGGTTTAACGCATTTTTCTTGTGTGGGTATGCCAACTTAACGTTAAGTTAGCGCACCCACGTAACATTTTGTAAATTTTGATGTTCTGCATTGGTAGAAAATTTTTTAAGATGTGTATAAACTAGCTCATAATTGGAACAAAATTATGGTATAGTCTTTTTTAATTTTTGGAAAAGTAGGTGTGCCAACTATACGAACATCTGATGTAGCGGCTCCTTGAATTTGAAGTTTTTAGATTTTTTAGATTTTTAGTTTTGGGGGTACATTACATGAAGGCCCGGGAACATTTTCCAAATTTTCAAAAAACTTATAGCTGATGGAGCGTTTTTGTTGATATTTTGATATCGGATAATGTAAAGACGATTAAGAGAATGGTCCAAACCTCATGTTCGTTGAAAAACCTAACTTTTTGAAAATCGCAAAAGTTCAAAATTTTTTCGGAGTCTTCCTACTACTAAAATATTAAAGACGGAAATATTTTTACTTAATGAAATCCGTTCCGTAAAGATAGATTTTGAAATAATGTCACGTACAATTTTCCGGAAACTTCGCGAAATTTTGAGTGAAAATACGAGCGAGAAAGTGTACTTGGGTTTTTCGTTCTTGGCGCACCAAGGTTGCGGACGAAAAATGGAGTGGGAAGGCTTTCTCCAATAGAAAGCTTCCGCGTCACAACACAGCAGTGACGTGTAAGCTCCCTATTGGAGAAAGCCTTACCTCTCCATTTTTCGACCGTGACCTTGGTGCGCCAAGAACGAAAAACCCAAGTATAGTCGCTGTTTCAGCTCCGCTTGTTTGAAGACGTCTTAACCTCAAACGGGGGCGTGTCCGCGACCCCGCAGATCACGGCGGAGGCGCCGCCTGAACGATTACCCCTCCCTCCCTCCCCCCTTTTCTCGTTCACGGCGCTGCTCCGTTCCCACGCCAAGTGAAGCGCAGCATCCGCGTATTGATTCGTTCTTCTGGGAACGGCTCTCGGCCGCCCGCCCGCCCGCACCGCGCGAGCGATTCTAAGTGGCCATCAGCGATGCGGGGCGGCGAGCGGCGCTGTGCAGCACGACGCGCGATGCCTTCATTTGGATGCGCGCGCAAATGAGTATTCGCCGGCGGTTGCACTTGTTCGCAAGACGCCTGCGACGGACTTCTACAGTGGTCGCACAGCCCCTTGAAATTCAATCTCATTTCGCTTTCCGGGGCTGACTCAAACGCTGGTACAATGTTAATAAATTGGTAATTTATGTCTACCAAAGAAATGGCTCCAGACATCGCAGGACAGTTGTGAAATAATGAATAATGTTTGGGGCAATATCGGGAAATTGCTGATGGCAATTGCGCGGTTTGGTGGATTATTCCAGGGAAAGTTGTGTTTAGGGAAGTGTATCCGAGGAGGTTTGTCACATTAGGTGTTCCGCAGGGAGAAGTTCTGATGCCTTGCCTATTATTTGCTTTAGTTTCAAACACAAATTCCCTGGTACGGTTAGTGTATTTCCTGTCGTCTGATCGATCATGAAGAGACATGCGTCTGCACCAGGCACACGCCAAAGGATGTTGCGAACGAGGTCCAAATTTAGCTGCGTTTGGGGCGGAAGCTCCCCCCAAATAAAGATTCTTCGAACACAGGTTGATGTCAAATTTGATGTGAATCCTAAAATTGTTTGGGTAATGGCGCCAGCATCCTTCTGTCTGGACGTCGTGTGATCCCGGACGGGGCGGCGTGCGCGGCGATGGCGGTGGCGATGGCGACAACGCAGTATCACAGATGAGCGCGTTGGATATCTAATAATAATAATAATGATAATAATAGTGATAATAATATTTATCATTTCCTGCTAATGAGCTTTCGCTTGGTGGCAAGGTTTATACAGATCATATAAAGATATACAAAGACAACTTAAAAATACATATTGTAAGGAATCTACAACTAAGTAACTAATGTAAGAAAAATAACGCACAAATATTTGGCATCACGCGCCATTCCCTAGACGATTCCGGAAGCAACGCGCACGAGAGGGAAAAGTCGCTAGTGCTGCAGCAGATAGATTGTTCCAGTCAGTTATTGTCCGGTGGGCAAAAGAGTATTTACCTACATTGGTTTTTGGATTCCTATATTTAATTTTGTATGGATGGTCTCCTCTTCCGAAATATTAAGGGTGCCCTTTCCTAGCTCACATGTCGTTTAATGCTTTACATTCAGTGTACGGTTTGAAAAGATTTACTAGCCTAGCTATCTTTCGACGTTCCAGCTTTGGTACTCAGGTGGTAGACGTTCTCCTCAGAACCAATTTATTTTGACGCAACATGATATCGTGAAGTTATAAAAAAGATTTTATACTTATCTTTGTGTGATGCGTAGATGATTGCTTGATATCAGTGTTCAATCATTAAATAAATATTCAATATTCATAATAAAACAAGTTATTTATTCATGCTCAATGGGCATACATTACTCTCATTGCGTTTCCCTCTGTTCCTCTCTCCTAACAAACCGTTAGTTACCCATTTTACACGATACCATGGCCATTGTGCGTAAGCTCGGTGCAACATATATGAACGTGAGGCTTAATGTCTACTTATAGTACTTATAGTGTACTGCATTTTTAGTAAATTTACATTCTATTCTGCGAATCACGTATACATGAGTAAACAAATTCATGGAGCTAAATTCTCATAGAGGTAAATATGCGTGTGAAGTGACAAGTGTCATTCAGGTAACTGGATGAACTGGTGGAATTATCATGCCCCAGCGAGGCGCCGATCCCGACTGGTCTCCCCGTGTGTGTGGTGTTGTTGTGCATGTGTGTGCGAGTGTGTGTAAAGGGAAAGGAAGGGACAAGGAAAAGGAACAAAATATCACGTGCGGTCCGTGACCCGTTTGTTACGGTCCTGTTCCGACAATCGCCTGATATGGAACGGAGAAACCACGGAAAAATACCAATCAGAGTATCCGGCCACTAGAATTCTCCTCCAGACAGCGGCTGATTTCGACCTATCCATCCAGCTGGCGTGGAAACTCAGGATCCAGGGAGTGGAAGCGCAGGAACTCCCAATAAGAGGCACTACAGTGACATTTGACTCCCTGAGCCACCTCACCGGGTCCATCAATGGAGTTCCGTTTCGCCATTGCCATTCTGGAAATTCTCCGTCCGCGGCCGGGGCCAGCCTCCTGCCCCATAGACGTATCTAGATGTTGGGTTTTTATTTTACGGATTTACCGCAAGATGGAGGTGTAATTCATAAATAATTCATAAATCTTCATAAATATTTCCTTTCCTGTTTCTCAACACTTACATACAGTATACAGCATGACATTATTTTTTTTATTTAATAGGTAATTACAACACATTTATATATAATTTCAATACTTTTTTCTAACTATGTGGCTAGGCTGAAGGCCTTTAAGCCATTACAATACCTACATCCTACCGCATTCTAACCTTTCGTATTCTGGCATTCACCCCTAATGGTCTCTTCAACACATCAAAGCCGCGGAAAGAAGACCATAAGGTACGGCTGAGGAAAAAAAACCCTGAAGGGGAAAAACCTGCCGTCAGAAGACGAGTACATGCTAAGCTACTAGATTTTTTTCTAAACTATTTATTCATTTTCGGGCGTGGGAATCTTCTCCATCCAGTCTTTGGCCTCCTCAGCCCCTGAAATCAATCAGCGCCACAGAAGATCGCCCGCACCACCGATCAGTTTACTACGTATTTAATTAATTTTCGCTTACTGATTAATTTAATTATTACTGAATAAGTTACTAATTAATATTAGTGATTAGCATTACTGATTACCTTACTAGTTAACTTTATTATCGCTTATTGAATTATTATTTCATCTCCAGTCTAGGCTCCGCTCGTACTACTAACCAACGCAGTTTTCCCACTCCATGATTACTGTTTCCCTGATAGTTCGAATCTTTCCTAAAAATGTTCCTAATTCTTTCATGAAGTGCAATCTATTATCAACTAAAATGTTTTGAGCGAGCGTTATGTTTCTACGTTGGAAACAATAGTTCCCCATACCCATCCATTTTCCTCTCCAAGTTTCTGTAGCGCAGCATTTTAACAGGATGTGGATCCAATCTTCTCTAACACCGCAAAGAATACAGATTCCATTGCCATTCGAATCCTTCATTCTACGTTGCATCCACCCCGTACCCTAAACCAAGCGTATCCCCTTCTTGCATCCCTTTTAAATGTGTGTACGTAACTTTCGCATCCCCATACAGGACTCGTATGAATTTGTACCACTAACGAACATTTTTCTGCCGATGCTGCCAGAATATCTTGCCTTTTAATATCCGAAAGTCTATTTGAAATTAACCGTTTCTATTTCCCGTGTACCCCTATCCCTAATCATCTCCGGGGTAACGTCTCCCAGACCTGCGCGTTCTAGTACCCGTTTCACTTTGAACGACCAATAGCGCTGATCGTTTTCCTGTAATTGCGCTTTAAAGCACCTGCTAATAAGTGAGTCAGCCTCTTCATTTGCTAATCTAATCTTGCTTAATAGCTTTCATTTTTAAATCTTTCAAAATTCCTACACTACCAACCTCTCTTAAGACGCCGGCATTTGCTGCGAATCTAGAGACTCCGAGAATTAATTTGTGACAATCTGTTTCGATATTTTCAATTCTGTCTATTCTATCCACTCCCCAGATTTCCGCTCCGTAATTCATAGCTAGGAGAACTAGCGATTAACACATTGTGTCGCACACCTTTAAAGGCAATTCGATACTCTGCGCATTACGCAACCGATTTCTTTGAGAGCAATTATTCCTTTACTAGAGGACTACAGCCGCAAGTATGTGACTATTCCATTCCCCGTTCATGGAAAATTTTGCGCCAAGATAAGTTAAAGTTTTGACACCGTCAAGTTCCTCCTGTGCGTAATAAAATTTCTCTTTGTTACCCCAAATAAACCCATTCTTGAAGACAACAATTTTCGGTTTTTGAATATTTACTTTTAGTCCCCATGGTACACTATAGCTTTCAAGGGTGTTTAAACTCATCTGTAAGCGTTCTGAACATAGAACTAAATCGTCAGCACAAAGTAATCCGGGAAAATAATCAATTTCCGGCGCAGATGTGTCCGTTTCCTGTAACATATCAATAAATCATTTACAAACAAGACAACCAATAGCGGTGAAAGAGGACAACCCTGTCTCACCCCTATTGTCGATTTTATTTTTTGCATTTTTATTTTGCAAATTTATTTTTTGCGAAGCATGTTATTGCCCCGAGGTCTTCAATTGAAGCCAAGCGGCACCTCACCAGGCCCACCCATCGAAGTCCTTTCCGCCGTTTCCATTCTCAAAGCCCCCCGTCCGCGGCCGGCGCCAGCCTCCCGGCCGAGCGTGGGAGCGTGGGCGCGGGTGCACGGATGAGCGCGCTGGGCAGTATGCTCGGGGCGGGGCGGGCGCCTCCGGCCATCGCGTCGCGTCGCCGCTGCCAGCGCCAAGCGAGCGGCGGCCAAGCGTGTGGCCCGGGGCGGGCCCGTAACTCCTCGCGCGACAGCTCGCAATGCCAAATGAAGGCGGTCCCGCGCGCGCGGATGTCGCGGCTAATAACAAAAGACGCGACCGGGGCGCCGAGCGATCGCACGGGGGGGGGGGCGGAGTGGTGAGAGCGAGGTCCAAGTCTCCTCGGAGGGATTTGAATGCTTCATGCGGGTGTAATCAGAGCACGGACGAGAGTGGGTAGTAGAAACAGTAGGCCGTAGTCACAAATAACTAATTGCACTGCTTACAATTAACTAAATAAATAGAACCCACTGCTATACTGCGATTTTTCTAACTGCGACCCTCAAGGCCACTCAAATCCCATCTTCGCGATAGAATATTTATTTATTTATTTACGTCAAAAACAGTTAAAAACTGTGTGTGACGAGCTAAGGGGACAAGTGAATTTTGTTCACGTTTTCACAATTCTGTGATCTCTATCCTAAACCATATTCTAGTCGAATTTTGAATACAGAAAAGAGAGGGTTTTTTTTTCGAGTTTTGTTGGCAAAATATTCGCTCCTATATAATAAAATATATTTTCAAAGGTAAATTAGCTATAAATTCCTGCCCTGAGCCCTCATGTTCTTCATGAAAGAATAATACTTTTTGCCGCAATAATATGGAAAACGATAATTTGAGTAACTATATTTCCCACTGAAATTCAGAAGACGTGCACAAATACTGAAGTTATGTCCAGAAGCAAAACAAGGGACCATCTCAGCATTTGCTCACGCATCATGGAAACTGGACGAAAAACGTGATCGAGATGGGGACTTACATTTATGTCCAGAAGCAAAACAAGGGACCATTTCAGCATTTGCTCACGGATCATGGAAACTGGACGAAAAACGTGATCGAGATGGGGACTTACATTTATGTCCAGAAGCAAAACAAGGGACCATCTCAGCATTTGCTCACGGATCATGGAAACTGGACGAAAAACGTGATCGAGATGGGGACCATCAACTCAGAAACTGTGGTACAATACTTGCTACAGGTTCTTTAGAATTATATGAATATTATATGAATTATATATTAGAAGAATATGTCACGGCATTTCGCGTCTTTCTCAGTCGTTCCGCTAGATTTCGCACGATCGCGACCGTATGAAGCGGTGCTTGCGATCATGCGACTTCTACCGGCAAGACCGAGAAAAGACGCAAAATGTCGTGACATATTCCATCGCGAAGATGGGATTTGAGTGGCCTTGAGGGTCGCAGTTAGAAAAATCGCAGTATAGGAGAGATATTTTAGTGAACGGCTACCACACCGCAACATACGACCAATATTCCCTGTGCGGAACACCGCTCTACCCTGAGACCTACTACATGTCTCGCTAGTTACGACAATGAATTGCCGGCTCCTTGGCCTCGTGCACCGCTAGCACAAACTCACGCACAACCTGCCGCCGACGCTGCCAGGAACCAAGAAGATCGAGGCATTGTTCTCGTGGCCATATATAGGCCCTTCGGTGCTACCCGCCGCCCGCATTGCCTCCGCCCTCCCGTCGCGTCCACACAGAACGGAAAGTCCCGGTCCTTCATCGCCGCTTACATACAGCCTTTGTTAAACATCCGGCTATGCCCGTCGTCGACCACGTGCTTGTCTCCGTGTTTTAGCGCGCCATGGCGTTATATTATTATTTATTTATCCACTTTGATGTTCTAATGTGAAACATTAGAAAACTGAGAAGTGTCCCAATAGAAGTTATTAGAGCATTCAATGTTCTAATATTCCAAGGCCTACTGTTAACAAAAGTCAACACTTCAAAGAACATCTATTTATTACAAACAATGTTTACAACATTTGTACAATTATTTAAATTAATTCCCGCAGATGAAGAAGATGAAGATTGGATATTATTTTCAACTTTTGACATTTTTTCTTTTATAATTTTTTGGATATTTCCTTTTCCTTTTGTAGCAACGTCTCCACGGAACTAGACTTTCATCCTCCGTGACTTTTCAGCGTATGTATACGTATGCGCACCTGAGTCAGCTAGCAAAGAAGCAGATGATCTTCGAAAGTAATGTCCAGTTAAAACTTGAGGAACGTTTACTCCAAGATACGTACCAATAAGTTTAGGAATGATCCCAAATGTCCCCGAATTCTTGCTAGAACCACTTGTTCTCTTCGGCCAAGTTTTGAATTTGAATTCTTGTAGCAATTCTTGTACAAGTGTTGTGAGATCGCTGATTGCAAATTGGATTTTAAAATTAACGAAAAACAAAATACCAGATCCTTCATGTGTATGGAAATGTAAAATAGTTTTTGTCTTAGTAAATTGTACATTTTTTTACATACGGAGAACATATTACATTTGAAAATAAACGTACTGCACTTGTGTACAATATGCTTGGTTCGAACGATGTTCTGCCAAAGTTAACAGTGATATTTCCTCCTGCAACTATTCGCAACTTATCTCTTTCTTTTTAAAGAATAAGTTATTTAACGAATGATATAAACTTTCAAGCGATAGGTAGTGTTATCTAAACTTTTAACACAGTTATACTTTATGGCCAATACGAAATTGCAAAACCTACTACGGTTAATGTATGTGCTTTTGGTGGAATTGTATTCTGTGCAGAGTTTCTTAATTCTGAGATCCGCACCCTAACCGACATACAACTTGAAATCTGAATAATGATGTAAATGAGAATTGTGTCAATGACGTCGGTATAATAAAAAAATATTTTTAAAGGCAAATCAGCTGTAGATTTGGGCTGTCATCCCCTTCGTGAAGGAAAATACGTACTGCCGCGAGAACATGGAGAACGATAACACTCGGGAACAAAAAAAATATTTTGCGAGAATAAAGACGACAGTCTTTAAATACAGAAGGTAAAAAGAACAACACGAAAGCCTAATTTTGTTGACATCTCATAAAAGTGGCATACATGAACTGAACAAATATTTTATTTTTAAATATATGTAATGCATATTGATTCTACATATCTTACAGGTGCAATTTAATTGTATTTGTATTCATAGCAAAATGCAACCTTAAACGGTATAAAGATACGGTATATTTCAAAACTGTGGCATGACATGACGTTTTTATTGTAATATTCGTAATCTACGTACAATAGAGTACGTTGCGCATTCTACCTTCCTGGAGGTAAAAATCGTACTCAGTCGGTATCTAGTGTAATTTGTATAACTATATTCCCCACTAAACGCTAGAAGACTTGCACAGGTCGTGAAGTTACTTTTATGTCTGGAAGCAAAACAAGGGGCCACCTCAAATGGAAGTTGTGCTTTGAGTATGTTGTCCACCTCAAATGGAGATTCTGCTTTCGAGTTTTGGCCACCTCAAATGTAAGTTGTGCTTTCGAGTTTTGGCCACCTCAAATGTAAGTTTTGCTTTGGAGTTTTGGCCACCTCAAATGGAAGTTTCCTTTGAGACTGTTGGCCATCTCAAATGTAAGTTGTGCTTTCGAGTTTTGGCCACCTCAAATGTAAGTTTTGCTTTGGAGTTTTGGCCACCTCAAGAGGAAGTTGTGCTTCGGAGTTTTGGCCACCTCAAATGGAAGTTTCCTTAGAGGCTGTTGGCCATCTCAAATGCAAGTTGTGCTTTCGAGTTTTGGCCACCTCAAATGGAAGTAGTGCTTTGGAGTTTTGGCCACCTCAAATGGAAGTTTCCTTTGAGGCTGTTGGCCATCTCAAATGTAAGTTGTGCTTTCGAGTTTTGGCCACCTCAAATGTAAGTTGTGCTTTCGAGTTTTGGCCACCTCAAATGTAAGTTGTGCTTTCGAGTTTTGGCCACCTCAAATGTAAGTTTTACTTTGGAGTTTTGGCCACCTCAAATGGAAATTGGGTTTTGTGTCTTTTAGTCTTCGCAAATAGAAGTTGGGTTTCGAAGTTTTGTCCCTGTTTCGCGCGTCGTCGCCAGCGGTGGCGCCGTCGCCAGCGGTGGATGTCTCCCACATCCGCGTTCTCCCACGTCCCCTGACAGCGGTGAAGCCGCGGCGTTTGGAGGATTAGCATAACGAGGAAGATAAATTAGCTGCGCGCAGGACGCTTGGATGGAGACGAGCGTCGTGAGCTGGAAGAGCAATTTCAAATCCATTCGAACATGATATCAATACTCGATTACAACTTGTTATACTCGGCCGTCATACCAACTGAATTTTTTTGCCACGAAAAGAATTAACTGAGTATAAATGCGTAATAGAGCATGAGAGTTTGAATATTGACGGTGTGTTAGCGTTAAAAAATACAAATTGAAACGTGATCAGGTCACGTGTAAGTTCAATTAGGGGAAAATATTTTACACTGTCATGTAAACTGTCAGTTGCCTGTTTGTTGGTAATTAGAACGCTGAAGAATTTTTCTCTATCGTTCAGTTGTTCAATAGAACTGATCCATCAATAAGACACAAAAGAAACAAACTCTGGATGTTTTGGAAATAGCGGCATTTGATCGTACACTTTCTTAACAGTATCTAATGTATATTATCTAGCTGTGAATTGGGTGAAAACGGTTATTTGAACACATTCGAATCGTCGATTATGCAAGTTTAATTATTATTTTGAACAGTGTGAATGATAGGCAGGCATGAATATTGCTAATGATGGATTATGTACACTATTTTGACGAGTTTACAAATTCTAGTTTCGAGAACGATATTTTAAAATATGTATTTCAAAATTATATTATATCGATATTTCAAAAATATTTCAAAACTGTATTATATCTGATTCAAACTACAGTCGAACCTCCATATGTTGAAAATGAAGGTTCCTTCGATAATATTCAATAAACAGAAATTTTGATATTTAGATATAGACTTCGATATAGAGAAAGTTTCCGATCTCCTCCTACAATTTCAAGATCTTTGAAATTTTTTCGTTGTAGTCGAAACTCTACCAATGGGTGATATGAATAAAAATGAGTAAGTACTTGAAAGCAATTGCTCACGAGTACAAGTAGGAACAACTACTTCTCATAAGCAATTGCTTCTTTTCATATGAATAAAAAGGTTTGCGAAACTTGGAGCATTTGCTTCTCTCTCTAAGTAATTGATCACTAACTGATTTGTTGTGATTGGTTGATTTTCGTCTGTTTAGTTTGTCTACTTTATCTTCTCTCTTTCATCATGGCGACGCGTGCTTGTTCCTGATCTTGTCTACCGTGTTAGGTTAAGTGGTACAGTTGCCGTGCATAGTTGGCGAAATCTTGTGAAATCTTTCATCATTCAGTCACTCACTACCTAAAACTTTACAACCAGCTCACAACAGTCGTATATAACCTCTCTTGTATCCATTCAATAAGATTTGAGTCACCTACAGAGGTTGCTCCAAAAATTCGAAGTAACTGCTTCATACTAGAAGCAAATTCTCGATTTTATTCATACGAAAAATAAGCAATTGCTCCTCGGCCGAGTAGTTACTCATCAATGGAGAAATTGCTCAAAACAAGAGCAATTACTCGCGTCTTTTATTCATGCTGCTTGAAGCAATTGCTTTGAAAATTCGAGAAAGAAGTAATAGGTCATTTTTATTCATATCACCCAATGTTTCAGTTCTGTGCCTCTGTTTGTTTTTTCTTTCACAACACTGTCCACATCGTTGAATATGTTCACTCTTTCTTCAGCCTTGAGGGATTTTCGTTTTCGACATTTCTAACACTCTTGTTAAGCTCCTAACCAGAGACCGAATTTTTATGTATTTACATATTTTGTATTTCTACTTACCTTTCTCAAAATTGTAATCTTGGCAGATCGTCCCTCTTGCAATATAATATTCAAATGTTTCGTTACATATTGAGTACTATATTACATAATACACATGGTGTAACCGAACGTGTAAGTCGGTTGTGGGGTATTTTAGTGGGAACGTGGCTCTTTTTGAGATTTTGAGAAAGAAACACAAAGTCGTAACCACAAACAACATATAATTGGGTACTCGTTGAGAACCAAACCACAAGTTACAGAATGACAATAACATAAAAAATAAACAAACAAAAAACATTTAACAATATTTAAAAAACCATCAGAGGGAAAATCAACTGCAAAATTATCTTGAATTTGATTTTTTTTAGTTTTTGACACAAATTAGAATCACAGTAATATCTTCTGTGACTAAATGAAATCGAAATTCCACGAATCGACTAAATGAGATCTCTGATGAAATGAAGAGTGCAGATAATGTAACGTCAGTGGGAGGAACACATGCCTTTCACATAACAGAGTGTGATAGTGCTTTCTGTTTATGAAAATTGCAGTTAACTGTCCCTCAACATACACTGCATCAACACTCATATATAATTTCTTGCACGAAACTCTCTGGAATCACAAAAAAGTATCTTGTATTCAATTAAAGTAAATAAATAGTTTGTTTGTTTTTTAAACAGATTATTCAAAAGAATTTTCTTGAAAAACTGTAGAATGAAATCACAAAACAATATCCTGTGTTCTGTCAAAGTGAACAAATACAGTTTTTATCACAGAATATTCAAAAGAAGTTTCTTGACAAACCATAAAAATGGTCGACTATTACAACGTCCAATAGAAAGTTATCAAATATTACTTCTATCCTGAAATATTTAAGTTCACTTGAATTTCTCAATGGTTCATAGCAAATTTCTGTAACACTTTTAATTCATTGTTAATAGCTTTAATTGAGTTTTGACTTGAATTTGATTCACCACAAAAATCCAGAATGTTCTCTGTAACTATTTTTTTGCAAGTAAAAGTTTTATAACACTTAATTATCTACAAATAACTGATTTCTGACTTGCATTGGACCACATTATCATCCCAATACGTTATTCAATTCATGGCAGCTACAATTTTATAACAAATAGAAATTTATAACGCTCTTAATTGTTTATGAATAATTATAATTGCCTTCGAACTTGACTTGGATGTCACATTGTCATTTCAAAATGTGCAACAATTCATGGCAGATACAATGTCACAACAGAAATTTATGACATTTTGAATTATTTATGAATAATTTTCATTGTTTTCTAACTTGATTTGGATGCGACGTTATCTTCCAAAACGTTCTCTTTAAAGAACAGGAACTGCACGTGCATGCTATTAACGTAACAAGAGTCTTTACGAAATCGGTGATTTTCTCCCTTCGGGCAGATGGATAACTTCTAGTACCTTCTGCAAATAGTACTAGACTACTATGAAAATACCAATGGAAGAATTAATCAGTCATTCCGTAGTAACGTTAATAGTCCATAAAATTATCTCTGACGGTGAACTGCGATCGGGCAGTTCGTGTAGAATGGCCCCGATGTAGCACACACAAGGATCGAAATACCGACTTTAGCCCGTTGTAAAATTAGCTTCGCTCAAACAGCAATGCTCGCAGCAAGAACAGGGGGTGACGACGGCCGCCTTAGCGTGGTACAATTTCCCGTTGACGAAGCTCGCGGCCATACATCTCGCTCTGTCAACCTCATGGCCCGGCTTCTCGAAACTTTGTGTCCTGTCCGTTCGTTCGCCAGTCCCCGCCCCTCCGCGCACGTCACCGCTCTGGGTAAGGGGGGAACACCTCCCGCTAATGATAAGCAAAATGTCCCATAGCGTCGGCAAGCGACGTGTGCGAGCGGCAAATCACGTAGAATGTCCATAATTGGACACAGGTCAAATGTTGTTGTTTCTTCTTTTTTTTGTTTGGGGCCTACATTTGAGCTCGCCTCAATATTTTGCAATTTTCACAAAATCTTTCTTTTATTCTATTATATTATTATATATATATATTATATATCGATTTTCTTAAATTTTAATACGTATTTTTTATAAAAAGAAGTATTTCTAAAAAAATCAGCATTTTTTTCCTACACTATTGATAAAATCTCTTTGTGAAATCTATCATTGACGCCGTTTTGTGACCTTTAACCTTAATTTTCGAAAACTTTTGGCGATCGCCGACGTGTAACACTTTGATGAGTATGTCGCACGCTGCAGTGATTGTTCGCTGGTCGTAGATGTCGCCAGTTTCTACGATGGCTTGTATTGCACGGTGATTTGCTTATATGCACCTTGGTCTCGCTGCTGAACTACGGGCCTGGATAACATTAGATAATTTCTACTAATGACGGGAAAGTTGTATGATGTGCTTCAACTTGTGTTTTCCAAATGATTTTAAAACGTTTATATTATTTTTAAAATTTGTTTAGGAAAGGTGTTTTATAATTAGAGTGCCCTCAACTGGCGTTGTGGTGTCATTTTGACCCCACTTGAATTTCGAAGTTGGATATTCTTCCTATTTTTCAAATAAGAAAGTTGGTATGCCGTTTACCTTCAAATAACATCCTTATCGTTTGATTTGAGAAGTATTGTTGAATTTCGTGCAGTTGTTTTGAAGTGGCGTGAGTGAAAATATTTGTTGGAGTCCCAGCGGCACCACCACGCCAGTTACGCAAGTATGTTTGAAATGGCGTCTTCATTGAAGACTGTATTTTGGGCTGACGCGGACCATGATATCGCTATCTCTAGATGATTAGAAGTGGGGAATTATCATAATGACAGTGAAGACACACAAAACAGGAATGACTGTCAAGGGAAGAATTCTTGAAGATTCTTGAAGCACGTCATCTTGCCGAACCTCATATGAACGTCAGACTATTGAGTGTGCGACTATCTTGAGAACTTTGTAGAATAATTTCAAGAATATTGAAGAAATATATTCCTGGTGCTACTTGTAAACCCCAAGAAACCAGGAAAATGAAGAGGTACGCGGAAAAAATGACTGGAAAAGAAAATTATTATACATGCTGCCGCTCAATGTGTCACGAATGTGAGGCAAACATTTGCAAGGGATGACTATAATAAGTGTATTTTTGCAATAATATTGATATTTTATTGTTAAATATGTGTATCAGAAATTGATAATACGAAATCAATGAGGCATTAAAAAATTACAGGAAAAATATGGTTTTATTTCTTCTTCTTCTTCCCAACAGGGTTTAGGTCATGTAACCTGTTCCGGCACCCATTTTTCTTCTCGGTCTACCAATGTCCCTTCTTCCTTCTGTTTTATAGTTCATAGCTATGAATGGAAGTCTGTTCACTGGCATTCTTGACACATGATTGTACCATTTTAACTTGTTTTCGAGAATATTCCCGTACAATTCTTTGACTTTTAAAATATCTCTTATCTCAGAGTTTCGTTTCTTGTCGAGTACCGAGCACCCTAGTGTGTTTCGCAGAAATTTCATTTCCGCCGTTTGTATTTCATTTTTGATATTTTTCGTGTTCACTCATGTTTTGCTGACACACATGAGTGTGGGGACTGCAATTGTCTTATAAAACTTAAGCCGTGTCTCCTTTCGTGTTCGGTTTCTTAGATACTTGGGTATAGTTCCACATACATTTCGGAATTTTACTAGCTTCTTTTCCACGTCACGATCTATATTAAACGATATATCACAGCCTAAGTACCTGAAGTTGCTAACTTGTTCTAGATTGTAGTTTCTTATTGCTATTTTAGATCTTACTGGATATTTGCCTCGAAATGCCATGACTTTTAATTTTTGAGCAGACATTTTCAGTCCATATTCTTCAAGGATATTTTTCAAGATGAAAATGGACATTTGGAGCTTATTTTCAGTCTCTTGTAACACCACTTTATCAACAGCGTATAAAATTGAATAAATGTAAAAAGTACCTTTTAGTTGCATACCACTATCGATTTTATTTTTCCATACTCCATATATGTCGTCCAAATACATATTAAAAAGGGTTGGTCATATTGAACAGCCTTGTCTTACTTCTTTATTTGTAAGGACAATTATATTAGGTTTACAGTTTCTTAATATAATCGAAGTTTCTCTGTAAACACTCTTTATAGCTTCAATAAGGTGTCTTGGGTAACCTCTTCGTTCTAATATTTCCCATAGAAGTTTGCGTCGAACATTGTCGAAAGCCTTTTCAAGATCTATAAATGCAAGATGCGTTTCTTTGTTACGTTCTCTTCGTTCTTCTATCAATCGCTTTAAGATAAATATTGCATCTGTACATGAACGACCTTTTCTGAATCCCGTTTGCTCTTCTGAGAGAAGTGCTTCTGCTATTGTCTTCAGTCGTCGATTCAGAATTCTAGCATATACTTTGTAGGTAGTGTCTAGCAGACATATTCCTCGATAGTTCTGGGTGTTAGTTCGATCACCTCTCTTTCACCTGTAACCTGATACCGCTTTCGCCTGTAACCATTCTTGATGAGTCTCAAGCTGCCTCCAGCACACATTAAACAGCTTTAAAAGGTGTTCATGCAATGCTTGACATCTATACCCCAGTAATTCACTGTTGATTCCATTTGGTCCGGATGCTTTTCTATTTTTTAATCCTTTTAAAGCGATTGTCAGATCTTCCCACGTGATGTCATCAACTCCCGGATACTTTTCTCTGTGGTTAACTACAGAGTTTTCTTTATCATCGTACAACAGGGATCGATAGTGTTCTCCATATTTATCTGTTTCTATGCTTTTATCATTTACATCCTCTTTAATAGATCTATTTAGGGACTTCATGACTTTGTACGCTAAAGACTGCCTTCCATGTACACCCGATATCACAGAATATGCATGATGTCCAGTGCGGCCAAATGTGGCCTTTCCACAGCTTGGACAACTACGCCTGGGCACTTGACCAATCCCGGAGCCTAGGCAAAGCGGCTCTTATCATTGGCTTTTGCGCCAAGATTCAGACACTTCCCCCTTCCTCCCCTTGAAGATTTCCTCCTCGTTATCTCAAAGGGGCGGAGCAATTTTTGAGGTGATTGACGTCGGCGTCGCTGCTTCGCTATCGGGGAGGGAGGCAGTAAAATAAGGGGAGGGGAGAGAGGGAGGAAGAGCAGGTAAGTTCACGCAGGCAAAACGGATTGGTGAGCGCGGGCGCGAGAACCCCCCCCCTCCAATTGCACTGAACGCTGGCCCTGTGGACGCTGAGGACCCACGCGCGGTCACGGGAAAGAGCAATGGCATTTGTAAATGGCAAATGTTTATTTTTATTTGTGGAAATCTTCACTTAAGTTAAATATTTTATTAACTATTTTTGAATAACCACATGTTAAAAGAAGAATAAATTAAATTATAAGAAAAAAATTTAACCTTAAAATGTTACGACTTTCTTAAAACGAGCTATTAAGAAAGTAATAAAAAAGTCTTTGAATAAACTTGAAAGATACTGAGTTTGTAGCTAAGAAATTTCAATGCCGTTGCAATTTTTCAGTTAAAATGTTTAAATGGAACACAGGTTTTCTCGAAGGTACTATATTATGTTTTAGTGCGACCTCTATAAATAGTGTCTGGAGTATTATGTTCGATTGGAGGAGCTCCATCGCAATCCAAAGAAACTCCAGGAAACTCACTTTACCACGGTTATCGATATTCAAGTATGGCACCCTTTTATTCACACGAATCACACCGTCCGTGTTTTCTGTTGTTTTGTGAAATAATTTTATCCTTTGAAAGGTGAGGCATGAGGAATATTTCTGCCTAGAAAGGAATCCCAATACAATAATGCGAATCAAACATCATAATTCATTTGATTTTAGATAGACACCTACAACATCAGTGTTTTCATGAACTCGCAAGCCCCCAAATCCGAACAATAGATTTACTCTTTATTATTTACACAAAATTCAACTTCATAGTTTCTTAAATAAACGAAACGTGAATTGTGCTTAATCACCTTAACAATTGCGTAGTGCAATATTATTGGCAAAATTGTCAGAAAAGATGTGACAAATATATAGATTGATTTTAAATCATATGATGATTATGATTAGGGTTTAAAGGCGCTTCAACATGTCATTGGAGCTCGTGGCAATCAGTAAAATAATTTTTATTAATTATAAATTGAGTAAAAATATAGTAAAGTCTGAGTAATTATGAAATTATATAACTGATAAAGAGAATGTTTCATGAACAATAGAAAATCAGTTCATAGAAGGCATTTTAAAAATCACCCTCATCTCTCAGATTAGATTATAAAGTTCACTTTCTCAAAGAAAGACTCTGCGGAGAGAGGATTACCCAACAACTCTTTCAGAGAGTCGGCGAGGCGATGCCTTCTCCGAATACCGCTTAAATTATTGCAGTGCACGAGAGCATTCTATACGGTAAGACCTGTTCATTTCTCGCAAATACGGAGTGAGTCACAACGCGATAAGATACCCTTGTAAGAAGTGGCAGTGCCCGATCCGAAGGCGAATGAAAATTACCTCCTCGCGCCTTGAGCTGCGCATGACGACCAGGTTTTTATGGAGTTCTTGATCCTCGTGAGTTTGAAATAAGAATTCTGTCACTCTTTTTGCCATGCACGATGTAGCTTGTTAATGTTAATGATAAGAGTAACTTATTCATATTACTTTATTAATGTTACTGTGCTTAAAAAAATCATCTGTTACAAAATCAGTGGTGCTTAGATACAGTACAAACTTCCTCGTACTATCTGTGTTATAATTGTAACTCACATATTATACTAATATTAAGGGGATACTATTAAAGTTAGAAATTTTTAGCTTTCATGATTTTTCGGGATAGGTTGCGATCAATTCCACGATTTATTATAATTTTTTAACGATTTTAACGACGCGAACGCATTTACAAGGCAGTACTGTCGGTAAGCTTGAACGTCAGTGTGCCTTTATTCGCCACAGTGTAAACAATGTTTCGTTTCTGAGTGCTATACATGTCGAGTTTTGTACCAAGAAAAGAGTATTTGCGGGGAATTTTATTGCACTACTTTATTCAGAAGAAATCTGCAGCTGAAGCATACAGAATTCATGTTGAGATTTACCGTGAACATGCTCTGTCGAAAGCGACATGCAGTGATTGGTTTTCAACGCATCAAAAAATATTGCTTTTGATCTTTGAGATAAAGAACGCGCCGGCGCACCGAAAACTTTAAAGACGAAGAGTTGGAGACATTACTTAATGAAGACGCATGTCAGACGCTAGCTGACATCGCAAACCCATTTGAAGGCATTAGGAATGGCCCAGACGCAAGGGCATTGGGTGCCGAATGAGTTTAAGTCGAGAGACGTCGAACGGCGTTACCTCACGTGTGAAATGCTGCTTCAACAGCAGAGAAGAAAAGGTTTTTTGCATCGTATCGTGACTGGCGATGAAAAGTGGATACAGTAAGCCTAAGGGTAAAAGATCGCGGGGTAAGACGGCCACGCACAAAGCACAAAGCCAAATATCCATGATTTGAAGCTTCTCCTCTGCATTTGAGGGGGGTCAGCTGAGTGCAATTTATTAGGAGCTTCTCAAACCAAACGAAACTATCACGGAATATCTCTATCTACACGGAATATCTCTGCACTTGATGCGCTTGAGCAGACCTCTAAAGAAAAAAATGACCACTTCACGAGCAGAGATACCACGACGTGACTTTGTTACACGACAACTCTCGGCTACATGGTGCAACACCGGTGAAAACCTACTTGAAAACATTTAAATGGGAAGCCCTGCCCCACTTGCTGTATTCACTAGACATCGCCCCTTCAGATTATCACCTATTCCGTTCAATGGTACATGGTCTAGTGCCGCAACTCTTCCATTCGTATGAAGACACGAAAAAACGGGTTGGTTCTTGGATAGTCGCAAAAACATTGTTTTTGCGATGTGGAATGTTTCAGCTGTCAGAAAATTGGGTAAAAGTAGTGGCTAGTGATGGGCTATACTTTGAGTGGTATATTGTATACCGCATACTACAATAATAAAGCTTTAGTTTTCACACAAAAAACAGCAGTAACTTATTCAAGCACCTTATAATTTATTGAAAAAAATATCTGGTCAGTATTATTGGCAATGAAATTATAGTGTTTAATTGAATTGGAAGTGAATGTTTAGATATTTTTGGGTTTAATAAACTAAATATAGCTCTCTGAATTTTGCGCTACGAAAAGTAAAACATTTCGAAATTTCATCTACAAGAAGTCTTCTCAGACCATATTTATTTGAACAGAGTACAGCAATCACTTTCATTAATCGTCAAAGAATCAACATGAATTTTTTTATAGTACTTTACTTAAATTATTTTATAAATACATTTAGCTTGTTTGATATTTTCCCCAACTCAAAATAGTTTAAAAATGTAATTGTTTATATTGTTTACAATATGTATTAAAATTCAAAAAACAAAAATTATAAATATGCAATGCAATATCAATGAAAATATGTTAGTGGACATATCCAATAACAAAATTGGCAATTTTCTATAAAATGTAAAAAATGTAAAAATATAAAAAAATATAAAAATGAGCAAAATTCAATTTTGCAACGATATTTTACAGAAGAGGATCCGTATTTGTATTCCATAGATTATAGTGGGACTTTCCGAAATTTTACAAAATTTAGAAACAATATTGACAATTACAATTTTGAAATGATTTATGTCTTATGTGGTTTCTTTAGTGATCTTTTATGGATGAGAGAAAACAGTGCGTAGGTTTGCTTATCTAGAAGAGGTGAGTGTAACACCATTGAATTCCAATGTCATGTGAAAAACATTGTGTGCATTGCTCGTCTTCCGAATATAAAAAATATCGTAACGTGAAAATACAAATTGTTTTACTTTAATTCTATTGCTTTGGATTGTAAATAAAACATAAATTACGTGCAAATTACACATTATATTGATGTGTGTATACCTCAAGTGATTACGCAATAGACTAAAGTTGGAGTTTCTTGCTTTGCAAACATTCAGATTTAAAAATATTTTATAAGAATCATATCTCGTTCCTTATTCTCACGTAAAATTACTCAAAGATGAGATATCACATATGATAGTTAATATTCTCGCTAAAGAACACCATGTGAAATGCAATCACTCTTACCTTATACTGACGTGAATTAATTGTGATCCCCAAAATAAACGATCAGACCTCATTCGTTTGCTTAGGGCTGCACTTGCCAATAATGTCTGCAGTTAAAACTTACATTGTGACTAAATGAACTTTAAATACTCTTATCTTATTATTTTACATATCAAATTATTTTTCGTAAAAATATAGTCATGTTCCGCAACAACGGAGTATTTTTGCATTTGGTCCTCTGAAAAACGAATGAAGAAGTAATTCACAACTGAAAGCTGCTATTTCGAAGACGTGTTTTGCAACTGACTCTAAAACCGTATTTTTTTAAGTTATTTATGTTTTCTAATAAAATAACTACCTTTGGCAGTTTACTGTGACAAATTATTTACATTGTATATTAAATATTACTATAAAATGTACGATGAAATGTAGATATGGAACCTATTACTCATTGTCGAGTATTATTCTTTGCAAAAAAAGCGTATTAAAATTGCATGCCTTTATTTATGTAATTAAATGTATATACTACAACTTATGTAAAACTGTTTCGTTGCTTCAATATTTACTTTCAAATATTTACCATAATATAACTCTCGATTGCCGCCATTTTGTAATGTCCACGATGAATAGTCCCGCCTCTCTGAAATAAAGCTAAAGCGGATTGGTTAGCTCCATCCCATAGGGCGGGGCAGGGAGTATGCCAACTGAGGTAAATTTCGGCTCAGGACATCGCCCACATTTTGTGAGACCGAGGGTACATATTTTGACGTTTCATACTACATGTGTTTCCGGGTCTCAACATAACAGCAAATTGAACCTGCGCCGAACCGACGAACATCATAGAACAAAGAGGAAAGGAAACTGGCTTCAGATCGCTTTGGTGGATGCATTACCACAATTGACAAAGTTTCCTAAGAGAGAGAAAGGAGTGACTTATCTTCATAAGAAAGCTGGCAACTGAACGCAGAAAACGCGTTTTTGTTGTATACACATTAATTCAATTATTTTACCGCCACAAGGAAGTTATATTTTCCGCAGTAGTAATTCTCTCCTTCCAAATGAAACAATATAATTGTTTTAGAAACATAATTTATAGTATTTACGGTACATTATTATTTCAAAGAAAGTTAGTCAAGTGAGAAAATTATTTCGTTTTTTAGAAATAAATTTCGATACATAGAAATGTCTTTAAACGCAATTCTCAAGGGACCAAAAATAATTTGAGTTGTAGAGAATTTCGATATATAGTCCCCGCGAAGGAAACATTAAAACTTCGAAAATGAGGTCTTAAGAGAATTCTAAGCATATTTTGTATAATAAACTACGTGGATATTGCGAATGATTGGGCCGCAATGAGCACTTCAAAATTTGGTTTGAAAAAATTATTTCTAGGCAAACATTTGCATTATGGAAGCATAGAAACACTCCAAAAACATATTAATTGTTCATTATTTTCAAAAGTAATTAATATATTTGCTCAGACAGAGAAATTAAGCGAGAAATGAAAATGCAGTCGAATTGTGTAAATTTGGTGCTTTTTTATTTCTCGCTTAATTTTTCTTTTTGAAGAAATATATTCATTTCTTTTGTAAATAATAAACTACTTTTATGTTTCTAGAGTGTTTCTATGCTTCTCTAAAGGATATTTTTGCCCAGAAATCAATTTTCAAACCAACGTTTGAGTGTTTAATGCGGCTCAACCATTCGGAATATCCACGAAGTTTATTAGACAAAATATGCTTAGAATTGTCTTAAGAGATTATTTTCGAAGTTTGGACGTTTCCCTCCCCTGACATCCTGTTTAGAGGTTCGATATATGGAGGCCTGACTGTAATGTATTTCAAATATTCAAATACGTAATTGAGGTATGTAAGTTAATCCTCTCAGCACGTATAATCTTTTCCGTGCCAACAGAAGCCTAAATCAATCATTCTCTTACGGCAGTGATGTGCGAAAGATGATCATGGTAGCTCATCTCCGATTTCCCCTACAATTTACAATACTCTTCTTCTCCTTCAGTTCATTCTTGCATAAGTCATTTCACTTCATTAACCCTCAGTTCTCTTTTGTTTCGAATAATACACTAGTGCTTCTTTCAACTATCAATCAAATGTAAAAAAAAATAACAAAGAAGCTGAAGATTTTCTTCTGCAGCTCGTCATAACCCCACGCAGTAGCTCTTCAAAAAAATTGATTTGTGCTGTCTGGTGAAACATAAACCTTCACGAATCAATATTGGCAATTACGGCTGTTTTAATTTATTCCATCGCACACTACGTGGAAACAAGCCTATGTTTAAATTGTAATACCCAGCCATGACTCCAATGTTGATTCGCTTTAGGTTCTCCTCAGTGCAAAATTTTATTTATATATTTGGGTTCGCGAATTCACCCCTATTCAGGGAAGCGATTAAAATTATGGTTTAATTGGGAAACTGACTTCTAATATTAATTGCTATCACGTGACTTTTGCTACCTACTAAACAAAACACAAAATTCCAACAATAGCTGCCAAACGTAATGTCAGCAAATAGTATAAAAGATAATAGTGGAAACTCGGGCAAATCAGCATGGGCGGCACAAGCGACAAGTGATTGTGCTGCCCTAGCGGCCTGAGGTGTACACTACAAGACAGACGTAAATGTTGCCAATAAAATACAAGGGAAGAAAATTAGCATGTCTTTTGTTGTTCCAATGATTTGGCTGTAGATGATTGTCATTTTTGTGTATGTGACGTTGCAGGCTACAATTCAAAAAACCTGAAAAATATCGTTTTTCCAAATTTTTTGCCAGCAAAAAGGCTGGTCGCTCATCAAACAAGTTTTCCTCTCCATTCTCCATCAGAAGCATTAAGAAACGAATCATTTTCAGACTCTGAAATAAACTCTGAAAACAATTGCGGTGACTCAGATCCAGTTCAAAAAGAGTACGTCAAGCAGTCTCAACAGTTCTCCATGAATATGCATCTGATGCAAAGATTAATGAGGGAATATTTGTTGGACCACAAAAAAGAAAGTTGAAAAAAGATACCGTATTTGAAGACACAATAACACAGACCGAAAAACAAGCATGGACGACATTCAAGGAAGTCATTAAAAACTTGTAGGAAATCACAAGGAACCAAATTATAAAAATATTGTTAAAAATATGCTTGAAAAGTTTGCATAGAAAGGATGTAATTTGAGTTTTGAAGTACATTTTCTACACTCTCACTTGGATTGTGTGTCAATCTTCGTTGAAGTGAGAAGCAGGGTGAAAGATTTCACCAAGACATCAAGGAGATGGAACAACGTTATCAGGTAAGGTGGAATGTATGTTAGCAAACTATTGCTGGTTACTGACAAGAGATGAAAAAAATACTTTTTCACACAAGGAAATCGAAATGAGTTCTTTTGAAAAAACGAATTAGAAAATGTTACTAATGTTCAAATAAATGAGATTACATGATCATAGTGCTCAAACATTGTTCTATTAAATATTTTTGTTGATTTATTGAATTAAAAAAAATTAATGTATTTGAGTCGAAAGTAAAGCTGTACTTTTGTTATATCTTATATTGTATAAAACTGAGACATGATGGAGCAAATGGATTCCAAATTTATATTCAGCACGGTCACATTAGAGTTATTCACATATTAAACTAAAAAAAAATATCCAAAAAGTTAAAATTTGCTGACCAGTGTATTCAAAGGCGACTGTGCAGCTTCCAGTCATGTCAGTGATGGTCGTGGGTTTGGTCGTTGAATATCTCTAAAAGAATAAAAAGACAATGAAACAGTTTGCGTCTTCTTTACCTACCAATAATGAGAAAAATTCTAAGAATTTCAAACTGCCACATCGCGGCGCTTCATTATTTGGTAAACTGACAGTTCGTCAAACAAAGCTCGAGAAATTTGAATTTGCAATTTCGAAAATTTGATTTGAAGAGTTGATTTTTAGAAGATTATTATTTTGTAAGATTATTAGAAGAGATTTATTGAAAGAAATTTGCTTCACCAATATTTTTCATTTTCAATGTTAAGTTTTTGTTAACAATTTTCGAAATTACCGAGTTGCCGAAAATGGAATCGCTCTTTGCGTATTTTCGTTACCTTTCTTTGCTATATACTAGGAAAAATTTGTTTCCACAAGCAGTTTTTGAGAAAAAATACTTAAAAACGTTTTAAAAAATGTCTACTTCACGGAAAAATGACACGCAAAAATACCACACAAAATTAGAGAAGAATTGCTCTTATTTTCTAAAAATTGAACTAGTTCATATTTGATGGACTGCTTAATGTGAACAGAATTAACTAAGGAAAAAATCTATCTTCATTATTGTAGTCGTAGGAAAACTCCAAAAATATTTGAAGTTTTGCAGATTTTGCAAATGTAGTGAGTTCAACAAAAATGCAGCCTTCGCCATTTATTTATGTCTCTTTGCCTCTATCTATCGTGGTTAGGCGGAAGAGCGGGCCTGATGGCCCGAGTCTCGCCACATAAATAAAGTCACTATTATTATTATATTATTATTATCTATCATAAAAATTTAAAAAAATTGAATCAATTTTTGAAAAAATGAAAATGAGGATTCATGTAAAGTACACCCAAAAATCAAATATCCGTTTCAGATTCAAAGATGCAGTGACATCACTCAGATCGATCTGGGAACATCAGTTTTGGTAAAAATCCTGCCAATTATTTAGCCGCTTCTGTTGCTAACAGGCAGACGTGCAGACAGATGTACGGACAGACAGAGAGATGTCTTGCCGTAATCCAATTTTTCGGTGCCAAGAACTCACAAAACATTAATTCTAACTACTCAGTGTGTTAAAGGGAATAATTTACTACATTAACGAACAAGATTTATCCACTTTTTCTGTATCAGGGCTTGGCAATACGTTTTTCCGTCGAAAAATGTGACAAAAACATAAAATCGACAGTAAGTGCAGAGATTTCCAGGCAAAATGGAAAATCGTATTACCTTTTTTGAGGAATGGAAATTGGAAACCATTTTGCATGGTTTTTAACCAAATTATCACTGTAAGGAATTTATTACGAAGAATTTGGACATTATGATTCAACAAAGACTGTAGCGCGAATTTTGTATGTTAAGCAGTTTGTAATTATGCGAACAGATGTTTTTTTCATTTTGGAAATTAAAAAGAACAAACATTGCTCAAAGCTTGGTAATGGGTTGTCTTTAAACTACTTTTAAAATAACCACCACGAATATGACACCCGACATCGATGAGATTGTCAAGAATAAAAGAAGTTAGGTCTTCGGATTTTCAAGGAAATTGTATATAAATTATTGGATTAAAATCTTATCGTTATGTAAGTAAAGGCAATACTTTAGTTCCTAAATAAACATTACTATTATTATTTCCTTTCGCGAGTATTTATTTTGAGTCTATCGTATCCTCAATTTTGTAAATGTCCCTATAAAATATCAAGTTTGGTATCTCTTTAGATAGAAAATGAAAAGAGATCAGTTGTCTTCGTTGTTCTTATCCTCACCACCGGAAGCCATAATCATCACGCCTGCGTTTGCAGCAAGTGCAACACTTCCGGTTCTTATTTTTCAAATGTAATGCTTGGAGTTTCTCCCTGGTGTTTGAAGTGGCCACTGTTGACGCAGTTTTAATTATTTATTTTATTTTATTTATTTGGTCAAAAACAGTAAAAACTGTATATGACGTGTGGCGAAAGAGATTATCTGCGCACATTTTCTTGAGGCCCAGAATTTAAAAAAAGCAACATATAAAAAACTAGAAACAAGAATTTAGAAAATAATTATTATTTTAGAAAAATAAACATTTGAAAAATGAATAATGAACATCAGTTCTACTCCTACCATTACAAGCAAAAGGAGTGCTCAACAAAACGAGAGCACAGTGAAGCTACATTTACGTCCAGAAGCGAAAACAAGGGGCCATCTCAGCATTTGCTCAATGGATCAGGGAAACTGGACAAAAACCTGATCTAGATGGGAGTCATTGACTCGTAAGCTGAAGTACATTTATAAAACATGTCATTACGAATCATTACGCACATCAAGGGCGTCTTCTTTCTGTTTCTCTTATCAATAAATTCTTTGATTCAAAAACTTCTTATGATGGGTACTTTTAATGACACTGAAAAAGACAGTCTATCTTGTCAAAACGCTGCGTCACGTCATCATTATAACATTGGCCACATTTCATTCCATGCAAGTTTTCTGACTGGGTTGCAGACCCGGATCTCATTAGCAGTGAACGTGTCAGCACAGCACCTGTTTTAACGGATGTCCTTACTGGAAACCTGGATCACCAGCTGTGCGGCTTGGAAAATGTGCAGCACAAGTCAGACTCTTCCGATTACCCTTTCAAATGTGCATTCCAAATCATTTTCGCGAGAATTTCTTTCCAGTTTTAGAAACCAGTTACTGGACCTCTGAGTTGAATTCAAAAGTTACCTTTTGTTGAATGGCATAGCTTCGATTTCATCTCATTCGTTCCGTTTAGATTAGTGTATTTCTCAAGTTCCAATAATGTTGGAATACACAATGGAATGCAATCCATTGCGTATTCCTTTCTGAGTCGCGTGATGCATTCTTCAAGCGAGCTGTCATGGAAGACAACTCGCCTTCCCACATACCGTCTGAGGTGGCTCAACGAATCGACTGAAGTCATTGCAGTACCTCTCAAAGGGAAGGTCCTCGGTTCGAATCCCGACGGTAGGCTCCGCTGGTGGGAGATACCTGGTTAGGGAAAATCCCTCAAGTCCACAGGTAAGCTGGCACCTAATCTCGTCATCCAGCGGGGAAAGACCACATCCACCTCCCCCGAAGGAAACAAGCATTTGACTTCCGGAACTAATGGCTGTAGTAGTTGACGTGCCCGCCGAAAGCATCTATTAATGAATCAATCAGTCAATCCATTATCACATATCACTGCGTCATCAACACCCGCAAATAAATTCATCGCATGCATTCCAAGGGAGGTGGAAAAGCGTTGTTATGTGAATCAAAATGTAGCAGTTAAATTTGCATTATGTTTTGTGGTTGATTGTGATTATCCTCCATTCTTTTTCAATATTTTCTTTCATTTCTTTGCAAGTAGGTCACCTCCTGTTCCGTATGCTGAGAGTTCTTTCGTATCCCCGGGCTGCAGTGGTATATCCTTATGCCCAATCACATGCCCTCTCAATGCCTTCCTTGCCTCTACTCCCGTATCTTCACGTAATAAAACATTTCATATCCGTAAATCTTTTTAACTCCTGATACAAATTCCGAATATAATTGCAAAATAATTGCGCATTTTGAATGTAGGCCTACTTAATATTTTCTATTATTGAAACCTTACTTTTTACACGGGGAATACTTTTCATACTTAAAATTGTATGTAGACATTTCTAATTTTCACAATTTACTAAAATTGTTCTACAATTCAAGAGTATAAATAGAGTTTACGTATTGATTTTTGTCCCTAAAAAATAATTCACATACGATTACGGGCATTTTGACAAGTATATAAAATTTATGAAATCATTTTACACCTATTTTACATTAAATGTGGAATAAAATATGCAGAAAATTCTTAAATTATCCAAAGTTATGAACTTGTTGGAAATTGTACAGTATTTTCTCTGAAATGTAACGGGGAATTCGGGACAAAACATGAAGAAAACTTTGAATCTATCCCTCAAAGACAACGAATTCAGACTAGACCCTCCCTAGAAACATCTATAAATAGATCCAAAAATACAAAATCGGTCTACAACAGCTGAAAATGTTGATGCGTCCGTGAAATCACCCACAACAATATGGCAAAATTGGAGACCATTCCTTGTACAATAGTAGTGTAATTGTACAATTGTACAATACATTTCAAAAATTCAAAATTCACAAATTGCATGTTGTAACATGTAAATAGCAAAAAGTTTAATGGAAGAGGGGTAACAGAAGTGTGGATGCACTCTCTTAGTTTAGGTTGGTTGTGATGCCTTTTCTGGCTTCCTTTTCTTCTCACTTTTCTGTGCTCCAACCCCCAACGCCCACTGCCTATTAGTTACGTCACATCGACAACAGAACATCGATGTTGGCAAACATCGATGTCCAAAATTAAAACAACGATATTAATAATATATCGAACAAAATACATCGATGTTTTTTGTTGCGGTGGTGTGCGGCGAGTTAAATCGCGCTCCTCACCGCCAATACACGGCGGCAACTTGGAGAGCAACGGAGCGTGTAAGACCGGGCAAACGAAGAGAAGGCAGCCGCTCAGCGAAGCCCCAGAGTGGAAGCGAGGCTACGCCGCCGGGACGAATAAAAGTGGGCCCGCCGCCGAGTTGGCAGACAGTTTTCTTGTGGAGTTCCTGGTGTGAGATAGTGTGATTAGCGGCATAGTGATATTTTGGACCCGGCATTTGTGAATTGGACAATCGGACGGATTACTGGTGATCACGGCTTGATTTGGGTACATCTTCTGGAAAACGGTAACCTGGTTTATGTTTATGGACTTGTTCTTTGGTTACCGGATTTGTTAACTTGCACTGATATTTAATTTGTTCAATAAAAAACTGTGTCGACGAATTTCTGTGTTTTCCTGGACATAACATTTTTGAACATCGATGTATTAAAACTGATTTATTAACTGCGAACATTAAATTTGTACGAACAAAAATTTATTTGACAGAGACCTAGTATAATTAATGTATACATAAAACAGTTAAAAACGCATCCTCGTGTGCGAAGTACGAGGAAACACGAAGGTTGCTAGGGTTTCACGATCGTCTCGGGCGAGGAACAGTCTGCTCAATGAGTGAAAACCGCGTTCGTGTGCTTCGAACGCATGAAGCGTTGTGCCATCAGTAATCATTTCATATTTTCACTTTTACAAATTTGTGGTTGTGAGGGTTTTTCATTCAGGAACGAAACATTGAAAACAGAAAAACATCGCGCACAGAATATCGATGTTTAAAAATCATCGACTTGAACACATAGATGTTAAAAAAATAGATACATTTATAGAAACATGGATGTTTTGAAAACATTGGCATCGTTGTCGGTTCGCTTCTGCCCACACACACGAGGCGAACCGTCGATGGTTGCTGACTTACCCGGAGACGAGGCTTTTCGTGTCATGGCGTTGGCCACAACATCACAGAGTGGAAGAAGACATTGGGTAATAAATGGATTGATTAATGAGCCTACACTTTTAGTTTTATTTTACAGGTGTGCGTTCGAGCTAATGTGTGCTTGTACATGTCATATTCTAGACTTTTACACCATAAAGATCTTTAGAATGTTATCTGTGGCACGCTAAATTATTATTGTCATTTCCTCGCCACAAATCTAGTAATAATTACTACGTATATATGCGGTAAGAATACGGTGAAAAGCAAAGTAATATCCCTTACAACGCAGTAAAGTAGGCTTCTGTTGACCCAGAGTATTCCCCCTTTCGATTATACCCCTAACTGATTTTATCCATTCCAATCATTTCCATTGAAATGACAAACCACAGCACTTGTTTCTTGGACTTTCTTAAACCTTATTACATATTTCAGTCTAAAATTTTATTTATGGCATTATTGGCAAATCTAGTTCGTCTTTACAGTTTAGGACATATTCCCGACATGAATATAATAAATCCATTCTAATGCTATATTACAATATACAATTACCCCCTCCATTAACATTCCTACATATGCGCACACTCTCCCCAAAAGCGCCTTCACAGGGGAATCTTGACATTTCCTTAAGGTACAAGTTCATGTATGCTCTGTGGAAATACTAATGTGATGATCGCAGTTCGGGCTTGAAGGTTGAATGTATTCATTTAGTATTTAAAGTAAAAAAAACGTTAAATAAAACTGTTTGGCCTATTATGGGGAGAAGTGTATTTTGTGAGGGAGAAAAGAAGTCAGGCACGTTAGTTCAGCAGGCAGGTCACATGCATCAGTTATGATGGCGAAATTTAGATTCATTTCGAAACATAAGTAAATGTCGATGTTGAATTTCAAGAACTATTAAATATTTTAATATTTTGCCATTTTAACTTGTGTTATATCCAATGCCATAATAGCGTAACGACAAGACCGCCATCCTCACGAACACCACCACCAACGTCTGCCACCAACGTCTGCCCCAACCACTGCCACCAACTACTGCCACCACAACCGCCACCAACTACCGCACCAACCACCGCCACAAACTACCGCCACCAACTACCGCCACCAACCACTGCCACCAACCACCGACACCAATCACCGCCACGAACCACCGCCACCAACTACCACCACCAACCACCAATCCCACCACCAACCACCGCCACCAGCTTCCAACCACCATCCTTCGCCACCAACAACCAACTACCGCCACGAACCACCGCCACCAACTAACGCCACCAACCACCGCCACCGACTACCGACACCAACCACCAACCACCGCCATCACCACCAACCATCGCCACCAAACATCAACTACCGCCACGAACCACCGCCACCAACTACCACCACCAACCACCAATCACACCACCAATCACCGCCACCAGCCACCAACCACCAACTACCGCCACCAACCACCAACCATCAACAACCGCCACCAACCACCGCAACCAACTACCGCCACCAACCACCCCAGCCACCGTCGCCACTCCCAACCTCGCCACCACCTCCTTCCTCGCCACCATAATCACCTCTTAACACTTCTACTCCACACCTCAACCACCGTCGCCACCACCAGCCCGCCCCACTCATATCCGCCCACCCGCTCGGCCCCGCCTCGCCCACGCCCCGCGGCGCCACTCGCGCCGTTAAGCCGGGCGTCTCCCCGCACTCGCCTCCTCATCCTCCAGCGAGACTCCCGCGAGACGGCGACGGGCGACGAATCGATAAAAATGAGGACTTCTTTAGCATTTAATATCGCAGTGATGATGACGGACGCCCGCCGTAATAAAATTAATGGCGACTTTACGTGTAGATTTAGTATTAAGTTAACAGCACGACCAACCAGTCAACCTCTCTCGCAAGACGCTGTTGCTTTTTTTTTCTCTCACTATCTCGTGTCTCTCTCTCTCTCTCTCGCGCGCGCGCTTCAGTTCGATAATAATAAAGGCGCGTCAAGAGGGGGGTTAATTACGAAGCGCAAACGAGTTGTTTTACTCGGTGTAATTGCAGCCGTAAACGTCAGCGCCGGGCGGGGCGGGATACCCGAGCGGCGGCCTCAGCGTCAACAATGCAGGCGCTCGGCGGCTGGGGCTGCATTGGAGCTGCTTCTGGGACACGAGGACGGTGTCGCGACTGGTTGAAAACACGTAGGTTCCTTTCATCGAAACTGGGAACGTTGGGTAATAATGCAGTGTTTTAGCTGGGATGTGCTTAGAAATTTTAAAGGTGTGGTACATTTTTAGGTGTAAATATAAAAGGAAATTTATAAAAATATAAAACATATAAAATTATTTAAAAAGAAAAGTTGTAATTGCTTACGTTATATTTTTAAAAATGTTTATTAAATTGGTTATTATAATGTGGCTAAGGGCAGTGATGTGCTATTGTCGAAATTAGCAGCACTCTAATTTGATACCATTTTAGTAATTTATAGCAAAAATTTCTATACATGCAGTATGAAAAACGTAATGTTTAATTTTGAAACAATATCTGTGATAATATCGTATCATTTTTTAAAATAACTTGAAAGTAAATCAAATTCATCACGATATTTCCGTTTTATGGAGCTGAATAAAGAACACAACGCAATCAGGTCGTTATAGTATCAGAACACACATGATTATTTGTTATCTGTCATTTTTTTCCGAAGCCAGAATTTCGTGCGTAAAGGTACTACTATGAGAAAACTAGACAAAGCATCTACACGCGCAATTGTGTAGAAGATAATTTCGGAAATCAGCGCAGTCCTCACCGTACCACCCACCGTCTCACTCGCCCACCAACTCACTCACCCACCCACCCACCCTCTCATCCACTCACTCACTCACTCGTCCACCAAATCTCATATACCTCATTCGCTCACCCACCCACTCACTCACCCACCCGCTTATCATCCACCCACCCACTCGTCTGCGTCTTTCTAGCCCCCTCCCTCAATCGTCCACCTCCCACCCCTCTCCCCTTTCCACCCACCCCCTTACGCCTTCTGCCCCTCTCGCTCTTCAGTCTCCGCCCAACAAGCGCGCCCGGCCTCCAGAGGGTCGCCCCGCACGCCCACCCGCCCACTCACCCACTCACCCACTCGCCGAACGCCCGCCCGCCCGCCCGCCCGCTCGCCGCCCGTCCGCCCGCCCGCCCGCCCGCCCGCCCGCCCACGTCGTCCACTCGCCCGCCCCCTCGCCCATCCGCCCACTCGCCCATCCGCCCCCTCGCCCATTCGCTCGCCCGCCCGCCCGCCCGCCCGCCCGCCCGCCCGCCCGCCCGCCCGCCCGCCGCCCGCCCGCCCGCCCGCCCGCCCGCCCGCCCGCCCGCCCATCCGCCCGCCCGCCCACTCGCCCATTCGCCCGCCCGCCCGCCCGCCCGCTCGGCTTAATCGGCGCTGGGGAAGTTCGCGTCGTAAACTGTCATGGCGGGCCGCTTTATGGGAGAATCATTCACTCGGGGCGTACGATGTTAGAGAAGTGTAATCACGCCGTGCCATCGCGCGTTACTTTTAATAACGCAATTCCTGTGTAAAATAGCGGATATTAAACGGGCCCGGGCGCCGAGTGGGGCCATTACGCGGGTTTATAGTTCGCCATTCAGCCGCGCGGGTCAGCGGGCGCGCCTCCGTCGCGACGCCCCGTGCTCCACGCCTCGCGCTCCGCGCCTCGCGCCAACGCCAACCCACGCCGTGAGGGGGAGGGCGGATTTAGGCTCCCCCCCCCAGTCGCCGTCAGGTTTCCAATGCTTACGTGTTAAACACAGGGTTTGGTTTATTAATTTTTCTACTCCCATTCTGTAATGCTGTCATTTGATGGCTACGTCCAGTTGCATAATGATACTTACATCGATTCAGATTTCATTATGATACAGGATCCAATCACAGATAAGTTTACAAACCAAGTATTGACACTTCATTCATCATTGAGAATTGCTCTAGTTAATGTGTCATTAGATGGTGTACATGTAAGTTGCATTTAATATTACATTATGCTTTTCAGTTTTAATTTCATTTATTAGTAGTATTTTTTCATGGAATATTATTTAAAATAAATTGAATCGTAATTTCACTTTGATCCTATTTGACTAGTGCAGTACTCACTCGCAGGCGGACTGGTAGCTACATCCACCTACGGCAGCATTCGATGGTAGGGTTAGGGGGTTGTCCGCCAGGTGGCCTTGGCTGAATACTTCATATCAACTGCCACGAAACGATTCAATGTGAAAGTTGAACTTATAAAAATCGTAGAAAAAGTACCGCATGAAACTCAATGTAATGTGTATTAATACACTCGTGTGATGTTTACGATACTTGCTCGTTCCTCACTCGTATAGTAATATCACACTCTTGTATTAATACCCATCATTACATCATCGTTTCATAATGTACTATTATAAGTACAATGTTTTGTTTGCATTATAATCATTCTAGGTTTCGTAAAATCGTATAACCTTGAATAAATTATTTACCTTGCTAACTTAACAATCACATTAACTTCTATTACAATTAACTCTAGGTTTCGTAATATTACATAACCTGGAACAAATTATACATCTTTCCAGCTTAACATTCAATATACACAATATTTCAAAATTTTGCATCTACCAATAAAAACAAAGAAGGAATTGCTGATTTGAATCAATTGTCAACTTTACCATATTCATATTTCATGCACAAAGGCTGCGGGGATATCACCATTACTTCGTACGGAGAACGACAGGGTGTTGATCTTAGTACGTGATGTCAGCCCCGTCGGAGTTGGTGTTGATTGTCTAAGAAAAATTTGGACCTGTAAGTTATATTTAACCTAATTAATCAGAAGGCAATCTATACAACAGTAGAACAAGTTTTGGTTCCAGAGGTTCGTGAAAAGGCACTCGGCCACCATTGTTTGCGAGTCACTTTTATGCATATCTCGGGTGGACTGTTTTGAAAATTTGCATTATGAACTCGTTCGTTTCTGGAGTTGTTTTGGTTTTGTAAGTGCAAAAATCTTGTAATGTGGTAACGTAGTTCGGTTTTATATACACGGTCGCATCGAGTTGAAATAAGCTGAGTTTTATAGATAGTTATTCAAACCTATTCCACATCTTTCAAAATCTTCATCTAATGTCATATTATATAGAGGTTGTACACAGTTTAACGTGTGCATGCGGGTTCACCAGCTGTGAATGTTCTGTGTTCAATCATTCGGGATTGTTTGCAGAAGTTAGCAAAACAGCTTTCATCCTCCTTTGAACACGTTGTGGATTCAGTGATGTTTGGAAACGGTACAGAAAGCTTCACTCATAAAAAACATAATAAAATCTATTATATTTTTACAGAAAGGCAAACAGTACACGTATGTGCATTAGAGTGAAGAATTTGCATTAAAAATAATTCGTGAAGTCGCGGTAAATCAAATAAAGAGTACTGAAATTAATCCACTGGGTAGAGATTTACTTTGTTCTGTAACTGAGTATGCGTTTTCCACGATCATTGTATGTATTTACGTTTACACACAAAGTTTAGAAAATAAAGGTAACATTTGTATACGGGTTTCAGTAACGATATAAATAACAAGGCAGTTTTGTACTTAAAACAAAAATTAACTACTTAACGTATTTGTAATTGAAACCGCTTGATATCCAGTTCTTAGCCAAAGCTACAAATCGGAAAATCTTATAAAATATGTTCTCGTATTTTCTAGAGAATAGTTGTTAACTTGAACAAAATAAAGGAAAGTCTTTAGGATCCTTGTCTTGTATTATGTTTAAAGCAAGAGATTTTTTTGGAAAAGAAGTTGAACCCACAAAAATAAACATTAAACAAGTTACGAACGATTGTTAATTTAATAATATTATTGAAACTTTGTACACAATGTTTCATGAAGTATGCTTTCTTAATGTTGATGCGCACACATCGTTCCCTGAAATTTTTCCCACGACTGGACTCGTCCCAAGCTATTTGCATAATCCTACCATATTTTAATGGAATGAACTTGCTGATTAGGTGTAGCATGCAAAGGTGATTTAGAGATTAAATGTTTATACCGTATGATGTCCGTGGAAAGAAAACATCACAAAAACACATTACGAATGAAAAATGTCACGATGGTGCGACCCCGTGGACAAATAGAATCGAGGTTTAGATTTTATGGTATTAAGAATTATAAAAATCAACATTTTAATCTGCCATACTTCTAATGCAAAATTTAAGGTGCCAACTAACAAATGACACAACTTGACTCAAACTCCCAATGGAGCAGTAAGAACAGCCTCTTATTCGCGACTACAAGAAGAAGGCGATTTAACGAGTGTCGTTTTCCGCAAACACTTTTTTAACATTAATTTGTGTACTAATTTACGTCTGAAGGCTACTAGTTCATTTGAGTCTGTCCTTCCGTTCTCGTTAGCGTAACGTGGGCGCGTTGCAGAGATACAATATAGTCGATTAATAACAATTATTCGCAGCCAAAGCTACTTGGCAAACCAGTTCCAGTCGTTGAACTTCTGGAAGCCCCGATAAACACGCCCGTAAGAAGAGGCTGTAGGTTGCAGCTACTGTCTGCCAAGTTAAGGGAAGTACTAATCCATTTATTTTTCTTATTTTCTTCTTCTTCTTCTTCTTCTCCTTCTTCTTCAAATCAATATTTAGGTATGTGAATTCTGAAACCTGTCGTTTTTGGCCTTGCCAATATCCCTTCTTCCTGACACTAATAAATGCTGGGGTTCTGACATTCTTCTGTTAATAAAACGTCCCAATTTATTATAGACAATCAGGGTAAAGTTTGGAATTCAGTAAATAAAAATTAGGAATGTTTGGTTTATTTCACCACTAAGTCTTAACATACCACATTTCAGAGATCTGTTCGTCTCCATCTTTAGATACATTTCTTTGATAAAATTAAATTTAATATACAAATATTCAAAAATGAAATCAATCATTAAGAAAGAAGACGTAATCCTAGAATAAATTCTGGGATTGATAAGACCAATTCTCACAGTGCAATAATTTACTGTATTTATTTACTGAATTCTAAATATTACCCTGACTTTCTACAATAAATGGAACTTTTTGTTCATACAGTTATGACAGATAATCAATAGAAAATTAATACTACAATTCCTGTGGCACTATCGTACAATTTTCGCTTGTTTTCAAAAATATTTTCATGTAAATATTTTTACATTCAGCTAATCTCTTACCTCAGATTTTTTGATGGTATATCAAGTAGCTTGTGCTTCGTAAAAATTTCATTTCTGCCTTTCAAGTGACTTTAAATAATACAAATCGGTATGACATTTTCTCTGATTTACTTTTTTAAATTATGAACGTCTTTGTATTTAACGTCAAATATTTTGATAAACCAATGTGTTTAAATTTCATGCCATGTGGATGCTTTGAGTCGACATGTGAAAACGAGATGTGTCCAATCTCGCGGAAAGACTGGCTTTTAAGAAAATAGTTTGCAAAAAAGGAGAGGGGATTAGAAAAAAGTTACCAGTTGCGATAGAACAGTGAACAAACCCCTGATCTCCGCAAAATTCTTGACCGGGATGTTCTAGAGTTCCAGTTCCCAAGTTTTTGCGGCATAAACAGTTCAGTTAAATGCAAATATTATCTGGAGAGAAATATACATACATTTATTTGAACTTCAATTAGGTACGACCCGGTGGCAATTAATAATAATAATAATATTACAACTAGCGTACCCGTGCGAGAATTCTCGCTTGGTACTCGTAAACCCCACCCTTTCCCTATCCATTTGTCTATCCTTTACATAAAGAACGAGAGGGAAGAACAGGAACTACTAATGTACAAAGAATATCAAACAAAATAACAATACAATTGATGTTGGAAACAAATTTTCAATAAACATTTATTCAGCATTATAGAGAGATGTTCTTGGAACAATTCATACCTTTTTAAAAACAACATTTGAAGAAATTATTCAATCTTCCTTGAGAGTTAGCTTTTTGCTTTCCTTGATAGTCACAAAAATAATAGAAAAGATTTTTACTCTTGAAAGAGCCAAGTAAAGAAGGGCAAAAATACCGGATCGGGCAAGTACAGACCTACTCAATGCAATATTATTTAACTTTCCTTGATTTGTTATGAGGAATCGAGGGGGTTTTGGAGAGTCAGGGTGCCAGCTTGCTGGGGTGCGAAATTTGAACAATTATTTGTATCCTAAAGCGTACTGGATTATTTTCTGCGTTCTTACATACTTCAAGAAAAGCAATTCTGAGCCAAAAAATAATCAAATTAAGATTTTCACCTTTGAGTACTAAATACCGTTTGTTGCCATTAGAAACAATTCAGTAGGCTTAGACTTCACTTCGGTCCATGGGAATGTTGTTCAAACGATGTTTGCATATTGAATATCTTAACGAACCGACACCTTGAGTTTAATATCAAACGGTGTATTATTTACAATTTGAGTTTGCAGCTGGGCGTTGATGTACATACTTCCAGATACCACCAACATTTAAATAGTGCTTTTGGACTGCGATCGTTGGCAGTTGTCGAGTGACTTGCGCTATTTTTTCTAAAATTTTAAATTTAGTAGTTTTTTAATTAATTCACTTAGTATTGTAGCCCAGTGTGTTTTGATTTTTGTTTTCCATTTATTTAATGCTATTTTACTTTAGCTTCTTTAAAACGTTTGTTCCTTGAGTTGTGCCACAGGACAAGTTTTCCCTGTGTACCCATGCGAGAACTCTCTCATGTTAGACCCCACACTCATCCCTAACCTTCTATTTTCATTCTAAGAGGGAAAGTAGTTAAAGGAATTATTTGTTTAAAATCTATAAAGGTAACTTGCAATATACTGACACAATAACAAATAAAAATAAAAAACAATGCAATTAATGTATAAAAGAAATTTTCAATAAATATTTATTCAATATCATGGAGAATTTTCTTGGAACAATTACCAACACATAAAGATATTTGAAGTCATTATTCAATATTCTTTGTCAGTTAGGTTTAGCTTTTCGTGATAGTCACAAAAATATTAACTTTTTACTTGTGAGAAATCTACGTGTCTGAACTCGCTGACTTGAAAATTTCATCTAATGATAACGAAACTATTGGTACAGGTAAAACACAAACACAGTCTTCACTCTTCACTGATCACCCACATCCCTCCACAATTAAGTACACAGCACTTAAAGACCATGGCAAAACGTTAATTGAATAGTTTCACTACACGCAAAAGAAACAATCTTCATAGGTATCAAGCAACTATAAGAGTACTTCTAGTTGTTGCTGAGGAGCAAATCTTGCATTAATGATTATGAAAATAAACCTAATCAGGTTGCACAAACCACGGTGTATACAGAAAGCGTAACTATAGCATTGAGAAATCTAAGCCTTCTAAGCGTGTCGTCACAAAAATGGCTACTAGCATCAAGGGCTGAAATATTGAGGTGGCCTTGGTAGTATTGAAGCGCGGAACCGAAAATTTAATTTAATGTCGGGGAATGTCTCATCTTATAGATTATGCTGTGAAAAAGTTTCTTTGAGGCCCTGGGCCTCAAAAGTTTAGTTTTTAAGGCCCTAAAGCGCTTGGCTTAGGAGTTATTTGACGAAAACTTTGGCAAGTGTTGCGGGTTGCATTTGACTTGAATATTTAGATGCGCTTTTTTAAACAAATACTTCATATTTCTAAAGTCAAAGTGCAATTCGTCAAGTCTCCGTGAAATTCTCTTTCTTTAGAGACCTCATTTATAAAGATTGGTTGCGTGTGAGAGCCGCAACGGGAAGGTATACTACTGAAATAATACAGGAGGCAATAATAATAATAATAATAATAATAATAATAATAATAATAATAATAATGATAAACAACAAAAATAATAAAAGAGTACAATACACAACAATATAATAATCATACTATCTCTAATATTACGAGTTTTAAATTATTTCAACTCTACCATGAAGTACAACAATTATATGTTGGTGATACTAAAAATCAAGCTACATATATATTGGCTAAATTATATTGCAAAAAGAAGGCATTGATCGCGTTCACCACACTTCACTGCACTACAATACACTATTTTGCTTTGAATTACACTGACCAGCAGTTCACCGCACTTCACCACACTTTACAGCACTTACTCATTTTACATGTATTACTCGTAGCTTGTTCTAATACTTCTATTATTTCTAAAACTTCGGACACTTAGCGGCAAGGCTTTGAAAGTTGCTGCGTGTAAACTGTTCCAATTTCTAATTCCTCTGTTACAAAATAAAAATTTCCCAAGATTTGAATTTTGTTTCCCAGTTCAAATTTTGTTTGTGTGATCGCTTCGGCCTAATGTTATTGACAGACCAGACAGTAAAAAAATACCATACCAAAGTAACAATTCCAGAGTAGCCAGGAGTGAAATAACCGTAGCCAAACTTGATCACCATCAGTGGCATAGCATCAGAGGACGCTAAGATGCTGCGCATCCCCACGTCAAGTATTAATCAAATATTGTATCGATAAACTTACAAGTGGTTCATTGAGCGAAACACATTTTGTATTAATATTAAAGTGGTTTCCTGTGATTGAATTCGGCGCGTTGGTACAAGCTGGCCTCTGATTGCTTGGATGCTAAAATGGTTCTAGCATCTGCCAAGAGATTGCGAAGGGCAATGACGCATGCGCAGATGGTGAGGTTCTCCTCTCCCCACCTCACACCTCTCCCTAAGATTCACGAGTTTCTGACGCTAGCGTACGACCGAGCGTATGACTGAGCAGGGTGAGGCGTATGAGCAAGAGATGTATAAGCAAGTTGCTCGTTTGGACACGAGAGCGCAGCACACTTGACACTGCCAGTGAAATATTTTTCTTTCTCACTTGAGATTCTGTGCTTGGTCATGGACACTTAATAGAAGAAATAGTGTTTGCCTACTAATTCTCAATTAATATCTGAGACGATGCATTCTTCATAAAATATATTAAATATTATTTTGCTCTGAACTGTATAAATTCACAAGTGATCTCATTGCCAATCGCGCATGAAAATTAAATCTGAGCCATTGCATAATTTGCTTTCAAGAACTCTCCTGACGAACGTCTGCTGAAGTATTGTTACATTTGTTTTGATAATATAGATTCTAGAGAACATTAAACATCATAATGTGTTCAGTTGGCGTTATTGTTGAGCATCCCCAAACGCGCGGGTCACGCTACGCCACTGATCACCATAAATTCAGTATAAGTTTCTGTCAAAAAAAAGCAATAACCTTTAACAATTTACAATACTCTTACAATGTTGTGGTAAAACTTTTAGTGATAAGCGCGCTAATTAAGCAAAGCTGCATGATTGATATAATAATCAAATGAAGGTTGAACTAGTTTAAGCATTACAAAGTATTATAGAGAGTTTGAGGCAAAACCGAATGGTTATTCTTCTCACATGTCGTGACGTTACAAAACAAGGCTACACTCTTAATAGAATTCTCATCTCTGGCTATAGCTATTCAGTAGGGGGATCTAAATGCACTCGAATCGCCAAAACAAATACCCGCGAGATGGTTATCTCGCCGTGAACTGTACATCCGTGGACACGCGGTTTACATCCAGCTGTCCACTGCCACTGCCAGCACGCCCGCACTCACACCGCAGTTTTTCGGCGCCGCAAGTTCATCACCTCATGCCCCGCCAATCACACCCTCACCGTCGCGCCCTGTCGTAGCAAAATGAACTCCCTAGAGGACGGCGGAGGGGGCAGCCGGGTGTGCGGGTGGGCGGCGGGGGGGGGGAGGGGCAGAGAGGGCGGCGGCGGCGACGGTGGCGGCGGCGTGATCCCTCTTGAGCCAGCGAAGGGAGGGAGCGGTAGCCGCGCCATTCAGCTCCAGCAGCCCAGCGTGGGACGCGCGAAATTCATATTCGCGCCCCCGTAACACACTGCTGCTCCATGGAACTCCCATAACTGGCGGGAAGATCCACAAAGAGCGCCCAGCTGGGCGAAAGTTACTGTTTATTGGGCGCACCGGGAAAATGTGCCAACAGTCTCCAAAAAAATCACTGTGGCGTTTGAAACCGTAATGCCAGAAGAAGGGTCCGTAGTCTGTAGCTTTGACGTCACTTCGATCACTGCACACTGTATCTCGCTGAACTGGAACCAGTCCGCTTACTTTCCTGAAGATTGTTAACTCGCAGAATTGTTTACCGATTCACACAATTCAAGCTTCGACAATCTCGAACACTTCTTCACGATGTCACCATAAGTTCAACTGCAACCTCGTAAGCAAACTGATTTTAAACAACATAAAACGGGCAAAGTCTGGCTACAATGAAGGAAAATACTACCTAATCTCTTCTGAAGATAATGAGATGTACAGGAAACCGGTGCCATTTACCTGAGTGAAATAATATAGAGTTAAATATAGATCCCGCCCCACGGGACAAAGGACCAGAACCAGGAAAAAGGAAAGTCCCGTGACGCGAGACATCGGACCGCCAGACGAAGAAGACGGAAAAGCGAAAGGACCGCAAAGGGTTAAACCCCCTCGGGGCTGAAGGTCCGCCGGCCAGCCTGCTTGTAAGGGCTGGGGGTGTCTTGACGCGCCGAGCAGAGCGACACGGGCGGCCCGTCCCCGGCCCTGAGAAGGCTCTCGGCGGCGGCGGCGGCGGCACTTTCGGGGGGTGCTTCCCCCTCGTAGCTGGGCACCTACGGCGGCCCTTTCGCAGGAACGCGGGCCACCACCACATCTTCCAAGGCTACCTCCTGGGATAAGCTACACACTACATTTGCGGGAAAAATTGCTTAAATAGTTCACACCATCGAAAGCAATGCTTTTAGGAGAAAATTTCAAAGTTGCCAACATTATGACTGCCTGTGATCCGTTGTGATTGGGACGGGACGAGAACTTGGCTTCTGCGTATCTAGGAGTCGTCCGCTGGCCCGCCAAGGGCTTGTTTCAGTTTTCGCAGTATCTCTGGCGGTAAGCGGGTTTATGTTCAATGATGTCTGTGCGTAAACTTGGTGGCTCGTACCACCACTTTTCGACTTTTGCGATAAAAGGGAGGGGTGCTTAAATAATTTCACCGGCCATGTACTATGATTCCCGGTTCGAGGTTCGACTAAGCAAAGTTGTCTATGGCATGGTGGATTTTTCCATCCACCATGTATCAACTTTCAAACCGTCTCCTTTTAGTCCCTGCGTGCCTTGGTATTGTAGAAGGTTGCAGTGGTTTCAAAATGCAATTTGTGTCTAGGCGATGTCATTCTCTTATTCTGTGTACTGTGTTCTGCTTAGCCCCAATGACAATGTTTATCCGGTTAACCATTACCCATCTTACCAGACAGACAGCCCTACCCTTAACCAGCTAGAGCCAATGAAATCGCCTAGATAGAAAGGGTTCGATTTGCCAGGAAGTAGAAAAAATATAAGAAAGAAAGGAGGCATGGCCACTATTATTAATCGCGCAACTTTTCTTGATCGATGACCTTGCTTCCCTCTCTCTGGCACAATAAATGTCGAAGACAAAAGCTCACAGCGAGCACTGATAACATTCCAAACACATCTTCACCGGCGCAAAATTACAACAATTTTCTGTTGAAGACGAGATCTTCTGTTCCTGATTTTCTCCAAAACATCTCAAGGAATCACCCAAGCAGGTGAAGATCCATCATAGAAGATATCTCGAAATCCTGAGAAAATTAGAACGCAAATTATTGGAAAGTTGCGAAGGCATAACTTATTCTCCAGAGATTGCCATTGCTTCATAAAATCTAGTTGGCGATATCGTAACTAAAACCCCCACTCTACCCATATTTCTACAACCCCTCGGTCAAGAAAAGTTGCGGGAGTAATACCCAAGACGGAGATAGCTATTGAGGTGTCGGGGGGGACACGTAACCATTATGACTGTGCTCAAATCCAGAAGATTGTGTACACACATATGCACACATATGCACAGAAGGACATTATAGACGATTCCCTTGTGTTATATCTCAACTGACTAATTCTCAATTTGTCATGCGGTTATTAGAACTTTCTATTCTCTCGTCGTAGTGAACTGGGTAGCATTTACCTCGAGCCAAAATGAAGTATCTGGCGACGTAGTAAGTCTGGTTGCCAAGGTGAACTGGGCAGGGTGTAACTCAAGCCGTAGTGAACTGTCTGGCGACGCAGTGTGTTTGGGGTCGTGGTGAACTGGGCAGGGTGTAACTCAAGCCGTAGTGAACTGTCTGGCGACGCAGTGTGTCTGGCGTCGTGGTGAACTGGGCAGGGTGTAACTCAAGCCGTAGTGAACTGTCTGGCGTCGTGGTGAACTGGGCAGGGTGTAACTCAAGCCGTAGTGAACTGTCTGGCAACGCAGTGTGTCTGGCGTCGTGGTGAACTGGGCAGGGTGTCACTCAAGCCGTAGTGAACTGTCTGGCGACGTAGTGTGTCTAGCGTCGTGGTGAACTGGGCAGGGTGCGCTAGCAGAGTGCGTCCGGCCGCCCGGAGCGCGGGTCCGCCTGGGCGGAGCAATTAGACGGGACAGATTTGTGTATTTAAAACAGCCGAGGACGTCCGCGTCCATTACCCGCCTGTTTATCCGCCTCATTGTGTAGTTTAGAAGATATCCCGGCCCGCAGTGCTGCGCGCGCCCGTGGCCGCCTGCCAGAATGTTAATGGCGGCGGAGCTACCGGCGCGGCCGCCCACCGCCTCCCACGCCGTGTGCGCAGGCGCGGGGCGCGGTTCCTCCGCCTTCCTGGACGGGCCGCCTCACCCGGCGCACTGCCCCACGCAGCCCGCGCTCGCTCCCCGCGCGCCCTGCCGCACGGGCCTCCTCCTGCACTTCTGCCCTGCTCTGGCTGTACTCTGCCCTATCTTTCTTGCTTTGTCCCACACTGCTCTGCCCTGATCTCCCCGCCCTGCCCTGCCCTGATCTGCCCTGCCGTACCCTACCCTACACTACCCTACTCAGCCTTGCCCTGCCCTGCTCTGCTCTGCCCTACCCTACCCTACTCAGCCCTGCCCTTCCCCGCCCTGCCACATGCGCCGCCCTTCATATTCTTGCCTTGCCCTGCCTTACCCTGCCTGCCCTGCCCTGTCCTGTCCTGCCTTTCTCTGCCCTGATTTGCAGTGTCCAGTCCCGATTGAGTGATGATTCCGGACGCGGCAACGGCAAAGGTCATTAGTTCCGTAAGTATAGTGCATATTTTCGTCTTCCGTGCGCTCGTCAAACACCTCGCACGGCTTCTCCGCAGGGGCGAGGATCTTGTCTGCGTAGGTGGGTAAGCTGTCTGGTTGAGAGTTGTAGACGGCCATCCGGACCCTTAGTTCCATGGCGGCACTCACGTCATTAGCTTCAAGGTGGAAGCAGTAAGTAGGCGATGCTAAGATTCTGGTTGTTCGGTTCAACCCGGCAACCCACCAGTTGGGCCCCTGGCACATCGACCTAAAGACAGCATGGGGTGAAGAAGACCCTTCGTTTTGCTTTGGAATCCACATGTACAAGTCCGGCGGGGAACTGGTACCTACCATCAAGTTGCCGTGGTTCCAGAGATACCCACGTTGCTAGCCTAAAAGTGCGGCAGTAGGGATGGGGCCCCCCGAGCCGCCCGGGCCTTAGTTCGGGTGGCCCCCAGTTGGGCTCTTGGCTTCGTCGTGGCAGTGGCCCAATACTCTGGGCAACGAGGCGGGACTTGTCCCGGCGCATGTGATTGGCGCATTGATTCGACTCCGGCACTAATCTGGAAAGCTAGGAGCTCTGAGCTGGCATGGCGTCCCTAGACCCAGGCATTGTGTGGGGAGGTTGCCGCAAAGGCTAACTGCGTTCCGGCGGGATCCGAATGTTAGTCTGAGCGTGTACTTGTACGCCCGAGCGGGGGTTGGATAGAGGCCACCGCCTAGGTCCCACCCTGGGGTTTCGACCTCCTAATAAGGTACAAGTGCTGGGATGCCTATTACGGCATGCACGATGTAATAAAATAAAAATTCCAATAAAATTCCCAATAAAAATTGAATAGCAGGAAATTTAACGATTTTTTATCACTCTCGGGTGGACAGCTACCTTAACGTGACACATCTGCAGAATAGGCAATTTCAATTACAAAGAATAGTTGTTACGCACTAAGGACGTTGTGAGGGTTCTTAGGCGATAAATAAAAACTTTTCTTCGCCTGAGATCATTAGAACGTGTTAACACTCGTAGTGCAAAAGATGTTCTATGTCTTACCTAATTTTAATAATTTAAAGTAATGTAGTGGTAATTATCTAGATGTTAGTTTCAGTCCTTATTTAATATTTTCTTCGCGTACTTTTATCTCATAATTACCTGCTAACTAGAACATGTGGCGTCACTCAAGTTTTTCTCTTCACCACGATCCTCTGGATCCAAGTATGTCTTACACTGATGATTCGTGTTTTCCTCACAGAATAGTATCTATTGATTGGGACATAGTATTGAAGAGGAAACTAAGTAAAGAAAATGTATTTTGTAGGTTACGTGGAACGCATCCTTTACGGGTAATGGGTTTCGCTCAGGAACAAACAACTACAAAGCAAATATTACAGTACTCACCACCCAAATATTTTAGTTGAAACAAAATGTATTTCCTAAAATATTTTTTCTGATCTCCTAATTACAATTTTTTAGTTTTATATATCTTGTAGCTTAAAAAATAATGTTACAGGCGTCTTGTCTCTTGATGCGACTAATACATTCAAAATAGTGGTCTCATGTCCTCGACTTACATTAGTGTTTCCGTGAGCTTTGTATTAAGTACCTACGATTTGTATTTAGCCACTGTGTCATGGGAATGGAAATTTCCCTGGATGCCGTTAGGTTGCGAGATTCTGAGTCGGTCACCCAACCAGGAACCCGCGATATCTCGAATTCGCTTAACTTTCTTGACTTCACGTAGTTAGCGAATTCGGTTAGCATCGTCGGTTTCGCGGTCATAGCCTTTCAGTAGAACTATCCCAGCATTCGCCTGGATGGCCGAGGGAAACCACGAAAACCCCGATCAGAATGGCCGGCACCGGGATTGAACCCGGGCCTCCCGAATGCGAAGTCAGAGCGCTACACCCTGAGCCACTTCGCTCGGTTCATCTGTGATAACCTACCACCAATCAGCCATTGATTTCCTGAATAAAGCCTTACCCCACTGCACTTCTAAGCTTCAATATTGCATTTACCTCATCCTAACAATTTTCCCAAAATATCGCTGAAAATAGTAATCTAAATTTCACACCGATCTGATCGTAGTTATGTCAGAGCGATAGCTAGCTTACTCACTCAGTATGTTAAGGCCAGTCGGGTGGCTAGCTAAGTCACCATACCCTGGGTAAGTAGAGATGGCTAGCTTGCTCAGTAAGCAAAGGCGCCAAAGGCCGGGTAAGGGCAGTAAGCCAAAGTATGCCAAAGGTCGGGTTTGGGTGGAATAGTGCACTAAGAGCCGCAATATGTGCATCCCATGACGCATTTATATTCTCCAACAAAGCTGACACTTGCGTCTTACCGATCAAATGACTTTGTAAATTCAAATACAGCCCTTTTTATGCCGTCTACATTATTTTATTTCTTTAAATGCCTATTCTCATCATCCTCTCACCTGCGCACAAAATTATTTTAGCAGTTAATGAGTTCATTTATTTAAAGATCATATTTGTTTATCTCCTCTTGTTATACTATGAATGATATCACGTACCGTTTTAGAAAGAGTGCATTTTTGCACAACTGAAGTAGTCCCAAATGTAACCCTGTGCACCGGTGTTGTACACAAGTTTTTTCTATCCATTAAATGGAACTAATATACTATACGTACGTACGTACGTATAGTATAGAGAAAGTTATGTAATGTTGCGAGAAGAAACGGCGAATTTTAGGCAGAAAAAATCTTATTACAGGGCCCTAGAAACGAAAAAGTGGATAAATCCAGTTGCTAAATTAGGAAAAAAATCTCCTAACACGTGGTGCAGCCAGAATCCCTATTTTGTGGGATCTTGATACCGAAAAATGAATTGAAAACAAAACGTATGTCCGTCCGTCCGTCCGTCCGTCCGTCCGTCCGTCCGTCCGTCCGTCCGTCTGTCTGTGAACAACGCTAGCGACTAAACCGTTCAGCCGATTTCTCCAAAATTGATATTCTCCAAACGATCTGAATATTCTCGCGGCCCCAAGAATTTGAAGACGATATTTTAATTTTGGGGGTGTCCTTGATAAGAAGCCCCTGGGACATTTTCAAAATTTTCAAACAAATGGCGCCAACAATTTTAAATATATTTTGTTGTTGAAAAGTATGAATGGCGTAGGTCTCATGCAGGTTGAAAACTCTGATTTTTCGAAACTTGAAAAAAATCAAAGTATTTTCGGCATCTTCCTACAATTACAATTATGAAGATACAATTTTTGTTCTTAATGAAGTCTGTTCATAAAAAACAGGTCTTCAAATAAGGTCACGTTCAATTTTTCAAAAACGTAAGTATTTTTTTCGAAAAATTGTGTCAAACATAGATACTTTTTTATTTTCTTTAAACCATTTTTTTCTTAAAAACCGCACAACGTTTTTTTATTAAATTGGGACCTGAGGAGATTGGCATAAAAGAAGTTTAATAGAATGGTGCAGGTTTCATGTTCGTTGAAATGCCTGATTTTGCAAAAATTTTAAAATATTAAAAAAATCTTGGCGTCTTTGTATCACTACATTTGTGACGACACGATTGTGTTTCTTAATGAATATGGTCATCAAAAATAGATCTTCAAATAAGGCCATGTTGAGTTTTTTGAAAATATGAGTAGTTTTTCTATATTTTTCTGACAAACATAATAGCCCGCTCGGAATAGAGAGCGCTTTGTTATCGTCGTTTTCTTACAACTACAGTTTTAAAAATACAATTTTTTCTCAATTAAATATTGTTATCAAAACTACATCTTCAAATAAGGTCATGCTTATTTCTTTGAAAATACGAGTGTTTTTTCCATAATTTTGTGACAAACATAATAGCCCGCTGTAAATTTACTGCGCTTCGGACACCTGGATGCGTCGTAAATTAGAATTTGCAATTTTATATATTATTTTTTTGTTCGTTTCTTACTTTCAACCTTTTGTTATTTACACATTTACACATTAATATTTTAAAAATTATTTATTTTAAAATATTTTAAATACAAAAATTTTAAAATAATTATAACTCTCAGAACATTTTGCAGGGTCTTACGTGTCATTGTTGTGCCCTGATGAAGCTGTATGAAAAGGAGTTATAATTGCCAAATTTATGTTGATATTTGCAGGCAAATATTTAGTTTTGCACCAAATGCTGTACCATTTGTAGTGAGTAGAGTATTTGTTGCATGGGTTTAAAATACTCTTCTTAAATCATGGCTCTATGGAATGCATTTCTATATTGTCCAGGGTATCTGACTCCGTTTTTCAACACAGATTTACAAAACTTTAGTATTCTCTGTTTGTGCAATTGTAGAATTCACATAGTTCTGACTACACTGCGATGGAAAGAGTAAGTTGTTCGCTTCTTGGTTGAATTGGACGTTTTCAAATAATAGCTAAGATGTTAGTAGGGCATAAATAGGAATTATCTCAGTACTACGTGGCTGTTTCCAGTAACACGGAAAAGTTTGTGCTGTTGTAGCTCCGCTAGTTGCACATGTGTTATTGCTGATTGTCGCTTCATCGCTTTGTCCTATTGCTAAATAGCCGTGAAGCAATTTAGTAGTAGTAGTAGTGGTAGTGGTAGTGGTAGTGGTAGTAGTAGTTAAATGTAAGTAGTTAAATAAGTAGTTAAATGTAATTAATAAAATATTGCATACCATTTTAATTCAGAATCAAAAGTCCAGCCTTCATTCCCAGTCAGGGGGCTGAACCCTTCTGGACCTTGTGCGCAGTTGGTCTCCTCCGTCCCTGCGAGTTGCTTGGCTGGGCGAGACGACTTGGAGGCGAGAGGCATTCCGAGCACGCGGTTCATAAACCCAGTTCCTCCGCGCACTTCCCCGGGTTAATGACCAAACCGCCCGCCCGCCCGCGCGCGAGGCCAAGCGCCTTTACGACCCGCGCGCCCGCAACAATGGGCCGCGCGCCCGAGCGACGCGACGCGCCGCGTCCGAAATGCGGACATCGATTCACAAAGGCCGCGTCGATCCACCTCGCGGCTTTTAAACGCAGCTATAAAGTCAGGTCGCCTCCCAATGGATTTATGAGCCGGGCTTACTAAAAAGGGTTATGAGTGGTTTGTCGTGTTCGAATATGAGCGTATCCTATTCTTGAATGCCAAAACGTTCAGTACTGCTTCGTTTGCTGATGCAAGTTTTCAATAGCAGAATATTGCTCAAATGTTACTTTCAAAACTTTTTATGGAAAATAAGTTTAACTTAATGGGAAAATGGGGAGCAAATATAATCAGTGCAAATCTACGAAGGACGTGGCAGGAAATTTAGTTACAACTTTTTAATAAAACGAAGTGCTTAAGTTGGTGACTTATGATATGATATGATGACATATATATATATATATATATATATATATATATATATATATATATATGACTTATGATCTGATATGAATTTTCTTATGTTTTAATGATTCACGTTATTGTTTTTAATGTTTTTATTTCTGCTACCAATTATTGTTATTATTATTATTATTATTATTATTATTATTATTATTATTATTATTATTATTATTTTGTGTTTTTGAGAAAGGTTTGGGTACTACTTCCATATCTGCTCTCTTATTTTAACTAACCTGACATTGCTTCAAAGGAAGCTTTCCGTTTCTTTGAGGTAAGTGAAGAAAATATCCAAGGAAGCCAAGGAAGACAATATCACTGTAAGTACTAATTAGTGAGATATAAAATATTCTTTAGGTGACATTCCCTATTTTTTGTTTGTCCTACTACGACGCTGCAGTTATTAGTCGATTTTTTTAACTTTCGTGTCCTATAGATTTTTTCCGCTCTTGCTGAGCCGCAACTCTATGTGTAACTATGCGCATTCTTTCCAGTTTCCCGAAACCATGCCCCGACGTGGCCTGTAAGAACGTGTCGGAATTAACCATTTTTCCCCAACAAGCTCGTGAGCCCGTCAGTGCCAAGTCCGTAATGTAGAAAGGGAATCCAGATTCATAGACTAGGGATGGCAAAAAGCATCGATGTTTTCCACTAGAAACATCAATATATTAAGAACGATATTTTGCTTTTGATGTTTTCTTCACATCGATATTTTGCTGCAAAAATATCGATGTTTTAAATTTTAATTTTTTATAAAAACACACGGCTTATAGCAATCCTTAGCAATATCGATGTTTTGCGTCATCCTCTTTAACACTCTGCACATTTTGCCTGTGCAATCTGAGGAAGTTCGCGAGTTCCTTGTGTTATGAGTTCCTCATATTATCGCTAGACGTGTCATTACCTGAATCGAAGTTAGTGTTACAAAATACCCTTAGACGTTTTGACAAGACGTGAACCAGACTTACTCCACCGAATCCACGGAGGTCCCACTCCCACAGTAACATGTGATGTATGACCAACATTGCTTTCGAAACTGGTACGAGTTTCACCATATTAACTAGTGGTGCTACAACAGCACATACTATCCCATATTATTGGAAACACCTACGTAGGATTGAAATATTGCACCTTCTGCCCTACTAACATCTTAGCTATTTTTTGAAACCGTCCAATTCAACCAAGAAGCGAACAGCTTACTGTTTCCATCGCAGTGTTGACAAAACTATCTGAATTCTACAACTGCATAAAAATATAATACAAAAGTTTTGTAAACTTATATTGGAAAATGAAGCCTGATACCATGCAGCTACATCGTCACAACAATGACGCGTAATTCACAGAAAAACGTGAGAGCAGAACAGAATTCAATTGTTGCATTCCTTGCATTGTTGATACCATAGAGGAGAGATACAACTAGAGTGCGCGTGAGCCTACTGCGCAGGTTTCAACATGAGGTGGTCGTAAGTCACGTGACTTCGGGACACCGGCAGCTCGTGCTGTACGCTGCTGTATGTAGCGTTTCGTGCTGTTTGCTGTTTGTGGTGCTACAGCGTAATTATTTTGGGACGTTGTGGATATTTGTTCACTGCTTACGATCCAAAATTCTTTTTCTTTTCAAGAAGTGCAATAACAATTTAACTTTGCAAATTGTGTTCCACAGGATGAAACAACTGTGTTACATGTCAGTTCATGCCAGTATGCAAGTGTGCCACAAGTAAATGATCCTGAACTTGACAGTGAGGTACCTACTGACCATAAGTACTTGCCATCAGTACACAATCTTGAAACTAGATTGTCTCCCTATGTTGTGGACATTGTAACTTATATTGGAAAAAAATTTAGTTAGAAAGTTGCAAGTCTCTTGCTTATGTGAACTGTAAGCTTAGTTCTTTGCTGGACTGATACTGATGAAGGATCATATTCCTTCGTTCAGAGGAAAGATGATTATGGACTGAAATACCCTTCTGCAGATGTTATAAAAATCTGCAAAAGAGCAGAGGTAGAAGTAAGAATACTTCAGGGGAGAGGTGACATTTTTAAAAAGGCAGCATGTAGTACAATTGTAAATAGATGTCTGAGAGAATTTGTGAATAGTTCTGTTTTTAGTAATTTAACATATCATATTATTGGTCAAGAGGTCATAATGAATCACAGGATGTATTTAATAAAGGCAATATTGTTTAAATATATTGACATACGATTAAAACATTTAGGAAGAGAGCACACCCAAATTTACCAAAAAAATAGTATGGATCAGTTAACAACAATGATTTTATTTAGATGACATTAATCCAATGTGTATTTACTGGTGTAAGTTGTGTTTATAGTATGTTAGAGTTTATAGTATGTTAGTAATTTGTATGATTGTAGTTGATTTTTATTAGTAAATTCTTTGAAAAATATGTACTTTACCTACCAGGTCAAAGACCCTCATTTCGATCAGGTTTTTGTCCAGTTTTCCTGATCCATTGAGCAAATGCTGAGATGTCCCCTTGTTTTGCTTTTGGATATAAATGTAGCTTCAATACGCCCGTGTTTTCTTGAGCTTACTTGCTACTAGTGGTAGGAGTAAAGCCAGTGGCATGTTACTGTTGTTAGTAATACAAAGAAAAAAATAAAACATGCAGTTTGTTTATCGATGCAAATAGGTTTTATATAACTTGGGAGGGAAAATGTCAAATGTTATAGTTAAAATATAGCTTTTGAAGCTCAAGAAAATGAGTGCAGATGGACCTTTTCCCCATATATCACATACAGTTTTTACTGTTTTTGACTAAATAAATCAAAGGTAAAAGCCTTTTTTCCCCTCTATAAATCCTTGAAATATCATTTTGATAACTTGCTATTATAAATGTCACTGATGTGGATCTTCAATAGTAGAATGCCTAACATTGAGTAATAACAGAAATTTGGATTAATGTATCCCATGGAGTTAATTTTACAAATATTTTTTATTTATAGACCTATGTAATTGTACTCGTAAGACAGGTTTAGTGGAGTATGCGGTTGAAAGTGACAAGTTTGACAAAAATCGGAATTTTCATGTACTTGAGCAAATAGAGCAGAAAAACTTAAATTCACTTTTCTGCTATAAACAACATTTTTAGGGTTGATTAATAAATGAGAAAAAACGCTGGAATGAAACATCTTACGTACGTATAAAAATAAAATCATTTAATGCGAGACGGGTTTTCTTGTAGATGCCACCTAGCTGTCCCAAAGTCACGTGACACTGGCGCGAGAGATGTTGATACCCGGCCGGGCCTTCTGCGCAGCTCGGTGCGCACTCTAGTATATCTCTCCTCTATGGTTGATACTCCCTTAAAGAGCTAGCAATTTTTATTTCAAATATTTGAAAATAAAGAATTTCTTTAAAGGTTAATGTTTAAATGTATAACGAAATGTCGAATATGAAAACGAAAAAAAAATATACAAAATTGCAAATTCTAATTTACGCATCTGGCTGTCTGAAGCACAGTAAATTTGTAGCGGGATATTACGTTTGTCACGAAATTATAGAAAAACTACTCGAAATTATAGAAAAACCATCTATCGCCGACCAAGGTACATTTTTTTGACATTTCCTCAATTTTTGGGTTACCTAATTGTAGAGCGTAAAAATTAATATTATAATATTAAAGAACACAAAACTTCGTACTAGATGGCAATTTTTTTTAAAAAAATTGTAGCGGTTTTTAAGAAAATAGCTTCTAAGCACTACTAAAAAAAACGAAATTTGAAGCTCATTTTCACAGAAAATGTTTGAGTTTTCAGAAAACGTTATTTGAAGCACTTACATTCACAAATATAGTAATGCTTACAAATTGGTGGTAATGTGCATATTAAGGATTTGAGAAATCTTTCAAAAAAGTTCATATTAAAGAGTGCAATTAGCACTATCCGCTCTAGACATTTGAGGAAAGAATTTGGTTCCATTTATGAGAAAATGGCGTTTGTGGGTTTCTAAAAATGGGGAATTTTGAGCTAGTTTGCACCGAAAACAGTTGAGTGTTTGAGAAACTTTACTTGACATTATTTAAAGCACATGTAGTCATGAATATAATCATGTGAACAATCCGCCGCTAGTGTAAATATTAACGACGTGAGAGACCAGTCCAAAAAATTACATTTTTGCAATTTTTGAAAAAACAAAAGAATAGAGCGATTATGGCGTTTATGTCATCTCATAGGGTACAGTTAGCTCTATCCATACCAAAAGTTTGAAGAAAAAATTTGGAGCCGTTTCTGACAATATCTTGTTTTTGTAATTTTTAAAGTTGCACATATTACACGAAATATTGTGCAAAAAGTACTAACATTTTCAAAAAAATGTACATGACCTTGAAGAAAAAACTCACTATGAAGAAACAATTTTATTTGAAGGAAAAATCTCTATCTGCAATGTCCTTCAACGTAGTTGGAGGAAGACGCCGAATAAAATTCAAACTTTTGCAATTTTCGAAAATTCGGAGTCATCCGTGAATATCGGACTATGCCACCTTAATAAGCGTATTTTACCCTATTCTTACAAGAAGTTTAAAGAAAAAAATTGGAGCCGTTTTGAGAAAATTTTGAAAATGTCGGGGGAGCTTCATGTAACATACCTCCTAAAATTAAAACATTGGTTTCAAATTCAAGGGGCCCGAGATCAGCCAGATCGATCAAGAAGTATCAATTGTGGAGAAAATCTGCTGAACAGTTTAGTCGCTAGCGTGGTTCACAGACGGATGGATCGACAGACAGACGGACAGACATTTTGCTTTCAATTGGTCTTTAAGTATCAAGGACCCACAGAACAGGGATTCTGGCTGCCCCACGTATTAGGAGATTTTTTTCTTAATTTAGCAACTGTAGTTATCCCTTTTTTCGTTACCAGGGATCTGTAATAAGAGTTTTCCTGGAGAAAATCCGCCGTTTTTTCGCGACACATTATATAACTTTCCTTATTCTATATCTACGTATAGTATACGGGAAAGTAAAATGGATAGGAAAATAGCATGTTTATTACTGTATATTTAAAACATCGATGTTTTATTGTCGATGTTATCATCGACATCAAGAACCTTTAAGCGATGTATCGATGTTTTGGTAAAATTTGCCATCACTAGTGCTTTCAGCAGAGGCCCATACATTCATTGCATCGTGCACAAATGCAAGGTGTAATGTTATAAGTGCTCTCTACTTACCGAAATAAAGAGAGGAAGGAATGGAGAAGGAATCGCGCTTAGAGATGATATATGGTGAACTGGAAATGGACAACATGCCACAGCACAACTCAAAAAATCTATGCTTCTTGCGGGATTGGAACCCATTGCCACTTAAGTACAGTGCGAGTTACAGCAAATTCCGGATCAGCATGCTACAATTTTTACTGTAATATTTCTAATTTATATTTAACTATTATTTTTCTTAAATTGCACACTGCGAGTAAACAGTCTGAGGCAATAATCTGCATGTTTTAAACAATTTTGTTGAAATTAAACATTCCCGGAAACGAGCAGGTACTCGATCTCAATGAACTTGGTTCCGAGAGTTAACTGTACCTCGTTTGATCATCTCTAGCTGTAATCACGGCTATGAAGTCAAGTCACCTCCGAACAGATTTACGAGACTGGATTACTAAGCAGGATTTTGAGAGGTCTGTCTTGTTCTCACGTGACAATGTTCGCCAAATGCACCTTACTTGCATGCCAAAAGAGTAAGTGCTTCCGGTAGCTCTTCTCAGAACAAGATGTCTGACCAGGATGTGGCCACGAGAAGAATGTCGTCCCTTTCTTAAAACCCTTTAACCAAAATAAATCGAGGCATATTCAGGTTGACCTTTAATTATATCGTCAAAAAATAATTCCGAAACTTTTCATTAAATCAACAGCTTTAGTGTTAATCGGATTATCTTCGAAAAATTTCGTTTTCGGTATATTGCTTACTGATACATAATTCTTTGTTATTGTATTCAATACAGAGCTTCGAATTGTACTGAACCACACTCTTTATCCTAATTCAATTCAATTCTAATAAAACATACGGAATGCTTAAGCTAAATGTAATGTCAATTTTTAAGCGTCTTAGACATCACAATAATCACTTCTTGGCAGTCAAACTATTTGACGCATAATTTTCATGCCGCATGTAAATCAGCCGTAATCAGCCGTAATCAAGACTCGGGAGAGCGACATGCGGAGGCAGATTCAAAGTCAGCCGAGCGGGGCCGAGCAATCGGTGAGCTTGAGCTCTCCCGAGACACATCGGTTTGGAGCTTGAATCACAAGTTTTCCCGCGCAATTGTGACGCTTCACTACGAGTGTCCAAGTTGAGGAGGAGGGTCTGGCTTTCGGCCCTCGCTTTAACATCAAACATCATTGGGTCTATCCAACCCGTAAATTACCAACGCACTTCATATCACTGCAGTGGCTGTGACCTGGAGAACCTAGGGCTCGAGTCTCGACGGTGGATAGATTTTCGACTCTAGCAACAGAAATAGGTCGGATTCAGCCGTTGTCTGGAGGAGAATTCTAGCGGCCGTTGCTCTGATCGGTAGTTTTCCTTGGTTTCTCCGATCAACATCAGGCGAATGCCGGAGCAGTTCCCTAACAAACGGGCCACGGACCGCGCGCGATCTTTCCTTCCTCTACCTTGTCCTATCCTCCCCACTTTCGCACACACTTACACTAACATACACTACACTACCACGCATGCCGGGAGACCGGTCGAGAGCTTACAGCTTGTCGTGGCTGTGGCGGTGCCACGCTCATGGGATAGACCGGGTTGGGCAAAACCTCGCTAGCCGTTGGCAGGTCGTCGCCGGATCTCCCCATCTAGCGGAGGTCGATCACCGCCACCTCCCACGAAAAATGCACATACTACACTTACGGGACCGGTGGCAGTCGTTAACGTGCCTGGAATCACTAATCAATCGAAGTGAAGCGAAGCGAAGCGATTCGCAGGGGCGTAGCTACATTCTCGGGGGCCACAGATTCAAAAGGGGACCCTAAACTCCGAGTAAAGCCTGAAGTTTTTATTCTAACCTATTCAAGTACGCAATATTTTATAAATTACGTTTAACCACTTAACCAGCAAAGCGATCGGCTTGAGTGACTCAGGGCAGCAACTGATGTCACTGCAGTGCCTCTGACCGGGAGGTCTTCGGTTCGAGCCCTGAGGGATCATAGTGTTCGAACAATCAATACGTTTTTTATGTGATGCGAATGAAGTATGTTTCCAACATATTTCGATCGAGCTTCATGTGTTAAAAATGAATGTGATAGAAGTGATTCAGAATCCAAATTTTTTATCAGAGGTTTATTCAGGAAATGAACACATAGTGGAAAACTCGTGTATTTCATGGGACACGTTGCAAGTCACTTCATCAGCTTCAGTTACGCTTTGCACTATGCCGCACTCATCTATACCTCATTCACTCTTGCCTGCTCTCTTTTTCCCCAAGTATCATGACAGCAGAACATTGGTACTGCGGTCGTGATACTACAGTGGTTGTTTCAATGAAATCGTTTGAGCCTTTGGGAAAATAAATAGATATTTAAAACTAAAATCTGTTCTGTATGTCTCTAACTAGTTTGCAAAAAATATGAGGCTCACATTTTCAACTTTGGTTGTATAATCGTAACAGAAATAGTAAATTTCGAGAGAAGATATCGCATGGAGTGAAACTTATAACGTATTTTGCTTTGAGAACTTGTGTTTTGCTGCCAAAAGATGCTAAAGGAATGCATTCTTTTGCCATGCCACGGTGATGCAACCCGTGGTACTGCCACTACAAAGTGATGTTGAAATCACCGAGCTAGAATGACGACAAACGTCCAGAACAGTGTTAACGCTAAGCAAGGGCAGGCTAATCACTGCACTTGTATCGTTCTGATTCAAAGATGAACATTATGCCAATGATCGACCTCGTCCAAAGACTATGGCTACGCCAATAATAGTTCTCATCACCATGTGAACTCTACGATTATCGTTCTCATCCAAAAGTGAACGCTACACCAATGATCGTTCTCATCCAAATGATAATGTTTCGTCAATCATTATTTTCATCCAAAGGTGGTCTTATCCAAATGTGGGCGTTACCTGTCCAGTGATGTCCACATCCAAAAGCGAATGCTACACTAATGGTCGTCAACCGCTGAATGCTGCTCATGTGATCATCCTTATCCATACGTGGGCGCTACGCCGCTAGTGATATTCCCATTCAAAGGCGAATGCTGCACTAATGATTATCATTCGCTGAACGCCACGCGCGTGATCGTCCTCCCCCAAAGACGAACGCTGTGTGCCCGCAGCCCGGCCACTGGCACCACCTGGCCCGGCAAACCGGCCGCGAGAAGAAACGAGCATTAAATTTTATGCGACCGCTTGTGGAACTTCGTCTCGTATATCGTCCGTTGGATTCCTTTGTTTGTCACTGCGACACAGTGCTTTTGAGTGCAATAGGATCCTACGAGCTGTGCTTCTTTTGTGTATCGTTTCGTTAACTGAACACTGATGGTCTGTGTTGCTAATAAGGAGGAGATAACAAACAAGTCTTACATTTTAAATCCTTCCTATTTTCTGTTTTTTTGGCCGTGTTCACGTGGTAGCAAATCACATTCACAGGGGTTATAGAATCCTACTAGAATGTCCGAAGTGGGTTGTCCAGAATTAATTTGCCTGTGTTAGTACGTTGATGTTTTTTAAATCGAAGGACCTCCCAGACAAGACCTGATACTCTGTCTTTACATAGAATATTGCAACCGTTTCTTATTTGTTTTGATATTTACTTCTTGATTTACTTCTTGTTTTATTTTCCTTAATTTATAGTATCTTCCCTTAGGTTTTTGTAGAAACGTTTTGTACGTTACACTGTATAGTAAGTCACAATTATGTAAAAGACATTTCGTAGTTCATTTCGTTAATAGATCTTGTCTCTATCTTTGTCACTTTCCTTCTTTATGCGTATTTGTATTCCCATTTTTATCTACGTTTTTAACAGAAGTGAAATGACAATACTCTTGACTTAAAGTTGGTTGTTGAAACTGTAGAAATCATTAAACAAGGTTTTTGAAAACTCGGCATTTGGATAAATCTAACCCAGTACTCAGTAAAATTTTCCCGCAGTTCTCTGGTTATTTCATTTGTTGGGAAAAACGTAAAGGCAAACCTGTTAGTTTTCAAGAATTCTCCAAACATCGTCTTTAAAGTGATCTCTCACCATCATTACATTGGTGTAAAAATGCATCCGCGATAATTCTGAAATATTAATTTTGAAAACGTTAACACATAAAAGATTCTCAAAGCTCCAATTACTTAGGAAATGTTTTCAAATAGTTTGAGGAGTCTATTAGTACAGTAAGTCAACAGAGAGCTTAATTTAAGCCTTTCGCTAAAATAATAGGAAAATGATCAATGTCTACCTGTCTGATTTATGGCCTTTAATTATATTACTGAAGAAAATTCTTTTCAGAGCACTGATGTGATCCGACCTTACCGATGTTCTGTCATTAACAAACAACTGCATACAAAAAAGTGTTTGGTAAAAATCACATGAAAAAGGCACCCTTATGAATGGAGACCGGATTTTGTTTTTGTAATTATATATTTTTTGTCTTTTTACTTACCGTTCTTAAAATTGTAATCTTGGCGAATCGTAGCACACCTAACACAATATCGAAATTTTTCGTTACATATTTTTACATATTTTGCTGTTTTCACAATATATTTTCTTATTTTATCAATTTTCTTCTTTAATTCCATATTTTTGTGTAAAAAGGTGTATTTTTTAATCAGCATTTTTCCTACATTATTGGGGAAATCTAGGTGCCCAAAATATTATTGACACCGCGTTTTATGATCTGTAACCTTAATTTCCGAGAAAAATTTGCGATCGCCGACATGTAACAGTTTGATGAAGATACTACAGTGTATTTTGCTGGTCGTTTACAGAATTGCGTTTAGAGAATTTTAATATTGCATATTATATCGGATATCACATATTTATATGCATATTTTGACGTATAACACTACATATTTTCCGGTCTTTACTTATGAATGTTATTTTATTTATTTTTTTCGTTTGGAGTTTATTTTTAATGTTTGTGAAAACAGGTGTTCTCGAAGTTTATGATGATGACAAACTATTATTGGAAACGGAAGTCATAAAAAGATAACTTAATGAAAGATTTTATATTGATAAATTCTAATTAGGTAGGTTGTAACTGATTATATTGAAACCATATCTATTATCTTATTAAAATAGATATGGAATCAATCGTCATTTTAACAGGAATTTCCTTTCTTAAGATCGATTTTTAATTTGGTTCTTGTGATGAGTGTTTCTCACTGCCAGGACCTTATGAATATGAATATTGTACCAAAGAAAATGCGAAGTTATGTTAATTCTTCGGTACGGTCATGCGATTTTCTTAGTAACGAATCAAGAATGCATTCTTGTGTAGAACAATGTTTTGGAGATAAATATCTTAATGATGTTTTACATATAATCAGTTAATTTACTTAGGTTTCTGCGTAAAAGTTAGATTAAAATTATAATTTATAACAATAAATGCAGGTAAAGGTATACTATATTTTAAGCACTTTTGATTTTTCCTTATCATCTCATGACTTTCTTCTGTTCTCCCCCCAAGGCTCATCTTCCTACGCACTCACTCGCTCGTTCTGTCTCTTCTTCTCTCTCCCACTGTCTCTCTCTGTCTGGCCGTCTGTCTCTCTCCTCTCCCTCATCTCTCCTGGAAATGGGCGTTTCCCAAGAGCTGTTATTATGTTCGAAACAGCCCGTCCTGATACACAAATGGGTTCTATTATTTATTATTCACGCCTATACATTTGCTATAAAAATTATTTGTCGAGGAGCTGACTGGCATATTAATAAAACATCAAGGAGGTATAAATTTTGAATTATGAATTTGTTTTTGTGAGAGTTTGATGGACAATGTGAACCAGTCACACACGTCTGGGCCGGTCTGGCTACTTCCCTCTCGCTCCCTCTCTCTCTCTCTGCCGTTACTTCGCCGTCTCTCTTTATCTTCCTCTTGGATGTGTGCAGATGAGCTGTTTGACCTGTGTAAGGAAGTAGTACGGCGCGTCGGGGCCAATGAGGAGAGGTTTCATGCCTCGTAGCTTTGGGCAACAGAATTCCTTCCTTATGCTATGTACACCTGGGATTTATTCACCGTGAAACGTTGAAAAAGAACGACACTAAAACACACCGGTAGTATATTTCATGAATCCATATTTTACATACTCATGAAAGTTAGTGTAAACATTAGATGCTATCATCAGATTGTAAAAGTACAAGCTTTCAGTTTTCCGCAATCATCCAATGTAGGAACGAAACAATAACAGATTACAAAATGGTATTTTGAAGAATAATGAAAATTCCTTTTCACAAGTAAGAATAACAAAATACCGTCATGCTAATTAGCAAACCTCATAACTCCATATACCCTCCTCTATTTTATGTTTACTTCATGATAAATTAGAATTATGAAAGAAGAGTAATAAATAAAACTAATTAACAAGTCGATCATCTTAAATAATTGAGTTTCGTAGTATTTAAACGTTAAACGAAAAAGGAAACTAAAATTCTGCTTCCGGGCTATGTTTATTCTTTCCAATGCAAAACTGTCCAATCTGGATTTACGAGGTATGCTACTTAGCATGGCGATATGCAAACTTACTATGTACATTTTTTCAGTGGCACATTACTATGTACCTTAAGTAGACCAAAAGAATATTGAAACATGGAACTTAAATAATCAAAATGTTTATAATCATGAACTAAAACTTGTAATTAAAGGGTTTGATATAAAATTATTTTTATAAGCGTTTCCGATCAAATATAATAAAAAAATTGTTTCTAAGCACGTGCTTACTATTTTGTTGCATTGGTATCCTTCTCTGAGAGCTGCTCAGAATGTTCAAGAAATCCTGCTGTCCACGACAACTCACTTTAACTTACTTGCAAACGTAATGCACCGCATAATTATAATCAGTGAAATGATTTTGTGAGAGAACGTATGTGTCATATGATTGCAGAAATGTCTTGTACATACACTCACTAATCTTGGTAATTATAAACACTCATCGAACTTTGGAAAATTCGGTATTTTTGCTCTAGCTGTAATTTCCCCCTCACAATTTTTCTCGAAGACGAAATGTCGACTGCTTTCAATAGATCGATTGTAACTCACGCAACGAAAAAAATCAATATCAGATACGTGTTTATTCTATTAATTTCAAGGAAATAAAATAAGTTAGAGCAAGAAATAACACATCAAGAATCCATTATGTTTCATTCACAGCAAAATTTACGAAATTTGGTCGACTTTAAACCTTAAAACTACTTTCTAAACGAAAACCCTTAATGTTTTAAGTTTAAAAGATTTTGGCAATTTTCTAAATGTCAGATTTAAGACAGTCTGGGGTGGTGTGGGGTCGGGAGGGTGGGGTACGGTGGGGGGGGATGGGGTGCGGGACAGGATGTAAACAAATTCATAAGTTAGGTGCATTTAACATGCGTTAGTTAATTTAAGCATGTTATTGAAGTATTTTTTTAAATAAATTTGTAATTTATAAATTTTCTAAAATATTTAATTTTGATCCTTTATCCTGAATGTACACAATGTGAAAATTTTTCTTTCTTCACATTCAGAATTTTCTTTCTATATTACACATCCCAGACTAACTGAAGATAAAATGGCTTCTCAATTTAATGTGATCAGTGAATTCTAACCTGTGTATATACAATGTGCAAATATATGACCACGTTACCTGAGAAAGAAGGTTTCCATCTAAAGTCAGTGATTTAAAAACTTAAAAAAAATAATTTATATTAATTGTATTTTGTTAATGTTAATGTTTTAGGTATGTGTTAGGTATTGTAATATTTTGTATATTACAGGTATGTTGTTCCGAACGTACCAGTAGAAAATGTGGATACTAATAGCCGTATACTTCAGATGCTCGTGCAAATGAAGGCAGAAATGAATTCCAGGTTTGACAGTCAAGACGCGAATTATGAAATTTAACGCGGGAATTGCGTAACACCAGAGAGCAACTGAGGGACGAAATGGCTCAGCTACGAGCAGATACTGCCTTAGAATTTAGGAATTGTAAACTAGAACATCTTGATGCTAAGACACAACGTGGGCAGCGGGAAGAGCAGGAAGTGATAGAAAATGTACAATTAGAAGTAAATCATTTGAAAGGACATGTTGAGAAGTTAGATCAAGTTGTGATGCAACACGGGAAAATGGCGGCTGTAGAAGCAGATGTTGAGGAAGTATCTGAGATATCTCAGCAACAAAATGTTCGTGTTGGAAAGGTCGAGGCCAGGCTAGAACAAACGCGTACTATAATACAGGATAGAATACGTCAAGAGGTGAAATCAGTGACGGAGGCGGAAGAAAGCAGAATTGGAACGGAAACGACTAATTTAAGACGAAAGATCGAAGAGTTAGAAAAAGAAATTGCCGCAACTAGTTTTAGAGGAAGCGTCATTGCGTCGGCTACGGCATTAGTATGGCCAAGTTATATCAAAATTCATGGGGATACTCGGGAACAGCCATGGTCATTTATTGACAAGTTAGAAAGTTATTTTATTATGAATAACGTGTCGGAACATTTAAAGTTGAACTTGGTCGAACAGATGTCATCCAAGGCCCAAAATTGGTTAAACTCTTTAGTGACGGAACCGCCGAATTATGTGGAATGGAAAGTGTTCCATAAAAATGCGGTTGTTTTGCATAATGAAGAAGGGGAGCATGTTGGAACATATAATTTTCGCAGCATAAAGCCATATTTACGGCATGATACTCATGATTGAGCATGTAAATATTGTAAATAGTTGTAAATAGTAGTTTTATTGTATTGTTGAGAGTATTTAATAGTTCCATGTCATATAGATATGTGGTCGAGTGGAACCACTGATTTTATTATGCGAATATCATATGATCATTTGAAATGGGCTTATGTTGGCAAAGAGTTTCGATAAACAAGATTGTAATTAGCTTAAGGCCTGAAGATACAAGTCCTAGTGTTGTGAAATTGTGTCGTGTGTGTACCAGTGCAAGAGGGTAAGAAGAATGAAAAGTATTTTGTTGTTGTGGGAGTTAGTCTTGTTATTTATTAATAGGTAATTAGATAAATAACGCTCTGGAAGTGGGGAGCTGTAATATACAAAATATTACAGAACAAACGCCGCGCGTTAATCTGGACGGTCGTGGTTACTAGGTAACGAAGGTTGTTGACGGGGGAGAAGGGGGTCCTGGACGAGGGAGAGTTGGTGGTTGACAGGCATCCTGGTGGTAGCGGCGCGTATGTAACCTGAATTATTAAAGTTGGACATCGATGCGAATAGGGAGGACAAATTGTGGAACAAGTGTGCAAGAAGTGAGCAGCAAGAAAGAAGCAGACGGATTTTCGGCGGGGAAGTCAAGGGGCTACGAACTGCGGGGCCATCGTTTCACAACGCCAGACCATTTGGTACAGTGAACTTAATGCATGAAATTAAGCAAGAGCCATTACAACACATACATCCTATCTCGTTCTAACCTTTCGCATTCCGGCATTTGCCCCAAATGGCCTCTCCATCGCATCAAAGCCTTGCAAAAGAGACCATAAGGTACGGCTGAGGAAAAAATCCCTGAAGTGGGAACAACCTGCCGTCAGAAGATGAGTACATGCTAATCTACTAGATTTTTTATAAACTTTTTTAATTTCCTGGCGTGGGCATCTTTTCCATCAAGTCTTTAGCAACTTCAGCCCCTGAACCAAACAGCGGCAAAGAAGATCGCCGGACCATCGCCTCTGCGCTTACTTCTTGAAAAAAAACTAAAGTGCTCCTTTAATTATTTGATGGCATTTTTACTTTCCCATTTACATTCGTATATACGGAGTAATATACATAGTATAGGGAAAGTTATGTAATGCAGCACAAAAAAACGGCGGATATTCGGCAGAAAAACTCTTATTACAGGGCCCTGGTAACGAAAAAGTTGATAAATCCAGTTGCTAAATTAAGAAAAAAAACTAACATGTGGTGTAGCCAGAATCCCTGATTTATGGGTTCTTGATACCGAAAACCCAATTGAAAGGAAAACGTCCGTCTGTCCGTCCGTCCGTCCGTCTGTCTGTTGGTGAACACTGCTAGCGCCTAAACCATACGTACGATTTCTTCCAAATTGAAGAAACCCATGTCCGTTTGGCCTGAGTTGCCCTGCGATTTTGAAAAGCATTCATTAATTTTTGGGGGTACTTTACATGAAGCCCCCTGGACATTTTCAAAATTTTCTCAAAACGGCTCCAAATTTTTCTTCAAATTTCTTGTAAGAATAGAGAAAAAAACACATCTAAAGGTAAAATTAATCCGATTTTCACGGTTAATTGTGTTTTCGAAAATTGCAAAAGTTTGAATTTTTCCAGCGTCATCCTTCAACTACAAAATTGAAGATAGAAATTTTTCCTCAAAATACAATTTGTTCGTAGCGAGTTCTTTCATTAAGATCATGTACATGTCTTTGATAATTTTAGTAGTTTTCGCGCACTGTTGCTTACAATATATGGAATTTAAAAAATATTTTCTCAAAAACGGCTCCAATTGTTTTTCTTTAAACGTTTGGTGGGGGTAGTGGTATATGCACTCTACGAGATGATATTAACGCCATATTGATCTATTCTTTTGTTTTTGTAAAAATTTTAAAAATGTAATTATTTTGACTTGCCTCTCACGTCGTTAACGGCGATTCATTCCCATTATTATATTTATGAGTATATCTTCTTTAAATAATATCAAATAAAGTTTCTCCAAAACATTATAGTTTACTGGGAAAGTTAGCTCAAATTTCCACATTTTCAGAAACGTTCAAATGCCATTTCATCACAAATGGCTCCAAATTGTTTCTTCAAACTTTTCGTACGGATAGAACGTATTACACTGTTTAAGATGGCGTAGGTTTAATTTTGCTAAATTTTCTTCTTTTTTTAAATTACACCAATGCAATTTTGATGAAAGATCTCTGACACCGTTAATATGCACATTTCTAGCAACTGGTAAATACTATTGTACTTGTGAGTTAATGTGCTTAAAATAACTTTTAATGACAAATATTTTCTGTGAAAAGGAGCTTCACACTTCGAATTTACAGTAGTGCTTACACGCCATTTTCTTAAAAACAACTCCAAATTTATCAAAACAAATTGCCGTTTAGGACGAGATTTTACTATTGGGAAACCGAAAAATTAAGAAAATGTTTTAAAAAATGTAGTTTAGGCGGCGATAGATGGCAGTTGGCAAGAATATGTGTCAAGTCCGAGTAGCTAGACGAGACCAAAGGAAATAGAAAACTAATACAGGATGTCTGTGCCATTTATATCACCACTTAGTTTCTACTGATTTACTTATCAATTTACTGCTGATTAACTTAATTATCGCTTACTGATTAACTTAATTATAACAGATTAACTTACTGATTACTGATTAACTTAATTATCGCTTACTTACTTATTGAATTATTTATTTCATCTCCAGTCTAGGCTCCGCTCGTACTACTAACCAGTACTGTTTTCCCACTCCCTAATTGCCGTTTTCCTAATAGTTCGAACCTTTCTTAAAAATGTTCCTGATTCTTTCATGAAGTGAGATCTATTATCAACTAAGAGATGTTCTGAACGAGCTTTATGTTTCTAAGTTGGAAGCAATAGTTCCCCATTCCTATCCATTTTCCTCCCCAAGTTTCTGTTGCGCAGCAATTTAACACGATATGGATCCAATTTTCCCTATCAGTGCAAAGTACACAGATGCCATTGCCATTCAAATTCTTCATTCTACGTTGAATCCACCCCAACCGTAAACCAAGCATATTCCCCTATTGCGTTCCTTTTAAGTGTGTACATGTAACTTTTTAAACCCCGTATAGGACTCGTGTGAATTTGTGCCACCAACGAACATTTTTCTGCCGTTGCTGCCAGGATATATTGCCTTTTAATATCCGAAAGTCTGTCTGAAATTAACCGTTCTATCTCCCGTGTTCCCCTATCCCCAACCATATCCGGAGAAACCTTTCCCAGACCTGCGCGTTCTAGTAACCGTTTCACTTTGTACGACCAGTGGCGCTGATCGTTTTCCTGTAATTGCGCTCTAAAGCGTCTACGAATAAGCGTGTCAGCCTCTTCACTTGCTAATCTAATCCAAAGCTTAATGGGTTTTATTTTAAGTACTACTAAATAAGTACTATTACTAACTTACAAGTAGTATTACCCAAGTATATTTACAAGTAGTACACCTAATTCTAAATTAATAAGGCGTCTGATTATTTTTCTTAGTGTTACATAAATTGAGGTCAGTTGTTTGTGTAATAGCAATATCTTTGACAAATAATGCTTACTTTTTTAAATTTAAAGCAAAATCACTGTTCATGTGATTAAATTAACATAAGTAATTATGGAGTTAGCAGAAAAGCCAGTTTGCACACTTAAGTAACAGGAACCTAACACCAGGATACCTGTTAAAGAGCAGACACGCTCGATACATATTTACCTCATCGCTAGAAAATCCTTTCGACAGGTTTTACCGAGATGTATTCGCAGTTATCGTTTATTGAATTTACCGTTGGCAGATGGGAGGTGAGTAATGGGACGAAATGCAGTAGCAATTTCCTGAATATGTGTCGATTTTATGATGTTGAGCATCATGATAAGTGTACTGGGCATGATAGAAGTTTCGTTAGCAATCGTTATTGGATGAAAAATTGTTATTGCTAGACGCCTGATAAGCTTCATTTTGATCTAATTAATAAGTTGATAGCAAGAATTCGAAACTGTTCTCATTGACTCTCTCGAGGTCTACTAAGGTTTACCTCATAAATCTGAAATAGTTGGAAATATATAAAAAATTCTCTTAGAGTGCTAATACTAAAGTGATCATGCGTGCACACACATGCGATCACACGAAGTTACGTGGGGGGAAGCAAACCACCGCACATATTTTTATTTTCCAGATTTCGAAGTGTTCCAGTGGTAGGGGGAGCCATTTACAGCAGAGGCTCCTGTGGATTTGGTTTTCGTGAATAATCCCCATCGAAGATTTGAAAAATAAAAAAAATACTCTCATATAAAACGTCCGAGTATAATTAGTACTTTCAATTTTACGATACGTTTTACGGTATAAAAAATAAGTAGGCAGTATCTAACAAATATGTACTTCAGAGTTAAATCTATTAAGGTTTTTGTGGTTTCGCCAATATAGTAATCTATAGGTCAAGCAAATTAATCTCCCAAAAATCTGTGGAGTTCTGAAAACTGTTTAATATCTCAAGAAAGCTCCTGATATGAGTAATCCTTGTCTACTCCGATTTGAGGGACTTCAGCAGCAGTGATAAAAAACTCAAAATTTGTGAGACTTCGGCAGCTATAATAAAAAATTCAACATATTCCTTATTTGTCCGCTTTTTTTCACATGCTTTCGAAACTATGTGTTTAATCAAAAAGTTTCGTCATAGTAAAACTGATTATTACATTCTCAGTATAACTGAGTATTAAATTCCTTGCTGATTGATTTTACCAAATAGTCTGGTAGAAACACTACACGCAAAAACTTTTAGACTCTTAGAAAAACAATTTCTCTTCAAAAACGTTTAATATGTATAAATCTATTCAAAATGTTTTACGCTCAAAGTAGTAGAACATTAAACTCTTTTCAGAATATCCAATATATTGCTCAAAACGCAACCTGAAAGTAATAATTTTTTTATACGTTTGGAGGATGATAGACTCAATCCAAATTTTCAATTTCTTGTTTATTCAAATCATCGTCCTTCTGCATCTACGTCCTAGTCAAGTGGAATCATTTCTTCTGTTTCAGCACTGCAAAACTGGCATTTGGATAGTTTGGAAATGGTGGTGCATTTTATGACGTTTTATTTCCAAAAACAACCTTTAAGGGAGCCTTTGGAACACGTGCAGCAAGTTTTTTAGGAGGTACTTTTGAAAACCATATGCTGCAAATTTGGTTTTTAGAAGTTCCTACTCCTCAAACCATATGCTGAAAATACTCGTAGCTAGACAGTATATTACGATTGCAGATACTGCTTCATAGTAGCGCGAATAGGCAAAGAGCCGGGTTTGAAGTCTTCCTGTCACATTGCAGGGGGTCCAGTAGGTTATATTTTCTCCGTTACATCTGCAAATATGTCATCAAAAATTGCAGTCGAGCAGCTACCTCTGTGGAAGGTAAAGATGCGAGCTTGAATGATGCCGTTGTCAGAAAATTTCTCATGATTTCATAACGAATATTTAATGACGAACATAACGAACATTTAATGAATGTTTCATCCTCAGAATATAAATCTGCTATGCGCTTCTGACGCACCACCACAAACTCATCTGCAATAGCAATGGATCTGCTAAATAATCTACTGCTTTCGATACATTTTTGTTTGTTTCCAATGTCTTGGCGAATTCCAATTTCCCTTTACCGAAAAAGGATGATCTATCGTAGTCATTGAATGCAGGAAGAAACAGTACTATGTTGTCTTTAGATAGTTGGGAAAATATGAAATTAATTAAATTGAGAAGCTGCAGACGTCATTGTCTTGTCAGCCTTCACCTGGATTCAGTAGAAAACGTTGACGGTCATTAGGGTTGAAGCAGTCAAAATCACGAGATCGATTTCGTCTCCCCTCCCGAATGACAACCCCCCGGAGTAAAGAACAACTTGGGCAGCACTGGTCACAATTAAGATCGTCCAGAGCAGCATGCTTTACATCTTCTTTCACTTGCTGCTTTAATTCTTCTTTCACTTGCCTCATCAGGATACGCATCAATCACAATTGTAAACTCCTTGACAGTGCTTGATATCACTTTCATGTTTTGCTAACATGAAACTATTTGATTCTTTTGTCTCGCATGTCTCTCTGTGCCCAAGAAATTCTCCTTACATGACGAAGTTTTCCATTACAAAATCAATTTAGTCTTTCAGAGAAGTAAACAATTTGAAAAATACGTATTTTGGAATTTTTCGCACACCTGTCTCATCAAACATAGACAGAGAAGGAAGTGCTAACTCATATTGAATATATTGTTTAAGCTCTTTATTGAACTTTTTGTGGGCACGATTCGGCTAAAAATCCTTTCAGTCTTTATAAAAACGAGAAGATTGTGGATTTTGACATGAGATATAATACTTTTTAGAGATAAGACTCGAATTTTCCTATCGAAATTGCCGAAAGCGTCGAAGTTGCCACTAACGATCTTTAAAATATGTAATTTGCCAATTTCTTCCGTTTTGTGTTTGATCAGTTCACCAAGTTAGTTCAGCCCAAAAATTTAGTTCAGTTCATAAAATTCATATCCAACATTTTTCTGAGTTTTGTATTGCTAACAACAACTTAGTCACAAAAGCTCGTATTCTTGATGAGTAAGTTTCGTTTACAGATTAATCATGCATGGAAATAAGAATATCCTTAATGCAGTACAAATCTCCTCTCGTCTGCTTCCAGACACTTCTTTAAAACAGTAATTTTGAAATACTGGGCCCGGCCCATAATCGTGCTGTACTTCTATTGGTTGTAACATTATATGATTTTAACAACTTCAAAATAATTAAAACCAAAAAACCTGTTTTTTACACACACAAGGTTTAGTAGCTTTTTTTAAATGAAGAAATGAGTGCTATTTAAAAGTATAGAAAAATTTGGCGCAATTTGGCACCTTCGTTGTCAAATTGCATTATATTGGTATTCAATTGAAGCCAAATTTAATGCTGAACATTTTTTGTAATAATAAACGTTGAATTAATCGCTTCGTTTTGGAGCAATTTGAGAAGAATAAGGAAAAAGTAATAAAATATAAAGTTTTTTCTCGTTACTACGGAAGCTCTACTCGACTATCTGTACGGAAGTTACTCATAACAGCCGTGCTTAAGTGATGGAAAAAGTTTCAGAAGTCCGTCAATGTTTGGAGGCAAGCTCTTCTTTCGACCTTGTTTTAATTACCTACGATGAACAACTATTAATGAATTTTGTCGAAAATAACTTTCTGGATAAAATAATATTTCACCCTATAGCTATAATTATAATACTATTACAAAACTAGTGGAGCTTCAACAGCACTTACTTTCCCATATTGGAGGAAACAGCTAAGTATTACTGAAATACTGCACTTAATACGCTACTAACATCTTAGCTATTATTTCAAAACGTCCAATTCAATCAAGAAGCGTACAACGCACTGTTTCCATCGCAGTGTTGTCAGAACTATGTGAATTCTACAACTGCACAAAAATACAATACAAAAGCTTTGTAAACCTGTATTGCAAAAAGAAACCTGAAGCCTCTACAACCGGCCGAGACTCAACAATCGGCGGACCCCGTTCACGGGAACTGCGCCACGTAACAATCGGCCGACACGTCGGAGTAAATATCTAATGCCAAGTTTCAGGAAAAGGAAGGAGTATTGAATGGTTTTTAAAATAAATGACCAATAATTTCGTTTTTTCAAAATTTAAAATATAGACGAATTTTAATATTAATTTTCAAATAATAAATGTTAATATAAAAAAAGAATAAAAAGCTTTACAAATCGACTCCCTGGACGCACTGGAGAACCTCAAGTGGATCTATTGCAGTTCTGCCTGTGACATCAAAGAAAAGGCATTCAAAAGTTTTAGAGATAAATTCCGTTCTTTATAATGACTAGGCATCGGATGTTTCGGAAATTGCCTATTTTATTCTAATGAACATAAAATCATTAATTTTCCTTCATTTTATATGGTGTAAATACAAATGCTCTGCTAAATTTAGATGCAAGTGCAATGAAATATATTAGTACCTTTCCCTTCCACTTTTGTATTTTTGTTTTCTTTTTCCAAATATTTTTGTTGTTGGTATTGTTGTAATTTTCAGGCATCTGAGACGCAGGTCTTAGTTTCTTAACCCGGCAGTAGGCGCGCGGTGTGCCTCAGTCACCCCAGCATTGTTTTGAGCTCATTGTACTTTTAATTTTATTTATTATCTTGCGAGCTTCTCAACACCTTTCGAGGAAAGCTTTGTGCACGTATCTCGACCCTTCTCTTTCAACTGCTTCCTGTCCTTTCCTGGAAATTTCGTCGCAAAGGCGATGGTGCGCTGCGTGAGAGCCACCGAGTCACCTCGCACAACCTTTGTTATCTCTTCCTGCCACGCTGAGCAATAGTTCACCCAAAGGAAGGGGGTCTCGTGGAGCTTCAATACTACTCCACAGAAACCAATGATTCATAATTTCAGCTTTTACGATATTTTAATTACAATTAATCACTTATCTTGCATTGAAACGTAAAATAATGGAGTAATTGAAAAACATTGTACTCGCACATGTAAAACTTTAAATGCATCATTTCGTGAATACATACTTTTGCCGAGTTTAAAATAATGTTAAACGTGTGTATATAATAGTAAATAATGTATTTTGAATTATTAAGTTGAATAGGCTGATGTGCCGTGACCGCTGTTCTTTGGCCGCCGACTGAGTCGACAAATACAGAGGCCATGGCGGCTTACATCAACTATTTCACAATAAATTAGTACGCCCAATGACGACAAGACGTTCTGACGCAAGGAAAATAGTACCCACCTCATTTTTGTTTAGCATATGCTTTTTTCTTATATACTCGTGAAATTATGACCAAATATTCATTGTATTTAATAAATATGCCTTATATTCGAGTTTGTAAGAAACTTCAATGACATTACAATTGGTACGCAACGAATTATCTTCCCTTCAGCACTATAAATATAGAAAAAAAATAAAAATTTATTTTCAGAGTCTTTGTTTGCCTTAATTCTTTCAAAAAATTTATTGTTTGTCTCTATAAAATTATTTCCAGTCAATCGATAAATTGTTACTTTTCAACAAATTAATCGTTTAATTGAAATTGTATTTTCTTTCGATTACAATGAATTGGAAGTGTTGCGATCACTACATGCGGCGACTTTATATCCCGTACATGCATTGAGGGGCGAAGCTACTGTGCAGTCCGGCGCTTGGCCGAGCGGCCGAGCGCTCGAGCGGCCGAGCGCTCGAGCGGCCGAGCGCTCGGCGACTCCTGAGTCTCGGCGGGAGCCGCAAGGCGGCCGGTCGAAATGTCCGTTAAACAGCTATCTCTTCCCCCCCAAGCAAGGTCCCCCTCCCTTCGCCGAGCGTCGGCGCGGAGCCCGAGAGTCTCGAGCGGTTGTTTTCGCCTGATTGCAGACCTCTACTGGACAATATAGAGATGCATTTCAGAGGGCCTTGATTAGAGAAGAGTATTTTAAAACCATGCAACAAATACTCTACTCACTACAAATGGTACAGCATCAGGTGCGAAAACTAAATATTTTCATGCAAATATCAACATAAATTATACAATTATAACTCCTTTTCATACAGCTCCATCAGGTCACAACAATCACACGTAATTCACAGATATTCGCGAGCGCAAAGTGAATTTCATTGTTGGAGACTTTGCATTGTCGCTATTAATTCTTTTAAATTTGTTTACTTCAAATATTTCAAAATACACAATTTCTAAAATTGTTGGCGCCATTTTCTTGAAAATTTTGAAAATGCCAGTGTTCCAGGGGCTTCGTGTAAAGTACCCTCCAATATTCAAATATCAATTTCAAATTCAAGGGGCCGCGAGAATATTCAGATCGATCGGGGAATATCAGTTTTGCGGAAAATAGGCTGAACGGTTTAGTCGCTAGCGTTGTTCACAGACAGACGGACAGAAAGACGTTTTGCTTACAACTTGTGTCTCGGTATCAAGGACCCACAAAATAGGAATTCTGGCTGCATCACATGTTAGGAGATTTTTTTTCTTAATTTAGCAACCGGATTTATCCACTTTTTCTTTACCAGGACCCTGTAATAAGAGTTTTTCTGCCGAAAATCCGCCGTTTCTTCGCCCATCATTACATAACTTTCCTTATACTATACGTACGTGCATACGTATAGTATAGTACTTATAGTATACTATATACAGTACGTATAGTATACGTGAAAGTAATATATTCTCAGTAATTAATATTACAGATAATTACAATAAATGAAATTAAGACCCAATCTTAATGCTAGCATGCATTCAAACAGAAGATGATTTGTATTCTTTCATCAATGGTCAGACAAACGGATTGTCCATAAGATATGTGTTCCACTCGACCTACAATACAAATTTCTTTAAATTGTTATCGCTAGTCCTTCCCGTGTTGAATCAAGTGCAATTCAAGTGCAAGTTAATGCGAGCAAGGAAATATAAAGGAGAGAAGGAACTATTAGAATGTCTTATATAAGTAAGATATGATGTGCTGCGATGTAATTATAAGACTATGAAGCGTCAGTCATACAGATCTTACGTTTATCTTGGAACAATGTACCCATAACTAACAGTACAGTCTTGTCGAACTTCCTAACGCTCCAAGAAAAAAATTATTTCCAATTGCTTGCCTTGAATCTGAAATGTAATATATTTCCCACCTTTCTGACTTAAAATAAATATTCCATAAACGAAATGGTGCTTTTAAACACCTTAGTGCCCGTCCATGCTGAATCGTAAAACCTTTTCTTTTTACAGATAATTGTAGGAGGCTTACAATCCAATATATCCCACAGTAATTGGTGCTCGAGCATTATAAACGAGAGTCCGTCGCGTTTCACAAATGGAATTCATCCTCCACCAAATAAACAACTACTAAATTGGTACTCGGTAATGTGACACGCCTAGCGCCTCCTATTCCTCTCGCCAGAGCTACTTCTCGCTGCGAGAATGGCTACCCTGCCCCGCGTTCATTGGAGGTCTCGTTATTCATTCGATTACTGTAATCACCTCGTTCGCGGTTCGTATTTTCTTGCGCTGAGCGAGCGGCCGCAAGCACGCAACGTGTGAGTGACTATCCGGTGCGGACGCTCTAAGTGGTTGCTCGACTTGCGAGAATCGAAACGCAAAGAAACCTCTCGCTTCGATAGAGCACCCGGGGGAGGGGGAAGCGTTAAAACAACCACTCGGACAGTGTTGCCAGACCTACCACGATCCTGGTATTTTTACCAGGATTTTAATGAAGATGACGGCATCTTGGTACGTTTAAATGCCAGGATTTTATGTGAATGATAATTGATGACGTACGATTAAAGATTCGTGTAATTTTTTTATTCAATCATTTTAAACTATCACCAACATTACAAATAACTATGATAGTGGTGAAAACACTGTCGTAAAAACATTAAAGGTGACATCGGAAGGAATTTTTCTAGCACGTGCTATAGGACAGGACCATTCCACACAGAACTATCTTTCATTTAGTTTATCCGGATAAAATGAATTGATATGGAGTTACATTTAACGAACTTCCTGTGCACGTTATAATATGAACAATTTCAGAATTTAAATAAATTGCCATTAATACCAGGGATTTTAGCGAAAGTACCAGGGTTTTTGAAGGTTGGTACTATCATATACATTTGATCGTCTGGCAACGCTGCACTCGGATCTAAACCACTCTACCTCTGAACCACTCAAGTGGGTGCTGGCTGGGGTGAGCGCATACCGCTGCCTCTTCGCCACTTCGACGGTGTAATTTCGACGTTATTTACGCGAAATTTGCAAGTACTACTATACTTGCCAGCGGAAAAAAATCTAGCGTTGAGGCTATCGTAACTGTAGCAAGGCAAATATTACCTCGCGAGTAAACACGAACGTGACTCGGTAACTTGCTGCCGTCGCTTCTGACTCCGCTGGCACAACTGTGTCGTCCACCAGTAGCGGCTTGAAGCTTCATGGACAAGGAAGTTCCAAAACTTGCCCTACCAAATACGTCTCATCAGCAACAAATGCATGGAAATATTTTTCCCGTTAAGCTCTCCAGTCATCTACATTTACTTTTTTGTATAGGTACGTACATATCAAGTAATGTATGTAGTGTAGAGAAAGTTATGTGATTCGGTGGCGAAAAGTGTCGTTTTTTGCGGCAGAAAGACTCGTTTTGTGATACCACAAAGGCGGGGTTTTCTTGCTCCTGTAGATAGAAAATTACTTTCTCCAATTTGCAGTGTCGTTAGAATCCACGCTTTGTAGTTCCTTGATACCAAAAAAGAGTTGTTTTTTTCAAAACATCCATCTGTTTCCAAGTGAATGACATTACGATCTAAATAATTTGTAGGAATTTTGGCAAAAAATATTCTTCTATCTGTCTGCACTGACTGAAAGCTCTTTAGTTTTGAAATAATTTTTTAAAGGAAGTACTTCACATTAAGCCCCTAGGAAATTTTCAAAATTTTCTCAAAAATGTATCCACATTTTGTCTTTAAATTTCTTGTAAAAATTGGATGAAATGGGATAGCGCCGATTTATACTGTTAATTCTGAATTTTTGAAAAAAAGTTTGAAATTTTTAGGACCCCTTCTCATACCATTATTAAAGATGGAGATACTTCTTCAGTTATTCTGCACAATTAGTTCTATAATTAAAAGCATATATTTTAAAAATATTAGAAGTTCTCGCGTAATTTTAAACAAAATATGGGCAAAATTAAAAACAAGCCTTTTTTTTAAAAAACGACTGCAAATTCTTTCCTTGCTCTTATTGTATTCATAGAGATAAATTTTCTGTATAAGATGGCATACTCATCATATCGATGTTTTTTGTTAATTTCCCATAATTAAAAAATGTAATTATTCTATATATTTCTCACGTCGTTAATATTTTCATCAAGGAAATTTTTATATAATGTTAAGTTTTTTAGAAATGTTTTAAATGATTTATAATGAAGTTTCTCAAAAACAAATGTTTTCTTGGAAACAGCTTGAAATTTTGCATTTTCAGAAACGCTCAAGTTACTCGTATATTGACACAAAAGCGTCTGCAAATGTTTTAATCAAAATTTGAACTTAGATCAAGTTTTAAAACGAAATCTTCTATAATATTCTTGGAGTCATATTTCAATTTTACCCTTAAGGGACCAAAAACAAGGAGAAAAAGTTAAAAAATGACTCACAGTCGCTAACCGATAGCAGCTGAGCAGAGGTTAGAATGAAATATAAAACCTAGCCTAAACTGAAGAGAGAAGAAAATTAGTGGGGGATTCATTTTGTAGAACTGCTAGATCGTGTTGTGTTTGGAATAAAATAGAACGATAAATAAATTTTCTGTTGCTGTAAGTAGCAGTTCTTGCAATCATCTTGCAACCACGGCTACTGACACAATGTTGCAAATATAATCTTTTACTGTCTTTACAGTGACAAAAAAACTTTTATAGAATACGTTTCTTAAAAGTAAAGTTTTCTAATAAATGTAAATATTTTACGATTAGGTGCTTCATATTACATTATTTTATTGAGTAATACCATGCACTATTTTTTTTTAAAGTAATTTTCGCGGAATTTTAGTTTCAATTAAAGGAAAATGATTACATTTATTTCTGTAATAAAGCCAAGTACGTTTATAAAAATGGCGGAGATCCAATTTTCGGTCAACTCTCTGTATTGTTAAAATTAATTATAGATATTTTTTGTTAATGAATATTTTATAATGTATTAAATCTTTAAATAAGGCCATGTACATTTTTTTGAAAACACGAATTGTTTTTGCGTACTTTTTGCTCGCAATAAAGGACACTTATTGATGATTTTGATAGGTTTGAATCAGTGAGATTTGTTGAAGTTATATTGGCTCGACTGATCGACGTAGAAAGAGCGTTGCTCGTCGCCAGCAGTGTTGCGCTATGAGTGCTATGAGTGCAGTGAAAATATGTGTTCTGCATGTTATGTATGTGTCAGCATTATATATAAAAACTTATCTTCATTAAACAGTCGAGTTAACACTGCGTACGGATTTTTCAATCCCTACTTCAATAGATTTTTTTTCAAAAAAAGGCTCCAAATATTTTCTTTAAACTTTTCACTGGAATCGAGCAAAGTGTGCTTCAAAAATGGTGCGGATCGAATTTTCGGCCAACTCCCTGTATTGTCAAAAATTCCCAACCAATCAATAATTCAAAAATGCAATATTGATTACAGAATTTTTCCCTTAATAAAATCTGTTTAAAAGAGTTAAGTATTTATAGAAGATCATAAACATGTTTTTGGAGAAGAGTAGGTCTGGTATAAATTTTGTTTGAAGTAAAAGAAGCTTATTAAAAAAATTCTCAAAAACAGTTCCAAATTTTGACTTTATATTTTTTCCTCTAAAAAAGAAAAACATGCTTATCTTTTCGAGCATATCTCATTTTCGCTGAACTCTCCGATTTTCAGAAAATTGCAGAAGTTACTGATAATGCAAGAAAGTATTAGCTGTTGTAGCACAATTTTTTTTCAATAAATATCTTCAATGTCTGCTAGTCTCGTGGCTGGCTACAAAAGCCCATTTTAAGTCAATTTCTGCACGTGTATACGTAGAAGCCAAAGTTGAGAAAAATTTGGAAGGGCACTTGGGTGACATAGGCTGCTAGCCACCAGCAGCGCGAAGTAACACAACCGGACATAAATAAGCGGAGGGACGATTTCTCACTCAGAATTGCGGTTACAAATGCTGCAAATGTGGTCGTTGGCGTTAATAACTAGAATTGCCATTGCCCCCTGACTCTTCTTAATCTGCCGTCATTGGTCGTTATAATAGTATTACGTTATGTCATTGTTTCTGCTACCGATTTCTCCGCTGACACTTTGATTTTGTAAGTCTGTTGTGGTCCTTGACTCTGTACGTTGTTCGATATCATCCCCTCCTACTTCATGTATTATGCTGTAATTCATGGCGCAATAAATAATTGATCCGTCCATATTGTCATGTCAATGTATTATACATTGTGATGATCCACCGATGGTTTTTTTCAAGGATTTTAAGGATTTTTAAAGGATTTTATTCTAAAATATAGGGGTGGATCAAAATTGTTTCTGGGACAAACTTAAAAGTCACATACAGATACATTTACTTTCTATGTAATAGTATCAGGTGATTTTGATACCGACCCCCTAGTATAGTGTAGATTCAGCAATATTGCAGATTCACTCATATCAGTTATTATTGACAGCGAACACATTAGTACATTACTTCAAACATTGGAAGTGTCACACGCCGGAGCAATTTCGCCCACAATATTTTCATCTCAGTAATATTTACATCGCATTGCTTTCATTTGACTCCGCTTTTGCGTTTTCCAATTATCATTCTGTCTCCAACCTACTTGCCTTCCTGACTGTCTCATCAGGAACTTTGCCAGGCCATTCATATCATGCCGCGAAGTACAGTCCATCCCATTTTTCGCTGCTGCTGGCTCCCGTTGCTCCCTCATACATTTGCGATGGCGTCGCCAACGTTCCACCGCACCTTCATTCCGTCTTGCCCCTTGGCACTCGGTGAGACTCGTCTCTCATCAAAATGCATCCTCGCCTTATCAACGTCAACAAGCCATTCTATCTAATACATAAAAATCAATATTTGTTTGTTGGTTCGGGCTTAATGAGCCTCCGTACCGTTCATCCGATTGCGATAAAACTTTGTCAACTTATTGTTTGCACTTGTGGGAAGCATATATATAATTATTCTAACTCCGCTAGATGACGCTGCAGCACAAGATGGCGCTTCATTTAAATGCAATCCAGTGCACCTGAACTTCATTGTTGCTTGGCGCTTCCATGTGACGTGGGTCGAGCCAGAGAAGGACAGGACGAACGGACGTGCAAGAGTGAGAGAGGAGAGGGAAAAACAGAAAAGAGGGAAAAGAGAGGAGAGAGAAAAAGGGTGGGAAAAGAGAGAGAACAAAGGGGGAGAGAGGAAGTGAGAGATGGGGAAAGAGAGGGAAAAGAGAAAGAACGAGATAAAAAGAGAGAGGGAGGAATTTTTAACTCTTAAATAAGAAAAAGAACAAAATAACTCTTGGAAATTTTAAACGTTATTTCCACAATTACTTCTTTTGCGACAGCAATGCGCCGGGTACCAGCTAGTTACTAAATAAAATATTTCCAAGGTATTTTTTTCAAGTCAGGATTCTTTGCAGCTTCAAGACAATAACGCAATTCCAAAGAACAATTTAGGATCTGTACATGTTCTCGCATTTCAAAAACTGACTTGATGTAAATTGTAAACATTAAAGAGTTGTACAAAAGATGAAAATATGGATTACAGGTAGTTTGATAATTCCTAATATCCATAAAAAAATATTAGCTGACAACTGTAAATTCCGACTCCAAAAACAATGTTTTCCCATTGACTCGAGGCCTGAATTACAATCGTAAAACTTAAGTATTAAACGTAAAACCACCTAATAATTTTCCCTAGGAATTATGTTGATGGATCCTCAAACAGATCCAGTTTTCAGAACGACTGCTCAAGAGAAATAGCAAAATGTCGCCCCTCTTCTCTTTCTCTCCTCTCATTCCCAACCAAAATCTTTCTCCCATTGTCTCTCTCCCCTTCTTTTTCAATGCCTTCCTCATTCTTTATTACCCCCCCTTACCCTCATCCATGCCCAGTGCTTCCTGGAAAAGGTTTCCCTCCATCGTAAAGCGACCCGCAACGTCGCCTCATTTTACGACAGTTGAATGACGCGCCCGCCCCGCCCCGCCGGCCCGTCCGTCCGTCAGAGCGACGGGGTCGCCCTGGGTCACCGCCTCCCCGCCCCGCCCCCGCCCCGCCCTGCCCCGCCCCCGCCTTCCCGCGTGCGCAGCTCCAGGCACGGCCCCACACGCAGGGGAGCTCGGAGGAAGGAATCCGGCGAATAAGCAACATTAGCTACGCTACGTCTCCAACGAACCTATAAATTCCGCAGAAATCTTATGGTAATCCATTATGGGAGAGAAAGAATAATCATCCACAACAATAACAGTTGTAATATTTATTATAACAGGCCCACAGTTAACGTTCGGGAAAATAACTTCCCATCTTCAGTGTGTCTCGAATATTTAGAAGGAAAAAATGAGAGATTAACATAAAGAAAGGTAGCATGTAGACACAAAGCAAAATTATAAAATAACATTGATAAATGAAATGCAATAATTAATACTTAAATAAAATTAAATTGTTTGGGAAGTAAGTAATTTTAATTTAAGACATGCTAGCTGCAAGTTCGTTGTAACATTAGCTACATCATAAGTAGTCCCCCCTTCTGCCGCAAAAGCCAAGTAGGGCTGCGGCGCGCGCGCAGATTGTACTGCTCCAAAAGTGAATAAATGACCGCCTCCCCAGGGGTACTGGTGGAGGAAATTGACAAAAAAGTAACTAGTGGTGCTACAGAATGGCACAGACTTTCCCGTATTGGTTTTCTATTTCCTCGGGTCTCGGCTAGCTATTCATACTTGCCACGAACTCTTGCCAGCTGCCAAGTATCGTCGCCCACACAATATTTTTTTGATATTTTCTTACAATAATTTTTCGCTTTCCTAGTGGTAGAATGAAATATTAATTTTAGAATACTAAAGAACACTAAAATCTCGACCTAAATGGCAATTTTTTTTGAAAAAAATTTAGAGCCGCTATGGCGTTTAAGCACAACTAAAAATGCGAAATTTGACGCTCTTTTTCACAGAAACTTTTTGAGTTACCGAGAAACTTCATTTAAAGTCATTTGAAGCATTTTATCCTAAAAATACAATAGTGTTTAAAAATTGCTGGAAATGTGCTTATTAAGGTTGTGAGAGATCTTTAAAATAAATTACAATTGTGTAATCTTTGAAAAAAACAAAAAATACCCCAAATTGAACTTTACATCGCATTAAAGAGGGTACTTAGCACTATCCGTTCGAAAAGTTTGAAGAAAACATTTGGAGCCATTTTTGAGAAATGGTGTTTGAGCGTGTTTGAAATTGCGGAATATTGAGCTAGCTTTCACAGAAAATTATTCAATTTTCGAGAATCTTTATTTTACATTATATAAAGCACGTGTACTCATAGATATAATAATGTGAACAAATTACCGCTAATGTAAATATTAACGACATGAGTGACAACTCAAAAAATTATATAGTTATAATTTTTACAAAAACAAAAGAATAAAGCAAAATGGCGATAATGTCATCTCATAGAGTACATTTTGTACTATTCCCACAAAAAGTTTAAAGAAAAAGTTGGAGCCGTTTTTGAGAAAAGCTTGTTTTTGTCAATGTCAAAGCTTGTTTTTTTTAATTGCAAATATTGCGTGCAATATTGCGCAAAAACTACTATAATTTAAAAAAAATATACATCACCTTAATGAAAGAAGTCACTTTGGACAACAAATTTTGTTTGCAGGAAAAATCTCTTATCTTCATTTTTGTAGTTCTAGGAAGCCGCCAAAAAAAATTTTAATTTTGCAATTTTTGAAAATTCAGAGTTAATCGTGAAATTTGGACGTATGCCACATTAATAAGTGTATTTTACTCTATTGTTACAAGAAATTTAAAGAAAAAATTTGAGAGGTTTTTGAGAAAGTTTTGAAAATGTCCGGGGAGCTTCATGTAAGGAACCCCCAATTTTTGAAGACTTTTTTTCAAAATCGTGGCGCCTTGAGTGGAAGCAGATTGACCGGGGAAAATCCATTTTGGAAGAAATCGCACGTATGGTTTAAGCGTTAGAGTTGTTCACAGACGGACGGACAGACAGAACGGCGGACGGACGGACGGACGTTTTGAAAAGAACCACTTCTTCGGTATCAGGGTACCCCAAAACGTGTATTTCCGTTAAAATATCGAAAACAATTTTCCGCAGCATTACATAACTTTCCCTATACTAGTATATTACGCCGCATGTGCGTATGTATACGGGAATACACGTACGTAAATTGAGCTGCCGCTGTTTTTCACTGACCCAACGACCCCGTCCGTTGGCCTCTCCCTTGAGGTAATTTTAAATAAGAACACCTTCTAACAAAGAGAACATATATGGCTCGTAAAATCAGGTTACCACCATCAATCGGCAAACGTTTATCTATTCCGCTTCCTCAGATATCTTGTTCCGTATTCTAGAACCTCTGATTAATGTTATTAAACACTACCCCAAAGATTTTATCAATCTTCTAATCTTCTGAAGCATATCATTTAAAATATCTGGACCTACATTCTGGCATTCATTTCTTGTGAACTCGAACCATACTCTTACTAACAAATTTGCGTCCATAGCAACTGACGCTGTTGTGAAGTCGTGGGTTTGACAAATCACAGACACGATGGCTTTGGTATGTACACACTCTATTTACGTGTATATACATAAGTGTCGTACCATTTACTACAGAAGCATTTGCTCGCCGTTAGCATCTGCTAACTACCGAACGCATTGTCAACATGAGCCTGGCGCTCATACTTGGTTGCGACCTCCCACGCACACTGACGTCTCGCGAAGGTCTCGCGAAAAAAAATTGAAGAACAATGCTGACCCTTTTCAGAGCCCACCCGCCTTTATAGCCTCGTTGTGACCGCATCGCCACTAGGGATGTGCCCTTAACAGCTAAACTGTTATTTCTTAAAGTTAACGTTTATTAACTGTTACGCGAAATAACAGTTATTTCATTTATCCTGTTATTGGCTGTTATCCGTTGATATTCATAGTACTCTAATCTATTGGGCCAAACGCGAACTACTAGAAGCTTTCGCGGCAACCGTTTTGTACAACAGTTTCTCTGCATGTAATCAATCGTGATTAACAATTGTACAAATTATAGATTCATTAATATATAATTCGTTATTATTACACACCATGTGTCACAATATTTTTATATTTTATTGTGTACGTATACTACAATAAGAAGTTTGTCCTTTATATTAAGCCCGTCCAATATGTTTGTTAGCTTCTTTTTGACCCATTACTGGTAATGTGAGATCCACTAATATTTGTTTAAGTGCGGTAGAATACAATGAAGTACGGTCAAATAACACTCATTATAATATTTGATATTCAACAGGTATTTCCACTTTAGCTGTAGGTAAGCAAAACACAGTTTCTACTTCTCATTATTTTTGGCACTCGTCACTTCACTATGAACATGTTGCGTATTCCTAAGAATATTTGCAATCTGATCACGAATCACTGTTATTTTAGCAATACTCTGTACACATTTGCTACTCATCATATTAACTACTAGCCTTCCTTGGCAGTTCATCGAGTCTCGTTCATATCAGCTGTTTCTCTGTCCCTGCCCAAACATGTTTGGCGAAGTAGTGCAAGCAACCGCCTAAGGTAGCTGCACAACCGTTACAGTACTACCAACGTTATTCGTTTTGCCTGGTTTAACTCTTAGCAGTCGCCACAACTGATTTAACTCTTAACTTACGGCCATGTTAGGTTGCTGATCATGGACGTCTTATTTTTCAACTGTTATTAATAACCGTTTTTCGAGTCCACTGTTATTCCGATAACAGTTATTGAAGAAAAGCCGGTAAGCCCATCTCTAATCGCCACCCGCCGGGTGCGACTGCCCGGTCTTGACAACCGGACCTGCACCCTTGGGCTTGGCCCTCCTCTTGCGGCCCATGTGATGCACGCTACACGACTGTTCACTACAAGCGTCCACGATACCCGTTGTGCAACACGCTGCCGCTGTTTCAGTAGCGGACGCTACACTAGGGGTGATATCGCACAGCAGGTGGTATCGGACAAAAGTAGTTTAGGGAACTGGCACTGGATGTAGCGCGTGCCACACTGTCAGTGTGTTCCTGGACACGAATTAACTTTGCATACTCTTTTCCCATGTAATCAAATACTCATTTTTCTTTGTGTTAAGCAATGAAATATTTGTCTCAATAGTGAGCGTATCTTTGATGAATTGCCGAAAAAATCGCCGTTAAAATTATTTTACCATTTTTTATGTAGTTGTCCGATACCACCCTCCACTTTTCAGACATGTAAGTTGTCAACGCTTTTTACTATCCCCAAATAATCATTTTGTTTTACTTTCACTTTGATAACGTGTGTGAGTAAGAGATTGAAGTTTCATATTCTGTATTTTAAGAATAATTTTAACAAACCTTAATTCAGAAATCATGTTTAAAGCTAAGGTGGCCGATACCACCCGACCTTCCCCTAAATACTTCAATACGAGTTGATACAACTTGAAAAAAAAAATCATAACAACCGAGGAACCAAACCGGCTGAGTTAGTTCAAACTGAAAATTAACGTTATATCTGCAGCAAGTCTGGACGGGAGGTCCTAGGATTTCACTCCCCATGGTGCCACGATTTTCAATACTAACTAGAGAGCTGAGAAGAATTCTAGCGGCCGACGGATCTGGTCTCTAGTTCTCCGTGGCATTTCCAATCAATACCAGCCAATAATGCTGGAGCAGCATTCTTATAAACAGTTGACGGACCGCTTGCGATCTTTCATTCCTCTTCCTTGTCCTACCCTCTGTCATCGCTTGGGCGGCGATCCGTTGGGGAGGCGACCGGAGGGTCCCTGGGGGATGTCTAAAGGCTGTAAAATGGAATGGCCCTTGGGCCCTAGGATAATTAGTGTACATCCCAACATAATTATGTCTTTGAATATTTATTTTACTAATAAATATTATTAATAAATAATAATAATAATATAGTATATATATATATATTACATATAATATATTAAATTTGAAATTTTAAATACAATAATTAACAATAATAATATATTGTTTTTGAAAACAATATGACAAACAATGCTTTGTTCAAACGATGTGGACAAGTCTTAGAGGCAATAAAGCGATACAATCATATTTTTCTCGGCGCTTTTGACCAGTCTCAAGCACACTTCAGATTTTCTTTCAAATCAGAGGTCCTTGATTCAGAAATGTACTTTCTTAAAAGTAGTCTTTTTAACTGTATCAGTCAATCTTAGAATAAAAAATATAAATATATGAATATTCTTTATGTGTATTAATTTAAAGCAGAGAAAATGTATGTAAAGTTTAGAACATTTGCTTGTTAATCTTCTTACTATTCAAATCCTTTAAAAATTGCGAAAAAAATTCTACAAATTTATGGGCCCCCAAAAGTTCCGGGCCCTAGGCTGCAGCCTTATGGATCCAATGGCTCTGCCTGCACAAGCCGAAGTGTTCGTCGGCGCCGCATGGCTCCAGCGGGGAAGGAACATTGCATTCTACCGGCATGAAGCATTGACTTCACTTACGGGATCGTGGAGTTCACTTACCAGGAAACATTTATCGATCAATTACGTGAAGGTACCAAGACTGACAACAGCTCAGAACCTCTTTCGGAATTCCTTACCTAAAAGAAGGACATTTTTAAAAGTTTTATTAATTTATTTCCAAACTACGATTTCGTTCTAGTACTCGCCACTTGAAAATTCAAAATTTCGTACAGTGCTCAGATACTCTACTCACTACCGGCCAATAGATATTCTACCCCCTGAATGTATGAGACCAAAAAAATCCCAAAAGTACTATTTCATGTTACATTATTGAAATGTCAATATTAACAAAATGTTTAAGTTTATTATTTATGTACAAAATAAGGGAAAATAATTTATCTACGTTATAACGATGGGAGCGTATTTTGTTGAGTGTAGGTCAGTGCTGAAAAACGATTCTTTTGAAATAGTGGAAGTTTCAAATTTTATGAAAACTTCCTCAGGGCTGTAAAAATAAGGTGTATCTTCGTTCTAATCCTCAGCACTAGAACACATCAGCCTTACGTTCTGTAAGTTTGAGGAGACTCCAGTTCATATTTCTCAAATTTGTTCTTGAAGGAACCACTACAGGCTTTTTTACAGTGCAGCCAGTTTTGATGAAATTTGCCTAATTCCAGCATTCTTGCAACATTGACCGATTTCTTGGCAAACCACTTGCCATATCTTAAGCGCGCAAAGACAAAAATTCCCCGCGTCCCCGCACGCCCCCGCCGCCCCGGCCGCCCCCACCGCCCTCGCCGCCCACGCCGCCCCCGCTGCCCTCGCCATCTCCCAGCCTGTCCATGGTCTCCGCTACGTGCCGATCAGCAGCCGACAGCTTTCAGCTATAATTGTTTAAGCTCCCGCAGCGGGCGGGCGGGCGGGCGTGGATGAGCAGGGCAGGCGGGCGAGCGGGCGGGCAGGCGGACGGGTGGGTTGGGCAGGCGGACGGGCTGGGCGGGCGGGCGGGGGCGGGCAGGAGGGCAGGGGACGGGCGGGAGGAGAGGGGACGGTGCGGGAGGGGTGGGGACGAGGGGCGGGCGGGATGGGACGGGGGCGGGCGGGAGGGGAGGGGCGGGGGCGGGCGGCGTGGGGGGGGCGGCTGGGGTTCGGAGCTGGCGTGGATGCCAGAACTCGGCTGTTAAACGCCCGCTCGTATTTTACAAGTTATTCTCCCGGACGTTTCATCTGGGGTGGGACTGTTGTCGGTTCGTGGTTTACGGTTTACAAAGCGGGGGTCTGTTTCCTTTAAGGAATCCTCGAATTTTTCTATTTCGAAGTTACGAGGATTATATGGCGTAGTCTACTTCTTTTTAGGGCTTTGTGTTTGGGTCGAGAGTCCTTACGCAAAAAAAAAATGGTCATTTTCTAAATACTGTCTCGTAAAGTTAAAGAAACACATATATCTTGGAGTACCATGCAACACTTAAAAAACTAATAGAGAAAATTATATAATTCCAGTTTCACTATTTACTTCACTAACAGGAAATGTGTTAACGAGTTACGCCTTCTTTTTGTGTTTATCTATACTAATATATAAAGACAGAACTGCACTGATTTACAGCGCGATAATCTCTGAATCTACTGAACCAATACTGATGAAACTTTTGTACTAGCTTCCTTTAAAGGTCTGGAGTAACATAGGCTGTGATTTACAATCGCAAACCTTACTATTATTCACAAAATAATTACTTTTCCGGACATTTTTCGCCTGGCCTTACATCACAGATTCAATACTGGATCAATGTCAATAGTTTAGCTGCGCGCCACCAGAGGATGAGGTCTGAGATCTTCTACTGTTTTCATCAATGTCCAGAATTATTACGAAATTCATTGGGGTTTGAACAACACTATGTAAAGTCCGTGAGTGATCGTTGGTCATTTGTTTGTTTTGAACGTTGGTGGAACGAAATCCTTACTGAAAGTACGTAGTAAAGAACGTCAATGTACAAACATTGTCCTTAGTCCGTTTGGTACCCAAATTGTGGCAAGAAAACATGTGAGTTTTAAAGTAGAAAGTTAAAAGTACAAAAATATACAGTACAAAATATACAGTAATGTACAATGTACAATATGTAGATATCGTATACAGGTATCGTATATTTTCTAAACAACCTCTTCTTTTACAGAATTTGTGAAAATTGAATTGTTTGAAACAATGCCGAAACGAAAGCTACAGTTGTCAAAATAGAATACAAGTGCTAAGAGATGGGCAGTCTATTAAAATTCGGAATCGGCTACTCAGAGGACAAGAGCGACTTGCAGAAGAACACGCACCATTGAAAACAATGCAGTAAAGAAGAAAGCAAATGTGAATAATTCTCTAGGAAGCAGGGCAGCTTTTCGTTATGACTCTAGATGTGACTATTTACACATATCGCTTGTTTAAATTGGTAAAATGGAAAATATTGTGTTGTAAAATTGAAAATGTTTTTGGTCAACCCTGTTGAACATTTTTCTTCAATATGGGCAGTGGACTATTACAGTGGTATGTAATTAAGTAATGGTCCTTTACATTAAGACTAATCTTGCTGTTGTTTCGCATGTCAGTTGCTCTCACTGAATTAATTCATCTATTTTTTCTATAAACATGGCAAAAATTAATTTATCTAAAATATCTATGCAGTTATAGTTAGTTAATGCCTTATTTTACGTGGCGAGACTCGGGCCATCAGGCCCGCTCTTCCGTCTGACCACGCACCTCCGTCTGACCTTTTCACCTAGCGGAGAAAGAAGGTGTTATCTCGGGCGACGAAACAGGCGATTTGAATTTAGCTCAGAGGCGTCATTTAGGCTTGAGGATCTTTTACATGCAAGTAAATCTACTAACATGGGCCAGCCGGCTTTACTTCCCCTCCACGGAAGGCTATAGTCTAATCTAATAACAAAATTCTGGGACTCCTTGGTTTCTATAATTCACACATCAAAATACATAGTATCTAGCACTTCAAATCAAATAACGAAGCTAATAGTGTTTTGTTAGGTGGTTCAGTACATTGTCAATTTATTGTGTGTATATAATGTACAGGTTGGTGGATCAGTATTGCTGTTATGTTGCGATGATATGATGAATTAATTTACCTACACAAATAAGTTTTATACTACATGACACTAGCACACAGATCTTTAAACATACATATTTCTGTCATCTTCAAAATAATTATAGAAACCGGCATTTACATTTCAGCATAGATATTTTCATTCACTTTTATGATTACGATTCATCAAATACGTTACGACATCTATATCTATTTGTCCGGATCTGTCTACTAGCGTACCCATGCGAGAACTCTCGGATGTTTCATATACTCTGCTTAAAACTGTAAGTCCCTTCAAGGTCACGAGTTGGCAGCAGATAAATGTTTAATCTTCCTTTATAAATACTATAGAAGCAAAAAATATAAAAATGAGTTAGTTTTACAAGTTGACAATTTATTGAAAGTGTTGTATAATATATAAAATTCCCGTCCTTTGGCTCGACAGCCTGCTACGGGCCTTAGCTGACCGGCGGTGACACAGCCTTTCGGCCACGTGTGTTCGAGTGGTTAGCACGAGGACATCCCTTTACCGTATACACTGCTCTTCTTAACCTTAGGATGGGCTTTCTCATCGTCACACAGCAATCGATACTGAGACATTTCTAAGGAAAGCGTGCAGTTCTAATTAACCCGGCCGGGAATCGAGTTCGGGGTTGTTTCGTGGAAAGCGAGCACGCTAACCAATAAGCCACCGATAAAAACACTCCACATAAAAAAATAGAAACTCCACAAAAAGAATATATGTGTGTCTACAATTTGTACAAGTATTTTACGAGTATTTTGTATTAACAGTTTAGATTTGTTTATTGTTTTTATTTATAAAGTGAGGAATGTTTGGGAGCTGAAACTCCCAATTAGAAAAATGTAAACTTTCTTTAGTAAGAAAGTGAACGAGGCACACCGGAAATTTCCAAATAGGGGGAAAGACATGACAGAGATAGCTTGGCGGGTCAGATATACAATGGGAGAGAAGTAGGCCCCACTGAACGGCATGAATAAATGGAATTCCTCTTCCTGGCTAAAAATTTACTGTAATAAATGCCTGGGCAACGCCGGGTAGTTCAGCTAGTTAACAATAAAATTAAACGGAAAAGTCAGTTCTTCAAAGATGAATTTTTTCTCAAACAGAAGTAGCTACATTTTACTCATTAACTCAAATAACTAAGAATTACCAAAAACGTGCTTAAAAATTCTCAATAATACTTATTTTTTGCTAGGAATATTTATTTAGAAATGTCTTACTTCACGTTTTAGAACAGTTATAGAAACTATTAAGATCTTCTGGTGCGAAGTTTTTGCTGATATTTAGAAATAATAATTTTATGTTATTTTTGGTGTAGATTGTACCTTTTCGATGCCTAATACATTCTGTTACGGCCTACTGTTCACGTTTATTTGCAGCAGAACAGTTTGAATTTCCAATATGCACTCACAGTTGTACTCAGGAATACTCTATACTCTTTAAAAATGGCGTAAAAAAAGAGTTATGGTATTATACACTATCATTCTGGAAACGAAATGAGAGTGAATTTTCAGACTATACTACGACGATAAACGAAAGTGCTTCTCTTAAGCCATCGCAACAGATTTTCAAATGGGTGGTGCAACATTCGTAAAGCGAAGAACTCGTTACCTGCTCTACTTCTAAGAGGTATCGAATTACTTTTTACATACACGTCTTCCAGCTTACTTAATGTGCAAAACGTCTCTAGTTTGTTGAGCGGTGGTAAGATAAACCGGACAACTTACATAGTTTTAAAGGAGTGTGAAGTGTTGGATTTGCATTCGCTATTAGGTGTTGGAAAATTAATTTCTTTGGTTTGCTCATGTCGTTGATATCTTCTTTAAATACATATGTAAATTATTCACTGGTTACTTTCATGGGAATGCACTAAGTAGTCTTAAACACGCAATGCGAGAAATGAAGGGGCTCCCGTTCAAATGTTCCACGCTCCCGTTCAGTTCAAAATATGTAGTGTGAAACGTCAAAATATGTACATAAATATGTAATGAAAACAGTAAGAATATATAATAAATGTGTGAAATGGGATAAAATACTCTAGTTTTAAAACACATTTACATAATACGAAATTACATTACAAAAAAGAGTCCTAAACAAATTTTAAAAATAATACAAACGTTTTAAAAGTCATTGATGAGCATATGTTCGTGCACACTTTACTCCATTCAACTTGCTCTTCAGTAGTAAAGATCCATCTATTGTTATCCTGAACCGTAGTTTAGTAGCCAGAGCAAAGTGCATATAAGCAAGATTATATGCACCATGAGCCAAACTAAACGCAACAGAAGCATGGTGAAATCTACGACTGTGGGGTGCAACATTCTTATCGAAGTGTTACACGTCGACGATCGCCAAAGTTTCTCGGAAATTAAAGTTAAAGGTCACGAAACGTAGTGACAACTGATACTTTCCATACCTAGATTTCATCAATAATGAAGGAAATGGTAATTTTTTGAAGATATTTCTTTCCATAAAAAATACGTAATAAAATTCAAGAAAATTGATAGAATAAAAAATGTTTTGGGAAAATAGTAAAATATGTAAAAAAAAGTAATATAAGACTAAAAATATGTACTTCGATAGAGTGGTGCAAATCAAGAATGTTAAAAACGTAGCCTTACCTCATAACGACAATGTTCTACACCAGTCGTTTTTTTAGAAGAATATTGTTGCCAGGTACCCCACGCAGAATTATATAGAATCTTTTGGATGGATCCGCACAAAATTATGAGTTCTCCATCAGGAAACCAAGGCGCGTCGACAGCTCATTGGTTTTGATTGGTTGAGAGGAAGTCGTCTAACCGTGAGTGACTGACGGGCAGACACAGGTTACTTGATTACTATAAAGAATATTCTAATCTCTGAAACAAGAATAAATGGTGTTTCGACTATTGCATGTTGCAGCTTATACTATACGAGACTTACAACTACTTTGCATTCGAGAAGGATACTCTTCCATGGATTCATATGTACTAACGTTTTCGAAAGTTTCGTAGAACATGTATTTTAATTTTGATACATCCAAACACGAAAAAGGGAAAAAAAAACACTCGTTAGTTTTGAATATTTGTGCTGTGAATGGCATAATCACGTAGAGTTATTTTCTACACGATGCAGATGCGAGAAATTCTTACAAGAAATATTGCGTCGTTTATCTTGACTACGATCTACAAACGATTAATTTTCCAGGCATTAACTGAAAGCTTGGCTTCCAAGAGGGTCTTGTTGAAAAGCATATCATTCTCGGACCTGCTCATAGAGTTTTCCAACGAGAGATGCCTACAAAGAATCATTCTGTACATAATGAACTTTTGTTGGCAGTGTTACCACAGTTTGAGTCTTAATCCTCTTTGCCGTGCTTCTCCGCCAATCTCTCTTGCCACCCTCCTTCTACAAGTCCACATTCACGGGTTTCCGTTGAATATTTGTAAGGTCTTCTTGCTACAGTCTATAATACAGGGTGTTAGGTATTATCTTTTTATTTGATTTTAAAATGTTAAAAGAAGTACCTAGCGCGAATAATCAATAAAAATAAAAGACGATCAAAAATAATTCACCATATCTTCGTGGCACTGTAGTGAAGTTAATCAGTTCAAAAATTTGAAGGGTACGTAACTTCTTGAAGGAAATTATACCTTTGAAATATGTAAACATGACTTTTTAATGTGAATAGAAAACGTCACACTTATCGTTACACCACAGTTCCGTGTTTGAAATCACTGATTGATGGCTGTGAATAATCACCAAGAATGATGGAGAGGATGACGATGATGAAACGAGTGGTCTTGACAAAGAGAGAATGAATGACGGCCGAGAGTGCAAAGGTGTCCAATGAAGAGGGTGGGGATGACGAAGGGTTGAGAAAAGAGTAGGAAGAGAGCAGAAATGACAACGAAGGGGAAATGACGAGGAAGGACGGGTGGAAATGACCATGAAGAGGACGGAATGACGATGAAAAGGACGAGAATTACTACGAAGAGGGGTGCAATTACGATGAGGACGGGAATTACGATCAAGATGGCTGGAATGACGATGAAGAGGGCATGAATATCGATGAAGAAGGCGGAGATGACTACGATGATAGATGACGAGGAAGGACGACTGTGGGAGTGAAGATGATGTTGACTATTGATACGGTCAATCAATGTAAAGAAGAGGAGTATGGCCACGAAGAGTCCGGGATGACGATAAGTAATGTCATGCTAATTAGCGTACCTAGCAACTCCAGATTGGACAGTTTTGCATGGGAGAGAATAAACATGGCCAGGAATCAGAATTTTAGTTTCCTTTCTCGTTGAACTATATAAATACTTGGAAACTCAATTACACTCATCGTCATAAAAGAATCTGCACCCGAAGGAACCTACCAATCCGCTGCAAAATTTTGCGCACCATTCGCTAAGCCAATGATTTCGTTTTCACTATCGGCCGCGCACTGGAGGGGGACGGTGGTAGGTTCATGACGTCGAGCCCTCCGGTCTAGATAGAGGCACTCAAATGGACGCGCCGGCCATTGCGACATCGGGAAGCGCCGCCAGAGCTTCACCTGCACGCACACTATGATAGGGGACGCGTTCGACTGCCAGTTGCCCAGTTGGACGCTTCCGAGAGAGGGCCACATCGTGGTGTGCGGAGGCTGGTTGGTCCTGTCGCCGTATTGCGCGCCACACCGGTCGTTCGCACACCACCATCGCCCGCTGTTGGAGGCAATGGATTGAGGAAGGCTCGCACATCACGACATGCAGGATCTGGACGTCCGCCACGGCAGCCACGAGGAAGACTGACGGATTGTCCGCCACGTGCGAACAGTTCCAACGGCAAATGATAGGTGCTATTCAGCGAGCTGTGCAGCCTGCACTGTCACAATTCTGTAAGTACCTAGTACCATTGATGATGATACCAGGTGATTGCACAACTCAGGGATCGTCTGCCACTCACACCCCACATCGTCGTTACAGACTCGCCTGGTGTCGGGAACGACGACGAATGCAGACCGGCAGTGGGTCATCTTCAGCGACGAGTCCCGCTTCTGCCTTGATGGCGATAAACACCAGGTCAGTGTGTGGAGGCGTAGTAGGAAGCGCCACGACGAGCTGTTTGTGGTATTCCATCGCACGTCCCGCCAGCCTGATAATGGTTGTGGAGGCGCGATATCCATGGTGCCCGTTCACTGTTAGGTGTTCGTTGGAGGCACCGTGGCAGCCGCACGGCACATTCAAAAGATTCTGCAACCGGTGGCTCTGCCATTCGTGAACGCCCACGTCCATGTTCTTTTTCAACAGGATAAACGCTCGTCCGCATAACGCATGCCATCTTCCGAGTATGCCTTGCAGGCGTGGATACTCTGCCATGGACCAGCCGCATCGCCAGATCTCTCCTCGATCGAGAGTATTTGGGGTGCTACGGAGTGTGCGATCAGGATCCCACCCCCTACTCACCAATCTGCAAGAACCTGCGCGCTCAGATGCAAGCTGCATGGGATGGACTAGCATAGACATTATTCGAGACTCTGATACAACTCCATGCCGCGACTGTCTGGAACGCGTGTGTTCGCTAACATGGCGGCCCCACGCCTATACTAACATGTACCGTCTGTGGCCGTGTAGCACAATAAATGTTGGTTCCTACAAATGTGAAAGTGTAATGATTTGGTATGCGTGGTACCGTCTACCTGCCTGCCAACAATGAATCGCAATCCACCTCGTTCTTTCTGGGTGCAGCTTTGTTATTATGACGAGTGTATTGATGATGATCGTTTTATTTACTTTTATTTATTACTCTTCTTTCATACTTATATTTTTCCATGAGTTAAACAGAAAATAGAAGAGATATTACGGAGTTACGAGCTTTGCTAATTAGCATGACGATAGATTCCGTGAAGAGATGACGCAGAATGTTTAGCAGGTCGGTGCATTCGTGGCACCCTGTATCGCGCGTGCCGGTGGGAACCTCGACGCCGCGTTCCAGCCCCTCGGCGCGGCGGCGGCCGCGATCACTCTTGGGCGTCGGCGTTGCGTCCACGGCCATTGCCGACGAGGTGTAATCCTTATTTACGGCGGCGCCCGCCCCCTCCGCCCAGGAGGCCACGGGCGGCTTACAGCGCGTTACAACATAAGCGCCACTGACGCCGCCGCCGGGCGCTGAAGTGTGACAATTAACAAAGCGTCGGCGCGTGAGATACGCGCGCGCGGGGGCGCGTCGGCGGGCGGGCGGGCAGTGCGGCTGGGCGGCGGAAGAAAAAAACGCAGCAAGGTGGTGACCAGTGTGGCGTTAGAAAAATCCTGTAAGGTGGTATCCATTAAGGAGCTAGAAAAAAATCCAGTGAGGGTAATCCAAGAAAGCAACAGCAGAAGGGTGGGTGACCATACGGGACTGATAGGGATAATGGACAGTGCAGTGTCTCTGATAGGAACCTCTATGGTTCGAGCTGTGACGGTGGCGAATTTTTGACACTAGCTTGGAAGAGCTACGTCGATTCAGCTGCTGGAGAGGAATTCTAGCGACCGACTGCTCTGATCGGTAGTTTTTCCTGGTTTCTCCATTTGAAACCAGGTAAATGTCGGAACAAATCTCTGAAAAACGCGCTACCGATTGCGCGCAATCATTCTTCGTTATTCTTTTCCTCTTGTGTCGTCTTCACAGGCGCGCGTACACACACGCACAGGTACCTGCATTACACTACAACACATATCGGAAATCCACACTAGCTTAGGTGAAACATTGCATCAACGAATATCATTGCAGAGCTTCTGACCGGGTGGCCTTAGGGTTCGAAATCCGACGGCGACAGGATTTTGGCTCTTGATAGATAGCTAGGTTGAATTCAGTCGCTGTCAGGAGGAGAATTCCAGCGGTCGGGTGCTCTGATTCGGTAGTTTTTCCGTGGTTTTCTCCCATCAACATCAGGCGAATACTGAGCAGTACCCAACAGACAGGACCAAGGGCCCCGCGCGCGATCTTTCCTTCTCTGCTTGTCCTATCTTCACGTCCTTACACACACACACTAACGAGCACTACACTACCACACATGCGGGAGACCAGAGGAGAGCTTAGAACTTGTCCTAGCTGGGCCGTTGCCCCGCTGAGGAGATTCTCTGGTTGGGAGAAAATCCCCCATGTCGACATTTAGTTCGGCGCCGGATCTCGCCATCCAGGAAAAGATCACCCCTCCCCCGCAATAAATACATGCACTATACTTACGGAATCAACGACTAATGTTGACGTGCGCAGAATTACTAATTAATCAATGGGAAATCGAGGCAGGAGCTTAACAGTTTTTCCCAGCTGGGACCACGGCCCGCTTATGTCGTGAAGACATATCATGGGAGTATGTGACGGGAGAAAGATGAACACCGGATTGGCTATTACAGTGGTTTATTATAAGGCCTTGTTACTATATGGTTAAATCCTACGCAGCCCAGCACTCGGACGGTCGTTGCCATGACGAGGGTGGGGGGAGAGGTGGTAGGCAGCGGCGAAAGGTAGCGAAGGCAAATAGGCTGGCGGTGGGTCGCTCGGTTCGGCAGTGTCAATTCCCGGCTCGGTCAACCCGAGGGCAACCGCAGAGTGGGACACCGGCGATAACTACCGCGCTCACCAAGAGCGGGAAACAAGCGACGACTTCGGTGGCCGTACGCCGCCTTTATAAACTGCTGGAATTTCAGATTAATAGAACAAATGTTTGTTGTTGTGTTATTATTACTATTATTATTAATATTATTCTTCTAATTCACAGACAGAAGGACGGACGGACGGACGTATTGAATAAAACAACACTTTTTCGGTATCAGGAAGCTCCAAAACCTGTATTTCCGTTTAGATCTTGAAATTGATATTCCGCAGCATCATTTTCTGTATTCTACATATAATACACCGTATATCATACATACGTATTCAAGGAAGTAACAAAAACGTATTAAGGACCGCTAATTCGTGAAATCTCACTATAAGACTGTTAGAGGAAAGTAAATTACTACATATTGTAATAGGATTTGTCCACTTTTTTCAGCGAATCAGGGACACCATACGAGTTTTGTGTCGAAAAATTCCGTTGTTTTTGTGGTGGAATTACATAACTTTCTTTATATTACGCATTTTAAATGGAGATGTTTACTCGGTAAGTTCTCTTCGTGAAGTACGCACAGAACATAATACTCGGTAAGATGTATTAGATTTCCAATTACAGGATCTCCGTTTCATCATTGTACACAAACGTCTTCTTCTTCTTTTATTAAGGTTAACAACTGTTTTTCTTCATACAATACTTTACCATCAGGATGATTCAGGAGATGTGGAAATCCAACGTACACACGTAATGTTTGACAATTAATAAACGTTTTATTTAAATAATAGTGTTTCCTGCGGAAAATTTCTACGTTTTACGGCGCACGATTGCTGAACTTTCTCTTCCTACGTATGAACTTCACGTAAGGAGAACAAAACAAACCACGAATGAATCCTTCAGCGCATGCCAGAATCTTCGGAGATATCTGGAAATTTCAAAAGTTTATTAATGTTTCCCACGGCAGATCTCCGATTTGCAATTAGTGGACATTTTAGACCAGTAACTGGAACATCAACGACCATGAAATAATTTTAGTTATACCAAAACCATTGGCGAAGTATCTACCGAGTATAATTCCCTTTGCAAAGCTTCGGTAATACCTACCTCAGGCAAAAATAACCAAGACCCGCCGGGTATTTAACCCCTCGGGCAGGCTTTGTGAGAAAACTCAGCAAGACTGTTAGAGCCGGACCGCTATAAGGGACACGAGGGCGGGCTCGCCGCCCTCATGAATAATAAATTAAGTCAACCAAATAGTTAAAAATTATATTTTCGGGTGCAGATGAATGGTAAAAAAATTAGTTTTGCGGTAATAATTTAGTAATAATATAGTTAAAAATTATATTAGTTTGGTTTGATTCTGCTATGGTGGGCGGGCCAGCTTGATATGGAGCTAGCCCGCCACCCCCTGTTTTTGGGGTGAAGATGAGTGGTAAAAAATTAGTTTGCGGTAATAAATTAGTAATAAAATAGTTAAAAATTCTGGTACTAGTTTGGTTTGATTCTGCTATAGTGGGCGGGCCAGCTTGATGACCTATCTGGAAGCGATGCCTTCTCGGCCCGGGCGGAGTGAAAGCGGAAGCGGCCAGCGGCCCAGGACGGCGTCGCCTCACCACCCTTGCTGGAGGAATAGCCCCGCACGTGTAGGTCGGCTCCGAATCTTACGTCCTAGCGCAGGACGAACACCCGCCGTAAAACAACTGAAACTAGTGAAGCGACAACAGCACATACCTTTATTTATAACTTTTGCAATTATCGACCAGAGTGTGCAATGAAACTGAGACATGCGCCATTATTTTAAGCGTCCTTTCTTCTATGCATGGAAAGAAATTGAAGAAAAAATGTGGAGCAATTTTTATCAAGTTCCTTAAACGAAAACAAAATTAGACCTTTATGTGCGCTAGTTGATAAATATACTGAATTCATTCCAAACATGTCGACTGTAGTAGTTCTACTTACGGATCTGACCAAGGAAAAAAATGTTTGGCACGATGCCAGTCAAGCTTTTGAATCACTGAGAAAAATTTTGAGGGCTCAACCGGTACTAACCACGATTCCCAAACCTAATAAACTCTTTATATGTTTGGGCAAATGTTACCCTCTCCGCTCCCGCGGATATCTTGTTCTTAATTTTAGAACCACCAATCAATTTAATGAATTTCCTTCCCCGAGGTTTCGCCAAACTTTCAGTATCATGGAAACTTTTACTAATAAGGTTTTCAATCACAATTTTACATTGACATTTAATAGGCTTACATTCCTGCATCTATCTCCGACGTTCCATCCCTCAATTGTTCTTTACAACGAGATTATGCAACTCGTAAAATTTATATTTTCGTGTTGTAACACTTCATTTCGTTGCGTCAAGACAACAAAGTCTCTGACACACAAACTCCGGATTTTATGTAGTTTTATGTTTTAAATATGTATTTTAAATAAACTGTAATAACAGTATTATCCGAATGTGAAGAGATGAATTGAAAGTGACACTACGCGCATTTAAATATTTTACTGTGAGATTACAACATGTAAGTGGCAAAAGAAGCAACAGCAGAAATCACCGCCACTAAGCCAGTAAGAAAATTCCGAGAAACGACCAACACAGAACAGCAGGGGACGACAACTTACATGTTTTCTTCCCAAGGGTGACAAGGCTGGACATAGTGCTTATACTTACAAGTTTCTTCTTATACGGTCTTTACACATTACCCAATTTATACACGGATCACAACTCATAACATGACTGCGCTCATCATCCAAATCTCAACATAAGAATCTGTTGTGATTACTGATGGAGCTATAGTAATTTCGATCCATCTTAAAAAAGGACAAATTTAACGCAAAGATAATATAATGGGTTTAACTACATTATCTCAGATTTCTTACTGAAAGTATTATATCACCCAAGTTATCTCTACTGAACCTTTTACTGCCTTAATTTCAAGTTCATTACTGAAAAAAGATCATACAGGTTATCTCCAGGAACCCAGGTACTGTTCGAAACCGTTTAATCAAAGGGCACTAATGGTGCATGCACTGGAAGAACTTTGCAGCGTAGAGTAGGGTTCGGAAAGGGATACATGATAGACGAGATACTGTTCCGTGGTTCACTTGCTTACTTTTCGAATAAAAAATACATTGGATAATTCTCTCGATGAAATTTTGCTACTGAAAAGGTTAAGATTTTTCTCTTTTTATTAGGATGTGCGTCCACTAGTTTGCAAAACTCTGACGAAATTCTTCAGAATTATTATTTGGTGTTACAGATAAAGTTTGTATTACCGAATTTACTAGCTGTAACAACAGAATAGGGTTTTACTAGATAGCAACAATACGTGAGGTTAATGGAAGGTGTAACAAAAGTCTGAGTTGGCTTGGTATTTGGCATTTTAGGATGAGATTAATCCAATGCCAGCTACCAGTGTTCTCCGACCTGGAACTAGTTTTTTCTTCAAATTTTCCAACGGATAATGCCAATTGCACTATTTAATATGACATAAATTTATTTTGGAGTATTTCGTTTTTTTTTAAATTACACAAATGTAATTTTTTAAATATCCCTCACGCCTTCAATTTGCACATTTCCGGCAATTTGTAAACACAATTGCATTTGTGAGATAAAGTGCCTCAAATGACTCCAAATAACTTTTTTCGAAAACTCAATAGTTTTCTGTGAAAATGAGCTTCAAATTTTGCATGTACAGAAACGCTTAAACGCCATTTACGTAAAAACGGCTCCAATTTTTTTTAATGAAAATTGCTTTTTAGGTCGAGCTCTTAGTCGTCTTTAATATTCTTAAAGTAATATATAGCTTCCAATATTAGGAACCGCAAAATTGAGAAAATGTCAAAAAAATACTTAGTCCAAAATAGCTTGTGAGCATCAATATTATATATTTAAATGTGTCGTTTTGGTAAAGTTTAAAACTCTGAAATATAATATATTATTAATATATTCAGTGCCGAAAAACAGAAAAAGAAAGAAAGTGTGTGGAAGCAGTTTCAAGAATTTTGTGATGAAATAAAATACAAATGGGCAGCACAAACTATAAATGAGGAGATTACACATATTTTAGACAATTAGTATGCAATGATTCGATGGTGAAGATGTACAAATAATATGATATCAAAGCTACGTGGAACGTTAGAATTAAAATTATTCAAGAAAGTACTTTATGAGTACACATGAGTGTTGCAATCCATTCGAAATAAACGAATCCCACTGCTAATTCAGATTGTAGTACATCTTCCATTCCAAATACTTCCACGGAATACCAAGACACGGAAAACTCAACTTCCTACAACTTTAATAATAATTGTGTTTTTAAGATATGTTCTTGCAAGTAGCATTGTTGTAATGGGTTTCTAAAAGTTTTATTACCATAAAATCGAAACATATTTGAAATTATTTTCTGCATTAAACTGTTATTCATACTTTACTTGATTATAAGCTATTCCAGAAGTCAGTGATAACTCGGAGCTCAATGAAAATCTCATATATTCGGTAGCAATTTTGACTAATAATTCTCTCTTTCGTAATTCCTCTGATTTTAATTATCCATTGGATTCATGAAATGATGGAAAATGATAAGAGTCTGAATTCGTGAAATATTCATACTAAATAGCATTCGAAGTGCCGTGATATTACTTCTGATAAAAACAACAATGAAACCTCTTTCATATAAGAGAAAACAATAAAGAAAGTTAACAAAAAAATAATAAATATAGAAAAGTAGCCTAAGTTATGTCCGACAAATCAATCACCCTTTTAGTGAAACCCATCAAAATTGGTGCAAGCACAGATCCATGGACTGAGATTCTTACATACAAACAGAAAAATCGTAAAAACAATTGATTTGAATTTAGTATCATCTAAATAAGCATCTGAGATTCTAAAATATCCGTTATATTTAATGAGACACCTCAGTTTTATTTATCTAGAGTTAACCGCATTCATCGAGATAGTAATGCGCTCGAAAATCCAAGAAAACTAATAATTGCAGGCGACTTCTGAGACCATCCTAAACCTTTCTTCTCTCGATTTAGCTATTCATGTTTTAGCCTCGAAATTCAGTACCTCCTTATTTTCAAATACCAGCCGCAAAAATATGAGAGAAAATGAGCCTATTTAAATTCGACATTAGAAGTCGTCGTGATATGTTTGTTCACGGAATTTACGTAGTATTCTATTTTGGAAGCCTTCAGAGACATAGTGTTCAGCTCAACATTTTCCATCATATCGATGCTTCTTGACAGTCTCTCCCACGTTTCGAAAGCGTTATTTTGGAATAAGGAGGGGCCACTTTTGATGTGTTGACAGAAAGCGCCCAACTTTCGGGTTTGTTTAAGAGGGCGCGAAATAAAACGAAATGGTCGAGGGGGAAGTGAAATAAGATGGAGAGGAGTGGGATGGGGCAGAACAAGATGAAGCGGGGCGGAGCGGGGCGGAGCGGGGCGGAGCGGGGCGGAGCGGGGCGGAGCGGGGCGGAGCGGGGGCGGAGCGGGGCGGAGCGGGGCGGAGCGGGGCGGAGCGGGGCGGAGCGGGGCGGAGCGGGGCGGAGCGGGGCGGAGCGGGGCGGAGCGGGGCGGAGCGGGGCGGAGCGGGGCGGAGCGGGGCGGAGCGGGGCGGAGCGGGGCGGAGCGGGGCGGAGCGGGGCGGAGCGGGGCGGAGCGGGGCGGAGCGGGGCGGAGCGGGGCGGAGCGGGGCGGAGCGGGGCGGAGCGGGGCGGAGCGGGGCGGAGCGGGGCGGAGCGGGGCGGAGCGGGGCGGAGCGGGGCGGAGCGGGGCGGAGCGGGGCCGGAGCGGGGGCGGAGCGGGGCGGAGCGGGCGGAGCGGGGCGGAGCGGGGCGGAGCGGGGCGGAGCGGGGCGGAGCGGGGCGGATGCGGGGCGGAGCGGGGCGGAGCGGGGCGGAGCGGGGCGGAGCGGGGCGGAGCGGGGCGGAGCGGGGCGGAGCGGGGCGGAGCGGGGCGGAGCGGGGCGGAGCGGGGCGGAGCGGGGCGGAGCGGGGCGGAGCGGGCGGAGCGGGGCGGAGCGGGGCGGAGCGGGGCGGAGCGGGGCGGAGCGGGGCGGAGCGGGGCGGAGCGGGGGCGGAGCGGGCGGAGCGGGGCGGAGCGGGGGCGGAGCGGGGCGGAGCGGGGCGGAGCGGGGCGGAGCGGGGCGGAGCGGGGCGGAGCGGGGCGGAGCGGGGCGGAGCGGGGCGGAGCGGGGCGGAGCGGGGCGGAGCGGGGCGGAGCGGGGCGGAGCGGGGCGGAGCGGGGCGGAGCGGGGCGGAGCGGGCGGAGCGGGGCGAGCGGGGCGGAGCGGGGCGGAGCGGGGCGGAGCGGGGCGGAGCGGGGGCGGAGCGGGGCGGAGCGGGGCGGAGCGGGGCGGAGCGGGGCGGAGCGGGCGGAGCGGGGCGGAGCGGGGCGGAGCGGGGCGGAGCGGGGCGGAGCGGGGGCGGAGCGGGGCGGAGCGGGGCGGAGCGGGGGCGGATGCGGGTCGGAGCGGGTCGGAGCGGGTCGGAGCGGGTCGGAGCGGGTCGGAGCGGGGTCGGAGCGGGTCGGAGCGGGTCGGAGCGGGTCGGAGCGGGTCGGAGCGGGTCGGAGCGGGTCGGAGCGGGTCGGAGCGGGTCGGAGCGGGTCGGAGCGGGTCGGAGCGGGTCGGAGCGGGTCGGAGCGGGTCGGAGCGGGTCGGAGCGGGTCGGAGCGGGTCGGAGCGGGTCGGAGCGGGTCGGAGCGGGTCGGAGCGGGTCGGAGCGGGTCGGAGCGGGTCGGAGCGGGTCGGAGCGGGTCGGAGCGGGTCGGAGCGGGTCGGAGCGGGTCGGAGCGGGTCGGAGCGGGTCGGAGCGGGTCGGAGCGGGTCGGAGCGGGTCGGAGCGGGTCGGAGCGGGTCGGAGCGGGTCGGAGCGGGTCGGAGCGGGTCGGAGCGGGTCGGAGCGGGTCGGAGCGGGTCGGAGCGGGTCGGAGCGGGTCGGAGCGGGTCGGAGCGGGTCGGAGCGGGTCGGAGCGGGTCGGAGCGGGTCGGAGCGGGTCGGAGCGGGTCGGAGCGGGTCGGAGCGGGTCGGAGCGGGTCGGAGCGGGTCGGAGCGGGTCGGAGCGGGTCGGAGCGGGTCGGAGCGGGTCGGAGCGGGTCGGAGCGGGGGCGGGGTGGGGATAGTGCCTAATGTAGTCTATGAAATGACATAAACGCCAAATTGCTCTATTCTTTTGTTTTTCAAAAATTACAAAAATTATATTTTTGTGCTTGTCTCTCACGTTGTTAATATTTCCATTAGCGGCGATTTTTCACATTATTTTATTTACGAGCAGGGACTGAATACCGAAATAATAGCGGTAAAGGTATTTATACCGGTATAGAAATACCTTTACCTCTATTACACCTTTATTCAAATACCTTAAAAATACCGGTATAAGACGTCAAATACCGGTATTTTTAGAAGTATTTTACCTTTACTCGATGTCTATACCGGGAAATTTTTTATGCTGAGGGAAATTTACCGGGAAATTTTTCATGAGAAAATACCTGTATTTTAGTATTATACAGGTTTCGGAGAGGAAACATTCTGATTTTTTACGCTGAGATGGCTCAGAGGAACAATTATGGACTCCGCAGAGTTTCTGACCGGGGGTCCTAGGGTTCGAGTCTCAACGTTGGCGTATTTTCGTCACCAGACATTCTACCTAGGTCGAGTTCTGTTGCTCGTTGGAAGGGAATTATTTTAATGGTCTGGTTTTCTAAAAGGTAGTTCTCTATGGTTTCTCCGGTCAGTACCAGGAAATGCCGGAGTAGTACTTAAAAACGGGCCACTGATCGGGCATTATATTTTGTTCCTCAACCGTTCGCCTTAATACACACTCTTTCACGCTCTACACTATTAGTCCTTAGGAGACTAGTCAGAGACTGGAGTTTGTTTCTATTAATGATTCAATGATTATTTGTGATTCCGGGCGCATCAATTGCTAACCCCGTAAGTGCAGTGCATGCGTTTTCTACGTGAGGCGGCGGTGATCTTCCTCCTTGCATGGTAAGATCAGGCGCCGACCTACCGTCGACTAGCAGGGTTTCCCGCCGCCAGGTATCTCCCACCAGCGCCCCCCATGCCGGCACACGCTCTAAGCTCCCGCGCGGTCTTCCCGCATTTGCGGTAGTGTAATGCGTGTTAGTGTGTGTGTAAGCGAAGGGGTGAGGATAGGACAAGAGGAAAGAAAGGTCACGCGCGGTCTATGGCCCGTTTATCAGGGTACTGCTCCGGCATTCCTCTGATATTGATCGGAGAAACCAAGAAAAATTACAGATCAGAGCAGCCGGCCGTTAGAATTCTTCTCGGACCGCGCGCTATCTTTCCTTCCTCTTCCGTCACTGCAGTCTCTCAGACCGGGAGGACCTAGGTTCAAGTCCCGACGGCGACAGGATGTTCGACACTACCTTGTCAGCTAGGTCGAATTCAGTCGCTGTCTGGAGGAGAATTCTAGCGGCCGGCTGCTCTGATCGGTAGTTTTCCGTGGTTTCTCCGATCAACACCAGTCGAATGCCGCAGCAGTAGCCTAACAAACGGGCCGCGGACCGCGCGCGATCTTTCCTTCCTCTTCCTTGTCCTATCCTCTCCTCTTACACACACAGTTACACAAACATACACTACACTACCACACATGCCGGGAGACCGGTCGGGAGCTTACAGCTTGTCCCGGCTGGGGCGGTGCCCCGCTGGTGGGAGATACCTGGTTGAGGGGAAAACCCCGCTAGTGGACTGTAGGTCGGCGCCAGATCTCGCCATCCAGCAGGGAAAAAGATCATCGCCCCCTCCCGAGAAAAAAACACGTACTACACCTACGAGACTAACGACCTGAGTAGTTGACGCGCCCGGAAACACGAATCGATCAATCAATCAATCAACCTTCCTCCAATATGAAATTTAAGTGCTGTGAAGCAGGGACCGAATACCGAAATAATAGCGGTAAAGGTATTTATACCGGTATAGAAATACCTTTACCTCTATTATACCTTTATTCAAAATACCTTAAAAAATACCGGTATAAGACGTCAAATACCGGTATTTTTAGAGGTATTTTACCTTTATTCGACGTCTATACCGGTAAAATACCTCTAAATAGAGGTATTTTACCGGTATTTTCTCATGAAAATACCGGTATTTTCATGACAAAATACCGGTATTTCAGTAGAATCATACAGGTTTCGAAGGGAAACAATCTGACGTGTGGGCGCGCGAACGCGCGTGTGGGAGTGCGAACGCGCGTGTGGGAGCGCGAACGCGCTTGTGGAGTCGTGCGAGCGTGTAAGGGAACGAACGCGCTTGTGGAGTCGTGCGAGCGTGTAAGGGAACGAACGCGCGTGACGGGGCACAAACGCGCGTGACGGGGCACAAACGCGCGTGGGGACGCGCGCGCGTGTGGGCGCACGAACGCGCGTGTGGGAGCGCGAACGCGCTTGTGGAGTCGTGCGAGCGTGTAAGGGAACGAACGCGCGTGTCGGGGCGCAAACGCGCCGGGGGTCGCGCGCGCGTGTGGGCGCACGAACGCGCGTGTGGGAGCGCGAACGCGCGTGTGGGAGCGCGAACGCGCGTGTGGGAGCGCGAACGCGCGTGTGGGAGCGCGAACGCGCGTGTGGGAGCGCGAACGCGCGTGTGGGAGCGCGAACGCGCGTGTGGGAGCGCGAACGCGCGTGTGGGGACGCAAACGCGCGTGGGTTGGGCGCCAACGCGCGCGTGTGGGAGCCCGAACGGGCCACTGATCGGACATTATCTTTTGTTCCTAATCCTTTCGCCTTAAATACACACTCTTTCACGCTCTACACTATTAAACCTCAGGAGACTAGTCAGAGTGTGTTCCTATTAACGATTGAATGATTATAAGTGATTCCGAGCGCGGCAATTGCTAACCCCGTAAGTGCAGGGCGTTTTCTACGAGAGGTGGCAGTGATCTTCCTCATTGCATGGCAAGATCAGGCGCCGACGTACCGTCGATTAGCGGGATTTCCCTCAACCAAGTATCTCCCACCAGCGCCCCCCTCCCCAGCCGGCAAAAGCTCCCGCGCGGTCTTCGGCATGTATGGCAGTGTAATGCATGCTAGTGTAAGTGTAAGTGAAGGGGTGAGGATAGGACAAGAGGAAGGAAAGATCGCGCGCGGTCTGTGGCCCGTCTATTAGGGTACTGCTCCGGCATTCCTCTGATATTGTTCGGAGTAAACCAAGGAAAACTACCGATCAGAGCAGCCGACCGCTAGAATTCTCCTCGGCCCCGCGCGCGATCTTTCCTTCCTCTTCCTTGTCCTATCCTCACCCTCAAAACTCATAAATATGAAATTTAAGTGCTGTGAAGTATGGCAAGTAGTTTTTAAAACAATTGCAACGTGCCGCCTCTCGAAGTGCAGACATCGTCGCGCGTGGTCGGGCCTTGCGGCCTCTGCCAGGATATGACCTTCGACATCAGTTGTGAAAGAACGAAGGCGACAGAAATCTGACATCGGTTGATAAGACTTCACGCAACGTTCCTTGGCGCATTCCGATTCTCGGAATCAGTTTCCCTTTGTAAGAACTGCGAGGGCTGCGCCGTTGCGTAGGCAGTTTCCGGAGGTCAGCGTTTCGACCCACGAGCGTCTCCGGTTCGGCAGAGGATAACACACTCTACCTATATACTCCACGCTATTAATTTCTTTTCGCAGTGAGTAGAATTGAAATATGAGAGAAGGATGTTTGACCGTAGGCCCCAACAAACGCTTTGCCGAATGTGTACTGTGTGTGTGTGTGTGTGAGAGAAGAGAGAGAGAGAGAGAGAGAGAGAGAGAGAGAGAGAGAGAAATCGAAAGAGAACGAAAGAGAGAAAGAGACAGAAAGAGCGAGTGTATATAGCGCGTGGGTGCATAGAGCGTGAGTGTATAGCGCATAAGTGTGTAGCGCGCGTGTGAGAGGTGCAAGCGTGTGATAGGCGCTCGCGTTTATTCGGCTCGCGCGTTTGTTCGGCGCGCGCGTTTGTTCGGCGCGCGCGTTTGTTCGGCGCGCGCGTTTGTTCGGCTCGCGTATTTGTTCGGCGCGCGCGTTTGTTCGGCGCGCGCGTTTGTTCGGCGCGCGCGTTTGTTCGGCGCGCGCGTTTGTTCGGCGCGCGCGTTTGTTCGGCGCGCGCGTTTGTTCGGCGCGCGCGTTTGTTCGGCGCGCGCGTTGTTTCGGCGCGCGCGTTTGTTCGGCGCGCGCGTTTGTTCGGCGCGCGCGTTTGTTCGGCGCGCGCGTGTGTTCGGATCGCGCGTTTGTTCGGCGCGCGCGTGTATTCGGATCGCGCGTGTGTTCGGCGCGCGCGTTTTTTCGGATCGCGCGTTTGTTCGGCGCGCGCGTTTAATCGGATCGCGCGTTTGTTCGGCGCGCGCGTTTGTTCGAATCGCGCGTTTGTTCGGCGCGCGATTTTGTTCGGCGCGCGTTTGTTCGGCTCGCGCTTGTTCGGCGCGCGCGTTTGTTCAAATCGCGCGTTTGTTCAAATCGCGCGTTTGTTCGGCGCGCGCGTTTGTTCGGCGCGCGCGTTTGTTCGGCGCGCGCGTGTGTTCGGCGCGCGCGTTTGTTCGGCTAGCGCGTTCGGATCGCGCGTTTGTTCGGCGCGCGCGTATGTTCGGCGCGCGTGTGTTCGGCGCGCGCGTTTGTTCGGCGCGCGCGTTTGTTCGGATCGCGCGTTTGTTCGGATCGCGCGTTTGTTCGGATCGCGTGTTTGTTCGGTGCGCGCGTTTGTTCGGCGCGTGCGTTTGTTCGGCACGGGTGTTGGCGCGCGCATGTGTTTGGGGCGCGTGTGTTTGGCGCGCGCGTGTGTGGGCGCGCGCGTGTGGTTAGCTCGCGCGTGGGTTTGCCGCGAGCGCGTGTGGCACGCGTTTGTGGCGCGAGCGTTTGTGGCGCGTGTGTGGGGCACGCGGCACTATTTCCATTGAAAATACCGGTATAATACCGGTATAACCTTTATGGACGTCCATACCGGTATAGACGTTCCTATAAAGGTATTTTACCGGTATAAAAGAATAAAGGTATTTTATACCGGTATGAAAAAATACCGGTATTTTACCGGTATTTTTACCGGTATTCAATACCTTTTCGGTCCCTGCTGTGAAGTATGGCAAGTAGTTTTGCAGCAATTGTGACGCGCCGCCTCTCGAAGTGCAGAAATCGCCGCGCGCTGCCGGGCCTGCGGCCTCCGCCAGGATATGACCTTTGATATCAGTTGTGAAAGAACGAAGGCGATAGAAATCTGACATCGGTTGATAAGACTTCACGTAACTTTCCTGGGCGCAGCCGATGCATTATCAGGAATCAGTTGTCACTTCTGTAAGAGCTGCGAGGGCTGCGCCGTTGCGTAGGCAGTTTCCGGAGGTCAGCGTTTCGACTCACGGGCGTCTCCAGTTCCGGCACTAGGATATAGCAATCGACATACTCCAGGCTATCAATTTCTTTTCGCAGTGGGGAGGATGTAAATGTGAGCGACGGATGTTTGACCGTTGGCCCCAACAAACGCTCTGCCGAATGTGAACTGTGTGAGAGAGGGAAAGAGACTAGAGAGAGAGAGGGAACGAGAGAAAGAGAAAAAAGCGAAAGAAAGGGAACGAAAGAGAGAATGCGCGAGTGGGAGCGCGAACGCGCGTGTGGGGGCGCGAACGCGCGTTTGGAGGCGCGAACGCGAGTTTGGGGGAGCGAACGCGAGTGTGGGGGAGCCATCGCGCGTGTGGGGGTTCGAACGCGCGTGTGGGGGAGCGTAACGCTCGTGTTGGGGCGCGAACGTGCGTGTAGGGGCGCGAACACGCGTGTCGGGGCGCGAAGGCGACAATATTTGCATTGGAAATACCGGTATAATACCGGTATAACCTTTATGGTATAACCTTTAAAAGTATTTTACTGGTATAGAAGAGTAAAGGTATTTTATATCGGTATGAAAAAATACCGCTATTTTACCGGTAAAAGGTATTCAATACCTTTTCTGTCCCTGTTTACGAGTATATGTGCTTTAAATAATGCCATATAAAGTTTCTGGAAAACTCAACCGTTTCTGTGAATACTAGCTCAAAATTCCGCATTTTCAGTAACGCTCAAACGCCATATTCTAAATAATGGCCCCAATTTTTTTCTTCTAACTTTCCAAACGGATACTACTAATTAGTGCTATTTAATATGACGTAAAGTTTATTTATTTCAACGGGTATTTTTTCGTTTTGTTAACAATTACACATATGTATTTTTTGAAAGATATCTCACACCGTTAAAATACACATTTCAAGCAATTTGTAAACTCTGTTGTATTTTTGAGTGAAAGTGCTTTAAATGATTTTAGTAATGTTTT